>JAWNMZ010000027.1:1800000-2243051 GCA_035043445.1 Drosophila silvestris
GTGCGGTTACTTTCGCAATAACAATTTGCAATTACAGTTATTTGTTTGCATTTATATTTATTTAATTGACGAACAGCAGTGCATGTGAACTTCCATTTTATTTTTATTACTTATATATTTGTGTTTGTTTTTTGTATTTTATTTTTGGCTGACTGCATACGCAAAGTTAATTGCATTAAAAATCCGCAGATAATTACAAAATGGCGTTAATTAATCGTCAGCTGCCATATTGATTTTACTGCAACAATATTTAATGATTCACAATTCACAATTACCAATCAAAAAATAGCAAATTAAGTGCAAGCTGCGATTTTTGATGCTTCTCTTTGGACCTGGCACTCTGCCTTAATAAAAACCAATTAAAATTCATTAGCACACACATACAATCGCACAATAGCACAATCACACACTAATGCCATCATGCGCTCGTTTTCTCAATTATTCATTCAATTTTCGTGCCACAAAAGCCGCATCCAGCTTCTCTTCTATCTGTATATATTCATGCAGCTAAATGAAAACGGCAACACTTAAATGCAATTTACCTCAATTTTAGCAACCACTACACACAGCTTCGTCCTCCTACCCATTCCTATCCCCACTGTTAACCCCATCCCCATCCCCATCCCCATCTCTACATCATCATCATCATCATCATCGTCCTTATTCAGTTGAGGCAGCAGTAGCAGCAGCAGCATCGCGCCTTACGTCTCCTTCTGTTCGTCTGCTTCTCAGACCCATTTAAAGCATCTTAACGTCTTTTCATGGCACTTACATCGTCATTCTATTCGTCTAATTTCATTTTCTTGCCATTTTCTTCATGGCACACTTGTGTGCTATCGAAGGCGAGTGCTGGCAGTGGGTTTGTGGCCAACATGCTGATGGAAGCTGCCTTTGCAAGCTACTGTGGCTGGCAGCCCTGCACAAGATTTGGCAGCTCATGCGTTTTTCTAATTACATTCAATTAGAATGTTGATTGATATGTTTGTCTAGCAGCGACTTTTAGGATTGATCAAGGATTCAGGCAAGATTCTGGCACTACTAGCAGCACCTCATTTGCATTGTGTTTGACTTATTCTAAAATAATTGAAAATATTACCGCTTGACATTAGTTTATATTGACTGCTGGGGTTGAGCTATTAAAAGTACTCTTAAATAAAATATATCGTTAATAATACTTAAGTTAAATTCGAAAAAAATATGTTATATAAGTTAATAAATTTGCATTTATTTTTATTTTTTGTGCATTTTAATTCTAAATATAATAAAAAGTAGCGAAACAAGGTTTTAATTGAATATGCTTCGTGTTTAACTATATACAAAATATTCTATATGGCAACAAAATGTTAATACTCATTTGCAATTTCCTGAAGCTTGTTTATTGATTAGAAACCACTTTATTATATATTATGCAAATTATTATTTAGTTTTCACATACAAAATGCACTTACATGCAACAATGCACAAATAATATTAATTATTGCTATTATTTGCCAACAGTTTCATTAATTTCCTCGCAAATTAAAAACATTTTTATTTTAATTGAACATTTTGCGCGCTCCACGGACAAATTTGCATATCATTTCGCAAATTCGCTCCAAAATATTAGAGTATTTGCATTAATAAATTGAATTAGGCTTTTTAATTGCAATTTCTCAAATTTTCTATGGACTTTTCAAACGTATTTTTCCCATTTTGCTGCAATGAATACTTAGCCAAAATAATACAAATGTGGGCAATGAATGGAATCGATGCCGCAGTGCTAAAACGCGACCAAAAATTAAGTTTTATTTGTGAATATGCAATTCAATTAAGTTGCCAAAACAGCCAAATTGTATTGGCTGCACTACAATAACAAAAACAACAACCGAAAGTTGTTTGAGTAATTGCATTAGCTTTGATTTGCAGCAAATGCAATCGAAATTGCAGACTACAATCGATTGTTCCTGATTATTCAATCCAACAAACTTACCATATGCATATATACTAAAGCATCAAATCCATGCACATTGTATATTCGCATATTTGTGCAAATATCACACAGCCCTATGAAGAGTAATTACTGCTCTTATATAGACGGAATCCTGCTCATGTACACATCAATAGCAACGACGGGGCCAACTGATAATTAACAGGACACACAGTCATTATAACAGTTGTGTGTTAGAGCGATTGAGTAAGAGAGAGCAGAAGCAAGAGCATTGGACGAGGGTGCGTCACAACAGGGGGCCCAATCCTAGGACCCAACACCACAAAAAACATAGAACAGAACCAATACCAATAATACCAATCGCAATAGCAATCGCATTCCCAATTCCGGGCTGGGCAACATGTCCGCAACAGTTTCCGCTGCACTAACGAAATTATAGACGCAGACACACATACACAAACATACACACGCATGCATACATATACACATTCTAACACACGGACGACTGAGCTCAGAGCCATATCCTGCGGCGCTGCTGCCTAAAAGGACCATATAGCTGGTCGACAACAGGCAACAGCAGCACCACCACCAAACCAGCGCTGCTTAATGCTCTTTGAACGTCTAATTAGTGGATTACAATAACGCAAACTGCGATAGTCTGATGAAATTGTGCGGAAGATTTGCTCTTGCCTGAACCAGGCTAGTTATCTGGTTAGTTATCTGTGAGCTTGGGAGGTGGGCATCGAAGCACCACAAAATCGAATTACAAACAAATTAAGTAAACCTATTTTACATGACGTAATTAATTTCATTTTATTTGAAATCAAACCATTTCAATTAAATAATTGTCATAAGGTATGGAAATTTGAGAAATTTTGTATTATTAACTTTTTTAATGTGGACTGAAAACGATTCACCATTTTGAAAAAGGTTTTATTTGATAAAAATGTAAAATTAAATTTATAATTAATGTTACAAGTTAAGCAAAATTAAAGAAAAAATAAAATAAAATAAAATACTATAATAATTCTGGGGTATTCAAATGTAAATCGTCCAATTATTACAAGGATTGGGGAAAACATTATATTTTTTACGAAGTACATAAAATAAATAAAACTTACTTCTTGCTTATATTTAGAGTTTCTTAAATGATGAAAGACAACGCTTATATTTTAAGCACAAATTAATATTACAATGTCGTGTATTTATTCACTTATGAGGAATTACAGCAAGATGTATTAGTATTATTATTAAAGAATTGTTAACAACTATTGATATTGCAGTAGTACAATATATTTATTCATTTATTAAGAATTTTGGTAATAAAATAAAAAAATATAGATGTTAGGTTTCAGGCTTTTAAGTAGAACTTTTCTGACCTTATCACTAGTAATTGAATAGGACAGTTCGATCATCCAGCGGCTGGACGGGTCGCGAATTGCGTCCAATTCGAGCACCGTTGTGACTGCGCAGCTTGCGGAATTCGTGCAATTGGCGCTCGCTGATGGCCAGGGGCAGCGGGTAGATGAACCACTCGGCGCCACGGTGGCATGGTGGCTCTGTCAGCGAGCCGTGGTAGCTGTAGAACTCCGTATGGAAAGCTGGCATCAGATAGTTGAGGGGAAATGGCGGAATTTCAACGCATTTGCCCGCCTCCTGCACAGCTACTAAATGCTGGATGAGAACATCTAGAAAAGGGTTCTCTGTGGACACGGCGTACATGTACGAGACCATAAGCAGGCTACAACTGGAGGTCTGCTCCCTGTTGACTGCATCCTTGTGCATGCACTGCACCTCCATCGGAAAGTGCTCGTTATCCAGCGTGTGCTCGGATCCTGTACCACTGTACCAGCTCCAGCGAAAGCTGATCTCGTGGAAACTGAAGCTGCCCAGCAAGTCGGCACCATCGATGTAGGGCGTCTCACCCTGGAAAGCGGCGTGCAGCAGCAGTGTGTGTCCATTGTTCTCCAGGCGAATGCCAATAGGGAGCTCCTCATAACCTATCCACATCAGTGGATTGTTCAAGCAGAACTGCTCCGCGCATTCCCCATCAATGTTAATGGGACTCTGATTGTTCGCGGCCGTCTGCCAGGTGTGTGGTCCACGCCTGACACCATAATCAAAGCTTGTCGGATCGGGTGCATCGTTTTCCTGGCATATCTGCTCGCAGCCCAGCAGACATTCAAGTAGATGTATGCCCGTTCGAAGATTGTAGAGTAGGACAATGGCCCAAATTATGGCCAGTATCAAAATATACCAGTTAATACTCTCCATTTGGCTATAGTAATAACTAAAGTAGGTGTCCATTCTTTAGATATTGATACAGATCTTAAAAACTTTTTATGGATCCAATTCATAATAACTGTTTTATTTGACTGACATAAATTTCGATGAAGAATAATATTATTACACTCTTAAAAAAATGTCAAAAAACAACATGGAAATTCATATTTAAATAGCCATGTTACAAAATCTAATCTCATCTAAATCTTATTGTTTTATAGAAATATAAAGCTAACTTAAATTATAAATTTAAAGACGATTTTATAACATTTAACAGAATAACATTATAATATTCATTTAATTATTTGGAAAAATACAATAATTATATATGAAATATATCTTAGAAAACTTATTAAACTGCCTGTGTATATATGTGGACAAGAATTTTTAATTAAACGCATTGAAAAGTTAATTATTTTGAAATACAAATTTCAATTTATTTTCATTTGCATTTTTGTCTGTTGTCTGTTGTTGTTGCTCTTTTGGCCGTTATTGTTGTTGTATATTTAGCATAAATTAATTACGCAGTGTTGCTGGTAGAATAACTCTTCAGCGACGGAAATTACTTGCACAAATATCCTGTGCGCTTCTGCTGCTGCTGTTGCATTTTTGGGACGCAAGGATATTAATTAGTTTTGTATACATAATGCGAAATGAGCATTAAAAGCGGAAATTATTTTCAGCGCCTTCAACTTGTATTATCACTGCGAGTTTTTCGTTCATTTTGCATTTTAATTAGCCCGCCAAATGACAAAACATAGTTTCGGTCCGCCGAAATTCGACACTTTTCGACCATCTCTGATTAGCATAAAGTTACGAAAAGCAATCAAAGTAACAGAAAACGCCCACACACCCACACACCCAAAAATCCTGCAACGCCTCCTTTACCAAAAATTCGCTCGAATTGCGAGCTGCATTTAAACGCAGCCTCGAAGCATTTTTGTTTGAGTTCTGATGGAGGTTTGAGTTTCCTTCGCCCGTCCAAAACTCACACACTCCCCTCTTTTCTCTATTTCTCTCTGGCTATCGCTCCCTCTCTACTGGACTGTTGAGAGTGATTCAATTATGACATTTTTATCAAATTGTTGCCCTGATTTGATGCCATTCGACTTTTGCACTTGCTGGGCGTTGACATCTGCCAAATGTTACAAATGTTTCACGTTGACTTCTTTTTTGTGCGGTTGTTGTTGATGTTGCCCCGGGCGTTTTGTTGCTTGCAACATGCACGCAAATTGCGGGGTAAGCATGTGGCATAAACGAAACACTAACGTTGTTATATTAAAACCCTGTATGTATGCTCGGGGGTGCCAATAACAATAATAACTTTGTATAACATGAGCATAGCCCGAGGCAGTTGTTCAGATTTTTCATTAACAACTTCGCTCGTTAAGGGTTAATTGAGTTGCAGTTCACTTATAGATCTTGGGGTAAAACAGAGTTTGAAATATATGTATCAAATCACCCATGTTTAATAAGGCAATATGAAAAAAATATATCCGTTTTATTTTATTTTTTATTAAATGAAGAAATATCTCGTATTCTTTATAAACTGACAAACTTATTTGGATTTGTGTGATCAGTCAGTTTCAAACTAAAGCAAATACATTCTTTTTAAATTTTAAATTTCCAAAACTTCGTTGTTTGATTGAAGATGACCAATATGCAAACAAACGAAGAAGAAGCAGACGAGGATCATCTATCGATAATGCGACTATCGGATGCCGAAGCAATAAACGACTTGAATTGTATTTGCGAAAGGCTTAAACTTCTGCAGGCACTGACTTCAAACCGGCGAACAAACTTGGCTCACGAGCAGGAGCTGAGAAAAGAGCGGGATTCCAATAGAATATTAGCAAGCAAATTGGCTGAAGCACTATGTCAGGTACCAGTGACAGTATCAAAATTTAATATAGCTAGTCAAACTGATCAATGTAGTGGAGTCAGCAAAAAAGCCCATGGTATAATTAATTTAAATGGAAAAACATTTGGAAATCGGCGTCATGAGCTGCTCAGATTGTGTAAAACTATAATGAAACCCTATGGCATACCCATGTATGAGTTTTCCTTATCCTGGAGTGATGGACACGCGTTCTGCGCCTTAATTCACTCATTCCGACCAGATCTGATTGATGAAAAGTATCTAAAATGGGAGAATCCCGAAGAGACTCTGTCATATGTCAAAGGTGTTGCAAACTCAATAGGAGCTAAATTTGATGTCAACTTTGTAAAACTAATGCATCGTATTCGTCCCGACTTTGTGAAAACGTATTTCTTTGTCTTCAAAATATATACCTGCTTAAATGGCGGGAATAAACATTTAATTTCAAGCATCGAAGTGACTAAATAAACATATATGTATTAGTGTATTATATATACAAAGGATAACATCAGTCTTATTTGTTTTGAGTGCTGGTTAATATACTGGCAAGTCACTTACCTGCAGCTCAGCTCAATTCAAACAAAT
The DNA here is from genome assembly GCA_035043445.1 of Drosophila silvestris. Taxonomy (NCBI): domain Eukaryota; kingdom Metazoa; phylum Arthropoda; class Insecta; order Diptera; family Drosophilidae; genus Drosophila; species Drosophila silvestris. The sequence continues at coordinate 1,806,675 of JAWNMZ010000027.1, forward strand.
TGACGCCTCACAAACATGCGAAAGAAATTTCCGTTTCCGCTTGAAAACTTCGTTAAACTGACGCGAATTCAATTGAATGCGCTCTTCAGCAAGCTGTAAAAGAAAAGAGGAGAAAAAAACAAAAACAAAATCAAGCAGAAAGTGCTGCAATCGTCAAATGAAGCCAGGTGTGAAGTGGGCTGAGTTGAGACGGACTTTCCAGTTTGCTTTACAGTTGATAGGGATTCGGCTGATGGTAGTGTTCGCTAACCAAATTTGTCTCAGTGATAGGGAGAATTCGATTTTCGATTATTAAGTAAGTATGTATATCCCTTAAATGACTTAAACGCATTTACTGATTAGACCAATGAGGCGACTGTCCTCTCACACAGCGAGTCCTGCGCTGCGGGAGCTCTTCCGTCAGGAGTAAAATTTCACACATTATTCGTTTGCGGTACAGCAGCAGACAATTAGAAGGCTCTGATAACATTGTTCTTATTTCTGTAAGTCTTTGCTGTGCCACAGCTGATAATGTTAATATGCGCCGCAGGACATCAAACACCAAATAGACTCGCAACAACTAAACTTTGTTCTTGGCCAATCCGCTTATCTCGTTGCGGCCATTATAATATATGTGTAATGGTATGTGTTTGTGTGTGTGTATAATACAACGCCAGGATTAATGCTTTACAAGCCGAGTGCGATTGTTAAATGAACAGCGAGGATGCGTCAAGGATGTGTCTGCCTACCTGGCCGACTGTCTCTCTGTCTGACTGTCACCCAGTTTATCCGTATGTTTGTCAATTCTTTAACCACAACAAAAACCACATTTGCTCGCACTGCATCCGACTTCTGCTCGGCTGTCCTCTCGAGCGTGTGAGCAGGATCACTTCTGCAACCACTCTATAATATATAGAATATCTCGGCTACTGTAGCTCTATTTGCCTCTCAGCTGCCTATGAATGTAATCGTGATCCTGATCGCAGCATGCGACCTTTGTGACGTCCTTTGTCCCTTGTGCGCGCTCTCCTTCATTAGCAGCTTAGGGGCGTTGACGTGTCGGTCCTGTTGTTGTTTACAATGTTTCTTGGCCTCATTTGGCGAAAGAGACGCTCGAAAGTGTGTATTTCCTTGTTGTTGTTTTCCTTGAACATATCCCCGAACAATTAAGAAATAAGTATTCTATGGTTTCATTGGCGCGCAAAGTTGAGACTGTTCGCAACAACAATGACGCCTACTTGAGGCCTACAAAAGAAAATGCATGCAGAGATTCTTGAAAGTGGTGTAATTTATACATACAAATAAAAAAATCGAAAGAGGTTTGGCGGAATAGACACTTTGTTATAAATAGTATTAATATATGCATGTAGGAAATTTTGTAATTACTAAAACTAATTATTTAAGCTTTGAGTAAATTGTGTAGGAGCCTAATTGTATTTAGTTTTAGTTTACCTTTCAAATACTTATTTAACCCTGTTATATTTTTTTATTGTTAATATTATTAAATATTTTCGATATATGTCTTCATCCGAACAGTGATTCTTTAAAACAATTCTAAATTACTTCTACTTAACCTCTTTACAATAATAAGTAAGCTGTCTACTACTTTAACAATTAAATAACTTGTACAAGGACACCAAAATCAAATCACAATGACTAACACCTTCAGAACTAAAAGGGTGTTTTTCTTTTGATGGTTGGGAAATTATCATTTTCTTTGCAGGTTGCCTTCTATGATAGCTTGTCCACGCACCAATGAAATATATTAGGTTTCTGCATTAGCTACATTTCCCTCACTCAAAAAATGTAAGATACTTTAGGGTGCACATAGACGACGGGAAAAAAAATTTAGCTTGGCAAAATCCTTGCAAATTTTCGAACGGCAAACGGAAAAGAGATAAATAATAATAAGAGATTATAAAATGCTTAACAATTTGTGGTTAAAAGAAAGAAACAATTAAGATATTATATATATATTTTTTACTATACTACTGTGTTAGCAGAACGTATTTCCTAGCTAAGTTTTGCACCATTCAAACTATTTCGGTTATTATTCCGCCAGCAAAATTTGGTCCTAACGACCTCTGCCATAAACAAGGTCCACATTTATCTGAGACTTACACCGAGTGTAAGTTGTAATGTGGATTTCGGAAACATGGCTTAATTCTTAAGCCAATGCATCAGACCGCCGACGATGGTAAATAACTTGGCTAAATATTTATTTAGCTGACAACTTTTTAATGTCCATATTGATAAGCTTATTGTCTACAAATTGGTTTACATATTCGGAAAATTACAACATAAGTTAATTAGTGAACGACAGAGGTTAAATACGCTAAATAGATTTTCTGAGTGTTTTTTTAGCCTTTACACATATTGTACATCATTACGCAGTTGGTAAACAGTGAATGCAAAAACTCGAGTGATTTACATGACATTTATTTGAATGTCAGACAGCCAACGAATTTCGCTTTTAAATATATAAGTATTTATATAAGAACTGCTGAGAAGCCATACTTAAGAATAAATGAGGGCAAAACAGGCGTTTGAAGAGCTTGACAGAAAGGCACAAAATCAAGTGGAAACTGAAGCTGAATCAGAGACAGAAACAAAGACAGAGATAGATATTGCAAAAGAGACAGACACTAAGCAAGAATAATGCCTTACATGAAACTGCACTAAGCACAACATTTTGGCTGCCTTCACTAGCGAATATTTTTGTTGTTGGCCTTTTTTATGCGTCAGGCTGCATAGCAAAGGAGACGCACAATGAGAACAGTACGAAGAGGCGAAGGGTATGGGTAGACATAGAAGCGGCAAACCTTCAGGTTGAGCAAGTCAAAGACCAGATTGAGTTGGAGGGGGAAGGGGCCTTTGGGTCTAGCGGAGTCACTAGACAAATTACCGATGAGCAGCGGCTGCAACTGAAGCCATCACTCAGTGCTGAGAAAGGGGAGCATGACTTGGGAAAAGATCCTCAAAGGGCCTGGCTCCCAAAAATGTGCAAAACAAAAAAACGTTTTGGGCATAGTAATGGGACAAAAAAATGGACGTCATTCATGTGGCCAAAATGAAGCATATGCCGTTGCTAATTAAGCAACGGCTTCTACCGAGAGGATACACAACAACAGCAACAGCAAATATAACAACAACAGCTAGGTACATGCGGCCAATTAAATGCGTAAGCTGAGTTTCTGGTGAACTTGTCATAAATTTTGACTGATTATGCGTATTCGTCTTTGTCGTGCACTGCCCCAAGGAGTCGGTGTCCCATTCCCACTCCCGCCCTTGTAGCTGCACTTGCCTCTGGTTGTGTCCCTCTCTTTGACATCCTTTTTCGTGACAACTGAAGAAATTCTGCGGTTACTAAGGTCGTTGTTGGTGCTTGTTGTGTGCCAGACTTCCCCACCTCACCTCACCCCAACACAACACTCCTCCTCTTTTCAGAAAGTGTCCAACGCAATTCATCATTCAATTAAATTGACCGTAGAGCCGCATTTCAAAGTTACGAGTTCGTCGACATCTTTGGGGGCCTTGCCCAAAAGGCTTCGAGTGGAAGTTTTTAAAGTGGCCCACGCAAATCCTTTAATACATTTTGCCGCTGCCATCGATTATCCTTTCAATAAACGCAAAAAAAAATCAAAAAAAATCAAGACAGAAAGAAGAACAACTCCAATCCGCGCATGCCAATCGCATTGACAACGGCGTAAATCTTGCGCTTGATTTATGCTCTGGCTTAAAAGCCAATTGCTGTGAACGGATGAAGGAAATAAGCGCTGACTGCTAACTGGACGTATTTGGGGGCTGCTGCTGCTGCTGCATCCTGCACGTATTCGGGCTCCCCTTTTTTGGATTTCAGTTGCGTGGCGGCTTAAGCGATTGTTTGACACAAAGTCAAAAATGCCGCGCACATGCTAAGTGCGAGAATTGCAAGCACCCTGCTGGCCCCTTATCATTCCCCAGAAATCATCTTGGAGCTTAGTATGCCAACAGGCACTTTCATGTGCAACTCAGACTCAGTGACTTTTTGGCAGTGTCAACAGCCAATATCCTGTCGGCATTTGGCAAAGTGATTTATGACATGTCCATGCACAGCTTGCCAAATGCAGAGGGACCAAAAATAAAAAAGGCAAGCATTAAGGGCACAAATGAAGCGCTTCCAGTGACTTCTAATTTAGTTATGTTTGCTTGGATGACAAGTCTAATGCAAATATTGTCAAATTCAACTAGTTGTTCGAATATATTTACTTAATACATATTCTTTACGAGCGGTGTAGTCTTCCGTACATTCACATATGTATAAGTATATCAAATGCGCAACAGCTCGAATGGCTTTGATTAATTAGCACGCCTCAACATTTTTGATAACAAAATTTAAGCAAAAAAAAAAAAAACAAGAAATATGAAGCTCTAATAAACGAGCCCAACATCGAATTAAGATGTGTTCACGATTATTTGCTTATTTATTTTGTATACACTACTCAAAAAGAAGTGGCTTATTAACTTGGATGCTTGAGATGTGAAAATATAAATATACAAATAATTAAAATAAACTGAAGTAATCAACTATAAATTAGTTCGTAATTGCAAACTTTTCATTAAATATTTTACTGTTTTTATTTTCCGTATTAGGTTATATTTTGTGAGTTTATAGAATTTCAACAAGGCACAACAAGAATTTTTCTACTGTAAAAAATCCTAAATAATAAGAAATAGTTCTAAGATGATTTGAGATAGATTTAAGATAAGAAATAATCCAAAATATCAATTCTAATTGAACATTTAGCTCCAAAATCAGTTTATGTAGAGTAATTATGTTTAAAAAGATACGCTCAGATATAGAAATTTGTGAAATCCAAATTCATTATAATATTATCAGATTGACGTTGTCCCATCAATTATGAATGGCATGCATTCTTAATTAAGTTATTAAAACAATCATTAAAATATTGTAAGTTCTAAAAACTTGAAATGTGCTGAGCCCTAAGCAAAATGGGTAGAATATTCGGTATATTAAAATGTCTTTAAAATGATAATGGAAATTTAAGTGGATAAAAAGAATAACTGATTCCTCCTTTGAAGATAATGTACATTGCTGTACATCTGAAACATGTGTACATAAGAGGTTTTAGAAGCTTGTCTGTTGAGATTTGTTTGCATATCGATGCAATGCTGCTACCTGCTAAATCTTAGAAATGTCTGTGATATTTTACAGATCTAAATGTGTTTCACTGTATCAGTTGGGTAGACTTCTGACTGGCAGCAGCACAGACACCTCAACAGACATCAATTTATTTCTTTGTATAGCTCTGATATTTCTCTCCCTTTTATTTGTGCTTCTTGTGGTTTGGTGTGGTCAGCGTTTGTGATTTGAGTTTTTAATTAACGCCCGAATTTGTTTGCCTTTGCGCGCTTCGACAGCTTGAAATTGTAGAAGAAGAGCAGCCACCAAAATAGGTGGTCAGCGGGAGTGAGGTACCGAGACGGGGAGTGGATTGTGAATCGGGCATGGTGCGTCTTTGAGTGGAGCGGTTGCCATAGCAAGTTTCATTTTGACAAGATTCTTTGTTGGCTAATTCGGCATTTTGCATGTTGCACAAATATAAAATTCCGCTGTAAGCGCCCTGACAACTGCTCAGCAATAAGGAGGAGCAAAAACTAATAAGCGACTGACGAGGTTAGGCGAGGAGAGCTGAAGTGCGGGCGACAACAGGTGAGTGGGCATAAAGAACGAATGACACGTGGCAGCCACGAGCAACGAGCAGTGGAGTTATATAGCTGCTGCTGTGGCTGTGGCTGCTCCTGCTGCCAGGACCCAAATGGCACGCGGCTGAATCTCTGTCATCCTCGGAGAGTTATGCGTTATAAAAATTCCTCAGTTGCCGCCCCCGTAGTTGACTTTTTGCAATAACTGTAAGCTCAGCGCTGCGGTTGCCACTGCGACCGAATTCATACCTGTGCAGACGCTGGAAAGGGGATGGAGTGGCAGCAGGGTTGAAAGCTGTGCCGATTTTTTTCTGTGCACTTGCTTAGCTGTTATCGATAGGCGCTGCACACAACGCGCCAAACAATCGCCATTTATCGACCCTACAACAACAGTCGACCCCCCATTTGGTAGCCGCCCCCACACAACCGTTACGCTCTTGTGGGCGGCGCTTACGATACGCACTGCAAACGCTTGCTGTCTCACTCAACGATACGTGCGCCTGCAGTCAGAGCGAGACGACCAGCTGTCGATGACTGCTGCTGGCTTTAAGATGGCAGCTGTTAGCTATTGTTGTCCCTGTCGCGCACACTTGTGCAAATCAATGCACAAGTTAAGCAGATGGCAGATAGAAAAGCAGATAACACGCGCCTTACCCGCTTCTCGCTTCTCACTTCTCGCTTTTCGCTTTTTTTTCGCATGTCGATTGTTCGGCAAGCAATGCATACCGAGGGGGTTGTCCTGCTGCTGCCCGCCCGCCCTTAAGTTGGGTGGTGGCGATTGAAATCACCGTCGTTGTTGCCGTTGCCGTTGTCGTTGGCGTTTGCAGTGCGCAGCGTCAGCCATCGTGGACAGCGGCGTTAACGTTATCATCATCGAGTCAATTCGTTTTGATTTTTCGCATTTGTCTCAAATGCGAGCGAGTCGCTGGGCAAACGTTACGCGTTCCGTTCCGCTGCGCTGCATATTGTATTATATTTTGGCCGAGCCGTCGCCAAGTACAAAACCGAAAATCAAAATCGAAACTTCAAGCCGGAAAAGCCTTCAAAGGGCCAAATGCAACCGCAGACCAAACTGATTTGACTGTTATATGTTATGTCATTAAGTATTCAAACGAATCGCAAGCAAAAATCGCAATTAAAACAACACAAAATGCAAAAATTGTTGCTTAAATACGTGTGAGTGTGTGTTTTTGTGTGTGCGTGTGTGTGCTAGAAAACGTCAAATGCAAACTACTGCAAAATCAATTAAGTTCGCATAAACAACAACACACCGCAGTCTAGCAAATTGCGGTCATTTATACTACGAAGGCTCGCAGCACAACCGCCGGACAGTGTCCAGCTGTCAACTGCTCAAACATTTCATCAATAAACGATACAACTTCCTTTTTATTGCGTGCTCACCTTCAACGTGTACGTGTGTGTGTGTGTGTGTGTGCCTGTGTGTTTGTGTGACTGCCTGTGTGTGTGTGTGTGTGTGTGTGTATGTGTGTGTGTGTGTGAGTGTATATGTGAGTGTTAATGTGCATGTGCGTGTCTCGTAAGCGGCAAGAAAACTTTTCAACTTCCGGCCAAGTGACTTCGATTTAATTTCTTCAGTTTTTTTATGGTCAAGGCATTTAATTAATTTTACTATGGCAATTTGAGCGTCTTGCCGTCTGCATTGAACTCTGACCCCAGCGGTTAACTGCTGATCCGCCTGTTTGCAAGATAAAAGGGTCGCAAGGTAAGTGTAAACAACATCAGAGCATTTCAAAGTTGACCAGAAAAAGTATCCTTCTTGTAATAAACTTATGTTGGACTTATTTGAAAATATTTGCTTTAGCAAAGTGAGATTACTTGTGCGTGGACTAGTTAGATTGTATTTTAATTTAAATTCATTAATTAATATTTAAATCTCTGACCCCCAAAATGTATCAATATGTCATTACTAGTTTAAATGATATGGTTTGGATAGCAATCAATAAATTATTAAAAAATTCACGATTCAGAAGTCTGCTACATTTAATCAATTGCATATCCATAATTTATTTACCTTTTGTTTGCACCCATTAAGTTTATATAACAACTTGCATAACTCAGCATATGAAAATATAAAATAATAATGAATGAATTCTTTAGCACTTTTGAACCAAATTTTAATAATGTGACGTTCTAAAAAAGATTATACAATTTATTTCCAAGCATGCAAAGTGTAAGCATTTTAGAACTTTAGAATTAAGCTCATAATCGCAACATAATACACATAACTGATAAGCCTCCTACTCTATTTTCTATTTACAGACCCGTTAAGGACAAGTTGAGGAAACATGATTGAAATGTAATTGACTTACAGCTTTGATGCACTAGAATTTACGCACTGTGATAGACGAGTATACGAGCAGGATTCTTTGAGTCTGCACAACACAATTTTGCAATTCAATTCAATTGAATTTTAATTAAGATTCCTCAGTTAACAATTTTGGCTGGCGAGCCCAAACACAAGCAGACAAGCCGACAAACTGTCGACGCTATCGATACGCAACTTCTCGGCAAGCATGCTGAACAATCTTGGGGCCAATGTGCTGGGTAAGTGAATATTCACAATGTAAATCAAATCAATCACCACAACAAACAATCACTGCTCATTGAGCGAGGGGGCAGCGGGCAGGGGGCAGGTGGAAGGGGGAAGGAGGAGCTGAACAGACAGCGTATAATATTGTAATTAAGATCGGACAGTGAATTACGCTAATATATAATAATATGTGCTTTAATCTGCCCGCTGGTCCATTGGCCATAATTAAACTAATTTCTTGAGCATACGCTCTGGCATCGGGTCGGATAATACATATATGGCTGTAGTTACTTCCGACTTATTGGCTGGGCAGCGTCTGAGCCATCGATGACGCTAAATGGCCTATAATTGAGGCGTCTAAATAGCTGGCGCCCCATGTCGCGTGTATTTAGCAATAATTAAGTTGTATTTAACTAGCTCGTATATATATATATATATATTTTTATTTTTTATTTTTTTTGATTTTGTTGTGGGTGCAAACAAGGGCCCAAGCCCATCAATATCTCTGTACCTACGTGTGTGTGTGTTAATTGCCATAATTGCTCTTTTAAATATGCTGCAAATTGTGTATTACATTTGCATATATGGCACGCACATAATTATCAGTTTATATTGTACTCATAAATATATTTTTAACCACATTGTTGATCATTTTTCAAGCACTTTCAATTTCGACAATCAAATTTATAGCTGCAGACTTGCAACTTTGCAACTGCAACGGCAGCCACAGCAGCAACAACTGCAATTCGCCATCAAATGAATTATGTGCGCGCTTTTATTGAATAATATTTTTGCTATTCGATCTACTCTGCTCTGCCAACCCTGCCCTATTGCCTCAGCCTGTAATTAATTACTTTTATTAATTTATTGCCATTTTCCGTACACTTTCTGGTTCCAAGTTGCCAGTCCAACGCGGCGTATGCGCAATTTGTGCAACTGCCCTTTGGCTATAAAAGAATTATTACCAAAATATTGACGGTTTTGGCGTATTCAAATATTTTTATTGTCATATGCATTTGAAATTGAAAAAGTATATATAAATGTGGCAAATCCATGAATGTTCTTAACTCTTAAAAGTATTTAAAAATATATTTTTCTAAGATATGAAAAGTTAAGTATAGAAATATATTTATCAAACAGATTTATTTTAATTTAAACTTAAGACAGAATGATAAACTCAATTCGGTTTCAGAGCCATTTATCCATTATTTAGTTTGATCTTAGTTCTAAACAAATGCAACCCCTTCATTTTTAAAGCCACAAAGAAGCATCTATTCATTTGAAAAAGTTTTCATGCGTCGGAAAATCCTTTTTGCAGGACAAGCCAAATCCTTGGCTACACCATGTGCTTCTAATAAATTTTATAAGCTCCCCAAAACAAACTGAACAAAAAGCAAACAACAGCTATGCGAAGCAACAAACGGTAACATTTGCATATTACGTATGCGCAGCGTAGGCCAGTAAGAGGCAGCAGCACTTGGACTGTATGGAGATGGGGCTGAGAACAGGGAAGGGTATACGGAGTAGATGTGGAGACTTGGCGCCCAATTAAGCGCAATTTGCATGCAAAAGAATTGCGTATTGTGGTCGAGAGAAGGGCGGGTGGGGTGTGGTAAGGGTGTAGTGGTCTCAAAAGCCCATTCATTTGCAATGTGTCTCCCGCGAAAAAGTTTAAATCGTTGACTTAATGCGGACAGTCATTTTGACTGGCAAATAAGCATTTGCTAGAACTCGACTAGGCATTTTTCGTGCCCGGATTAATTAAATTAATTTCACGATTGCATTTGTAATTTGACTGCCAGCAGCTTCACCTTTCACCCCTCGCTGCTGCTTTTGAATGTGCGATGGCATTTTTGCGGTCGCCCGCGCTAGTGAAATATGTGCATCCACCTCCCTCCTCCTCCTCCTTTGCTGGCCAAAACATTTGTATCGAAATGTTTTGCGGTTGTTGCGGATTCTGCAACTGTTGCTGCGGTTGCCACATGCCCCAGACCATGGCCTGTGGTAGAGGCTGTCCGCTCAACCGCACAATTTCCAAATTTCAATAATTATGTACAGTGTGTGCAACTGACGACTACTAGTCCTACTGCAGCTGATCCTGCACCTACAGCTTGTCCCCCTGCAAATATTGCCATATATTTTGCGGACAGATAAAGCTGCACTTGCAGTTGCAGCTGCAGCGGCCGCCAAACTGATTTTGCGCAAATTGTGCAAATTGCTTGCGCGATAAATTCATGTTTGGCAATTTTAATTAATTAATCGCTTTGTGCGGTTTTCGTGCAACTCTGCCAAGCAAAATGGCCGCTCGTTGTCAGTTGTACAACAGCACACACAAACACACACACACACACACACACACATGCACACGGAGTTTGTTCACATGTGTGCTCTGCTGGTAATCAGTAATCAGGGCGCCGCCATGTTTTATTGTAGCTAGTTACAATTGCGGACATTACACAGCATTCTCCTAATGTCACAACGATGACATTCCCAATTAGAGTCATCTATGATTGATTCCAACTCCAATTAGTCATCATTATGAGCGGACAATAATACATCACAGATATGGGACACTGAAACGTAATTATCATGTAATTATCATATGACTTTAAGTAGTGAGCATCCAATATTACTTTAAGGGAGATCAGCGGACCTAAACCATTTAAGTTAAAAGAGCAGGGGAAGCAGCGAAATTATTTCTGAAAAATTTACAATTTATAGTTTATCCATAGCTGATAACTGTATAGGCAAATACAATAAAAGTTTTTATCTTTAGTAGAGTTTACTACATACTTAAGGCTTGCACACGCCAATGTAGTCATTTCAAAACTTAGGCCCGTTGAGAATTATACCACGTTTTTTTACCTAGCTTTTATATAACTATTACACTAAAAAGATGTTATTCGGTTTCTGCATTCAATTATAATTTCTATGTAAAGGAATATATATTATTTCTTTCAAAGTTCTCTCCATTCAGTTTTTGCCTTGGACTTCCTTGATTAATAATAGTCTCAGCACGAAATACCTTAGCAATTTCAACAGTATTAGTTATTGGAGACGGTTTGTTTGTACTTTAAATATTTGTGTAGCATCCACAAGCGAGTAGATCTCACATAGATTTACAGGTTGCTTGTCGGTTGCAGTTACAATTCCAGGTGCAGGGTTTGTTTTTTCATATTTGTGTGCCATAACTGTAAACTATTTGCTGAAATCAAAGCTGGACCAAAGCTAGACTGCAACCTAGTGCGATTTCGAGAAGTGGCGCTATTTGGCAAGAGTGTGTGCATATATACATAAAGATATACAGACAACAATAATAATAGCAACAACAACCGCTGAAGCAGCCGCTCATGTGAATATGCTAAAAGTCGCACTTCTTGCAGGCAATCGGCCCTGGGCAGGCACCAAACTCCAATCTTCGCCAAGTTGTCGAGCATTCGAGCGTAAGCTGTGTTTGGCTATGGGAGCTGCAGATATCGCACCTAACACCGCGCCTTAAATTTACTAATCACGACACTGGAGCAGCAGCCAACACAGTTGATGACGGCGATGATGATGCTATATATGCTTTATATATATGTAGAGTTGGGAGCTCTTTGTTGGCCATGTTACAGTTGTGTGCCAACTGCTCCAAACTGTAAATGCTGTAAAATAGTCAACATGCTGGCGCGGAAGTGGCTTTCAAGCTGCGCTTTGGCGTTTTTTATCATTCAATATTTGACAAACGTCAATGTTGCAAGATGACTGACGGACTGACGGACTGACAAATTGACGATTGTATCAATGTGTGCGTCATGTAAGCGTTGTCGTGAGCGCGTCAGGCGCGTCAAAAATCGCTAATGAACAGTAGCCGCACTGGGTGTATGTGTAAAAATTAGCACTTTGCTGGCAACGCTTTAATAGCGACTGCACAACAACAACAACAACAACAAACACAACAACAACAACAGCAATAGCAGCAGGAGTAGCAGCAGCTACGATCGAACTGGAATAAGGCAATGTCGCTGCTTTAGTCTATCATAGCCAGCAAATACAACAACAATAACAAAATACTTTCCGCCTTTTTAATTTATGAGTCGTATGTGGCGCTGCACTCGTTGAACTTTTATGAGCAGCCTCAGCAGCACCAAATTCCAATTCCAGTGCAAGTTCCAGCTCCCGAGCTGGCACCTGTTGCTGCAGCAGTGCGGCATGTTTTTTTGGCCCTGTGAAGTTGCCGAAAATTTAACAAGTCCATTTGAAAACAATAAAAATCATTGATGCTGTGCTCGTCTCTGTTTGTCTTCTTTTCTTGCACATCAAAGTCGGCTATTGAAAGCAAAATGGAATAAATATATATATAACCCACTCCCATCAAAAAAAAAATAAAATGTCAGACAGAGTTTAAAAACTTTTCAATTTGCAGTTGTTTCGCTTTCAACGGAAATTGCACACTTAACAACACCCACACCATCACTCTACACTCTACACTTGCAGGAATACTAACAATTATACATATGTACATGGAAATCATGACAACATCAGCGACTCAGCTTCAGTTCATCGAAGCTTGAGTCAAGAGTCGGGCCCAAAAGGTTATGTATTGAGACGAGAGTTCGCATCAACTGGCGATGAGTAAATGTTTGACTTGTAGCAGAGTTGAAATATCAAAAAGATATACTTACTGACACACAACACACACACACACACATGAACAAAATCAATGCCAAAAGAGTTGAGCGGTTCTCAGTGGTAGTCGCTTTGTTGTTGCTGTTGCTGTTGCTGTTGCGTTGCTGTTGCTGTCTCTCACAGGCAGCGCCTCGCACATACATGTTAAAAATTCCAGACGTACGTTGAAGTTGAAGTCTCCGACTCAATATAACTCAACCACTCCGGCGACTCTTTCTACTACATAACTACATACATATGCACACATATCCACCCCACTGGGCTCTGTTTGTATTTGCCTATGATTCGTGTTTTATTTTATTTTAGTTGTTGTTTTTTTTCTTCCGTGATTTTTTTTATGTCGGACTACTGTGTTGTTGTAGTTGTTGGACGGGCCGAAAAAAGGCCGCGTTGCGTAGTCAAGTGAGCTAAAGGTACAAATGAAATAAAAGGGGTTACGCTCACTGCTCACACATCTCACACATGTATCTATGTGTCAATGTATCTGAATCTGTATCTGTATCTGTATCTGTATCTTTGTGTGTGTGCGTCTCTCTGTATCGCACCTCAGTTGAGATGCTGCTGCTTCTGTAGCTACTGCTGCTGCTGCCTCTGTCGCTGACTCTTAGCCGTTTGTTACTGTTTTTGGCATCTTTTGAGTGACAGGTTGTTGAAAAATTCAATTTGTCCGATCGCCGCAGTTCGGTCTGAGCAATACACGTAGTCGAATCTTGGCGCGGAGTCGCGACGGCAAAACACAGGAATCGTAATCCGTAGTTTATCCAAAATTATACGTGAAACGCATTAAGTGTCTTGTATTAATTAAAAATAATCAATCAGATAAATCCAAATCACATTTGCACTACGCAATAACAATTCCGACGGCTTTCTTACAGTGTGTGCTAGTTGTGAGTTTTTTTACATAGTGAAATGTTCTTAATTATTTACTTGCATCCGAATATTTCTTGAGAATTCTCCCTTCCGTTTTTCTGTTAACTACAATCGAAATTATAATTAACAATTACTACATAGTTAATTAAAAATATTACGATATTGATAATATTGAATATTTAAATGTGGTTTCAAAACGATGAAAATTTGTGTAAAGTATTTAAGGTTAAGCTTCAGGCCCAGCTCTACATAATTTAAATTTGTCACCATAAAATTGAAATATTAAAAAACAATCTCTATCCTTTTAAAATAAAATATATTTTATATAACTATTTTACAATCAACATATATAATTATTGCCATACAAATACAAATACAATAATTTAAACAGCAACTAATCTCTCCACTTTCCTTGCTTTCTCTTTCTGTTTCCCTCTACCTTTCCCCATCTCTCTTTCTCTCTCTCTCTCTCACTCTCTCTGTGTGATATTGATGTGGCTCCAATCTGGAATAGGCCCCAAGGATTGTGATCTACCCAAGGCGGCAATCACAGCACTGCACGCGGGCGTCAATAGTTTTGGCCAACTGACCGGCGCCCCAAACATTGCAGATCTTGGGGGCGGTGGTGCTGGACCGGGTGGTGGTGGCGGTGCCAGCGTTGGTGGCGTTGCCCGGCTGCATGTCACTGGAGGACTGTGCGACAATAGCAATGTGCTAAACGGTGGCAGCAATCACAGCAACAACAATAATAATAACAACGGGAGCAACAATAACAACAACAACAGCATGCAGCAACAGGATCAGGTGAGCATGCGCTCTGAGATTTCCAGAAAGAGAGAGAGAGAGCGAGAGAGCGAGGTAGAGAGAGAAAGACGCTTCTTCTATCGATCTCTCTTAATCTCTCTATCTCTTTCAGCAGCAAGTAATAGCTGAATTTTTAATAATCCATGTTCTTTTCGATGTTTATTTTTCCTCAAAAAACTCTGCTATGCATATACAAAACAAAACAAAAATAATACAAAAAAATACAAAATAATCCAAACCAATTCGAACCACAAACTTATTTGCCAAAATCAATACAAATAAAACAATAAATTTGCTCCAAATGTGAATGTGTAAATTCTGTGTGTGTTGAATTGTGTATAAAAATATTATGTGCAATGAATAATACAAAAAGTAAGTGTAATTTTATTTCCATACGTATTTTTATGTAAACAGCAAAGCAAAAAATAGCAAAAAAATTTAGTTGCTTTGATTAGATTAGTTTTGTTTTGTTTTTTTTTAATTTTGTTAAATTGTAGTCGGCATTAACACAAAAGCGGTTGTTCTTGTAATTTTCAATGTAGCTTCAACTTGTTGTCATTGTTGTTATTGCTGTTAATGTTGTAGTTGATAATTAGCTGCTGCTGCTGCTGTTGCTGTCACACTCAAGCCTTGTACCTTCTCTTTCTCTCTCTCTCGATCTCTTGCAGCACCTGGACAAAAACAAGCAGAAAAGACACCGGACACGCTTCACGCCTGCGCAGCTGAACGAACTGGAGCGTTGCTTCTCCAAGACCCACTATCCGGACATCTTTATGCGAGAGGAGATTGCTATGCGCATCGGCCTAACCGAGTCACGTGTCCAGGTGAGTCAGCAACCCATTCTCCTTTCCAGCTCATCTCTTAACTCAACCAAACTCAGTTTTATTGTCGCTAAACTTTCTGTGGCTTTGCTGTGGTCGCTGCATCGCTGATTGCGAGTCGCATTTGAATCTCAATTAGCGCCACTGACAGTTGTCAAATTGACAATTAACGTTTAGTTGAACATGACATGTCGCTTGTGTTGCACAAAACCGCTACTGGTTGCACGACCAAACGAAATGCAACCACGACTGGAACACAGCCATGTGAAATGGTACTGAACTTTTAAGAAACCAATCCTAGCTCCAACTACAACAAGTTTCCCAATTATCTTGCCTAAATAAAATCTTTTCATATCACAGATATTTTTAAAAAACTATTCAAAAATTGAACGTAAATTTAGAAATACATATCACACACAACGTAAGCTTATATTGCACTTATAATTAGATCATATCATATTTATTTAACCGACAATTAGCAAGTAAATACATGAGACAATCTTAATAGCTTTTGCAATCAAACTATGTCGTAGAGTTGTACTTTTTCAAAATCGAAATTGTGCGCAATTTGTATATATTTTTTGTATATTTTTAAAGTTACATAAGAATAAGTGAATTTGTTTTCCCTATTGTTAGTCTTCTTATGTATATTATCATCAAAAAACCTGATATCGAAATTTGCAAGTATGCTCTTCTCATACTTGTCGCTATTTTCATCATTTCGAATACTTTTACATTTCTGAATTTCCTTCTTTTTTCGATGGTTCCGAATTGCTTTTTCCGTCGAGCTTTAACTCACAATTTCAGCTTAACTTTATGAGCGTTTTGGCTGCACTCGCGGCTTGCGGCGCCCAACGCCATTTAAGCGCCCAAAATTATACTTTATTAAAGCACATAAAGTCACATTTAGACGGCGCTCAGAGTCCCTGCACTGCCTACACCCCAACCCCAATCCCCGACCTGTCCGATCTCTTTGGCGACTTATGACTGCCGCAGCCAGCACAAAAAGTTTGCAAAACCGAAACACACAAAAACAGATACATATATATATATATATATATATATATATATATGGGCAGCAACAGTGAGCATTATCCTTTTGTGGCTGGCACAGCTGCCGAGCCGTTGTTGTTGTTGGCACTGCCATTATCCTGGATGCTCGCTGCCTGTGGCGTGCGCCTTGTAGTCCTTTGCATGCGGGCGTGTTTTGTTTATGCGACAATCGAATTTACTGCTTCATTAAATTTGTGTTTAAGCTTCCGCTTCCTGCAGTGCCACATCAACTTGGCAACTCTCTATCCCTTTCTCTAATTTTCTCTCTCTCTGTCTCTCTGTCTCTCTCTTTTGCTCACTGTTTGTGTATGTGCGTACAAAACTATTCAGTGCGAGAATTGTTTTGCGGTTTCAATGAATGCCAAAAGTTGGCCCACCATTGGCGCTTTATTGGCCTATTCAACGGGTTCTACAACAAGTGACTCCTGACCCCGGACTAAACAATTATATAGTAGTTGGTCGATAGTCACTGCTCTTTTGCTCCTTACCCACTATTGTTGCCTTCCTCCTTCTTTTTTTGTCTTTCTCGCCAGCCTAACGGATGTGCTACTTTGATAAATTGTTTTAATAATTGCGTATCAGTGTCTGGCTGTTAATGTATCCTGCTCATCCGGCAGTCAGCAGTCGGCTGACGGCTATTCCTGTCCAGGGTTGGGGTGCGGATAATGCGTGAGGCAGCACAGTCGGCTTTATATATATATATATACATTTTTTTTTTTGGGTTGGTGTAGTTGTTGTTGCTACTGCTTCTGCTATTAACACGTTATAATGTTTGATTTTTCGTTGTCGTTGGCTTTTGCGGCTTATGGAATGTCAGCCCTTTGGATTAGCAAGGACTTATTGTTGTTGCTGCCTGTTATTCTCGCTGCTGCTGATGCTGCTGCTGCTGCTATTGGTGCTACTGTTGCTGCTGTGGTGGCTGTTAATAAAATTAGCATATAAATTAAGTTTGCATGCTGTTTTGCCAGCCTGCCCCACTGTCAGCTCCACTCCCTCTCCCACTCCCTGCTGACACACATATTACATATTTATATATGTGTGCATTTTATTTGAAAACTCAAAATGTAAGAGTAGCTGCTGAAAATTGACGCACATTTGATATGCACACACACGTCTGGCCCTAAATCAATCTACAAGGATTTGCAGCTAATGACGGCATAAAGACAGCTATCCCAAAAAAAAGTGGAGACCTCCAAAAGCGTCTACGTATTAACACGAAAATCAAGTCAAGCCCAGAATAAGAGTATGCGTGTGTATGTGCGCGTGTGTGCGTGTGTGTGTGTGTGTGCGTGTGTGTTAGCTGCATATGTTATGAAGCTCACGTATGAAGCTCGCTACGTGCAGAGATAAGGATATTGTAGACAAAATACAAACTACAAGATATTAGACAGTGTCGGGGTTACGTTCACATATGAGCTGCTTAATTATGCAGCTCCAACCTAATAGCATAGATATAAATATAATTTAATAAACTACAAATAGCTCCACAGAACTGACCCCAAAATCACAGCAGAGAATTAACAAACGTAATCGCATAATCAGAAAGAGAGCAGGAAGAGAGTAGCTGGGGGTGCTCTGCCAGCGGGATGTGCAATTGTTAATTTGTGTGCTCACAGCTTGAAATTGACAATTTGCGTGGTGCATTAACGGTAAGCGTCTTAGCACCACCCGTCGCTGGACAATATGCTATCCTCGCACACTTCTCTCCTGCAGCACTGCATTTGGCAAGGACACGTGAGCCTCTGCCTGCAGCGCAGGAGAAATCGAGAGGGGGTTGGTAATTTTAACACAAAATTGACTTATCATGATTTTACAATGTGGCTGTTGTCAGAGTCATTTTTACGGCTTTAGTTTGGAATGTTTAGCATTTATTGGTTTGTTTATTAAATTGTTGCAACGTGTGCAACTTGACAAAAGGGGCATGGAGACAGACGACGTGGGTCAGTAGCACGTGCCACAAAACTGAGCACTAACTGAGAACCAAATGAATTCCTAACATGATTAATTTGCCTGGCAACTGAATTGAGTGATAGCAACTACCTGGGGCTGAGGGAAAGACTATGGAATTTAGCTAAGTAAGCAAAGGGTAAATAGGTATATGAGGATACCCAAAATACCTACCTATACATATTCGTCATCAGGTAGGATTGTCGAGTGGCGAAGTAAGAGTTTGGTAAACTTTTTTAGTTACTTAAAATTGTTTAAATTTGTAATTTGATTGCTTAGTTTGAAGTGTTTTTACATTGCAACTAAGGGATCCTGCCAATCGTAAAGTAACTTGAAAAGACTTTCAGCCCAAGTTTGCAACAGTGACTGATTGGATGAAGTGCATTTTAAAATTATTACTTGGAATAAGGACAACCTTCTTTATTAATTTGTAGGACGAAGAATTATGTCGGCTTCATCTTTCAATATTGCAATATAAACGACTCGTTCTCAACCAATTGTAAATTTGCATTTTGAACTGCGAATCTTTTTGCAAGTTTGTATTTACCGACTGCTGAGTCATTCGTAAATTAACACTTGCAACAGGATATAGCATATAATTTATAAAATTAAAAGCAATTTAAATACAATTTAGTTACTCACCGGCAATTTGACATTTGTTATTGACCTCAAATTCCTAAGGTATCTCTTTCTAACTTGAATATTTAAATTGTTTGTAATAATTTGATTACTTGTCTGGCTTATAATATATACATTTCTGCATATTATAACATAATGCTTTAGTTATTTTCTTTTTGTTGGGAAAGCAATTTTACTTAAAGGTATTTATAGGTTTTGCTTCTAAGGTTGTTAGTAAATGCCAAACAACTACTCAGAGAATGTTTAAAGAGCACATCCTTACAATCAGATCTCAAACAGAAACTTGGCCAGAAACCTCTATCGATTGGCCAAAGACAGAGACACACAAAGTCGACCAATGCAAACCAAAACAGCGGGCAGTGATAAATTATTGCCTCGAGTTCAGACAACTAATTTATTTGCTGAGCCGCTTAATGCCACCTCTAATAATAGCCCACTGGGCGCTCGATTGCTGTGTGGGATGCAGGGAGCTGACAGGATTTATGAGGTTCGTTCAGTTCGTGTGTGAAGAAGTATTTGTGTTTTTGTGTTGGCAAAAACGAGAAATTTAATCAAATGTCATTTTAAAAGTGAGCACAATATGAGAGCTGCGAAAAAGAAATAATGTTTCAACTCCAGTTTTAGTCGCGACTCCAGCTCCAAATACATTTTCTGCTGCTGTTCCTGAAAACCATGGCATCGCGTTTTAATTAAACTTTAATTGAAATACCAAAACGAAAATATGCGCCAGTAAAAGGTAAACTGGAGACTGGTGATTCGGAGAAGGAGCTGCAAGGTCCTTGTGCGCGAATCCTGCGTTGAATTAGTTGCTGCTAAAATTTTAAAGCCAAAAGAGAACGAAAGAGAGAGAGATACAGAGGGAAGTAAAGGCACACACAGATATAGAGATTGAGAGAAAGAGAGAGGCAGGCGAAACGTTCGCATAAAATGCACATAAAGAGCATAAAGAAAATCTGGCACGCATTCTGTTTATGGCATATGAAGCAATTTCAAAAGCAATTTCGTTGATACTTTTCATTGAAATGTTTGTGTGAAAATGGCGTGCCAAAGTGTCCAATGGGGCTGACTGGGTCTGTCTGGATCTGCTGGCTCAGTGTCCATTGGGATAAGCTCCTAGTCAGGGCAAGAGGTTTCGGCGGGGGCTATTGATAAATGAAAAGGTTCACATTCTTGATACTTACAGAAAAGCGTTTCGGATTCGTCCTTTTGGTGAAAATGAAAAAAAATGATAACAAAATAAAAAAAATCAAATATTTCGCTAACTGTTTGCAATGAGCTGCGCATGCTCCACTAGTGCACCAATATTTTCGGGGGTTGCATTGCGTGCCAATTCCCCATCTTTCCCCTTGACTGCGCCAAAAATGTGCAATATTCCACGGCTGCACTTTGCCCGGGACGACACCCAGGCACAATTCCTGTCCGCAAAAAATAATGCAGCTAATGCCACCACAACTATTTCATAAATCAGTAAAGACCTAAGCCTAAGCAGCCGACCAATAGTTTGCAAAACAACTTTCGCAACCCCCAAAACGACGGGGGTTGATACTGTCCAACAAAACAACAACAACAACAACAACAAAAACAACAAATCCCAGCCTCAATGTCTGACAGCTAGAGACACATTTCCCATTTCTGAGGGGGCGTTGTGCTCCTACAAGTGTGAGTGAGACGGGCATAGTAACAGCAGCAGCAGTCAGCAGCAGCAGCAGCAGCGGGTTGGATCTGTTCGTTGGGTGGCAAATGAAATAAATCGCTGGAGAGCGAGGTTGAGAGGGCGTAGGATTTTGGGGAGTTGGATTTTTGTGGCAGGCAGGCAAGCAGGCAAGTCGCAGCAAGTGTCGCTGGGCGCGCTCGTAAACCAGGATTTAAAGGATAACATAAAATAAATCGACTCCATTTGTGTGCGGCAACAACAACAACAAAAGTATACAACAAGTCGAGACATTTGTGTTTGTGTGCGCCGCTTTATGAATTTATACGCAGTTTTTATATGCGCACGAATGAAAAGATATTGGCCGAAAAGCGATTTCCATAAACCACTCAAGGCAGTCAGTGGCAGCCAATAATAATAAAAATATTTTTTACTTGAGCTGAAGATGAAAACAAGAGTCAAGACATCAAAGCACACGAAAGATACAATGGACAATACAATCACAATTCGCAAACAGTGGCCAACATTCACAGAGCACGATTTCTGGAGTGGCTATTTCATTTGGTTGCCAGGTTATGAGTTCGCTTCAAAGAAAATGCAATAACCTGGCCAATTGATTTTTGATTATGTTGCAAGGAACAGCAGTCGCTTCAGAAGCTGTGGCAGCAGCAGTAGCAGCCACAACAGTCATAACTGCGGGCATAACCAGCTAAAATTGTCAATAAAAACAAGCCAAATGCTCTGGATGACTTTTTCACTCCTTCTTTGCTCACTTTACACTTGCCAATCCAATGTTTATTAATAAAAAGAGAGAGCACAGAGAGACAGGGAGACAGAGAGACAGAGAGAGAGAGAGAGAGAGAGAGAGAAAAGAGTGTGGGCGGAGGGGGAGGAGTGTAGAGTGGAGCAGCAGTTATCTGTTAGCTGTCCTTCATGGCAATCTGTCCTGTTTCAGGCTTAATAAATAATATTTGCACTGCAGCTAATCGAATTTTGATTGCAATATTCTGTCTCTTTGTTTAATGCATAGTGATTTTCTGGCTTTTAGTGCATGGTCCGCATCAATTGTGATTGATATTTTTGAAATTGACTTTTCAAGTGGGCCTCCCTTTCCGTTTTTGGCCAGAGTACATTTCTATGTAGGGAGAGATACAACAGATAGCACTTGATTCTCTGCAAATATGCATATGCAAATCTATTCGATGCGAATAGTGACCATTCTGCGAGTGGCAATAACTATTTGAAAAGCCTAGCTATGCTGCTATACGACAGCTGTTTATTGGCCATAATGTGCAATTAATGTTGCATAACGATCCGTTGAGATACCACCAGCACACTGAGAGTCAACAATTTCACAGGCCAGCAGGGGATTTGCCATATGACAGACCATTATAAATGGTTCGCAGTCATAGCAGCACTGTTAACAGGTTCACGTTCATAATAAAAATGCCGTTGGGTCTTTGACACCACAAATCCCAACCAACCCCCGCCAACCCCTACCCTTAACAAGCAGTGCTTACACCCCGCCAGCAGCAGTCAGCAGTCATAAAATCAAAGCAAATCACTTGTTATCCCATTTAGCTCAGTTTCAGCTACAATTCCCCGCCTGTGGCTGCATGTCATTTGGCTGCTACTTAATTTCTGACTTCTGCCTTGCAACCAACCCCCTGAAATCGGACTGGGTGCCTGGGTGCGCCGGATGAGCTCATTGTGGCTGCTGCTTCGGCTGGTTGCTTGCTGGTGCTAATATTTGTGGCCTGCCGCAAGAAATTGCTTTTTCATGAACTTGACTCATTTATTATTTGCAACAGTTTCCTGAGCCATTCCGCCTGCCTTTTGCTTTTTTGACTCCTGCTTCTTGTTGATGTTTTTGTTGTTATTGTTCTCACACCTTTTGAATTGTTGTTGTTCTTATTGTTGTTGTTTTTTGGCTGTCTGCCTGTCTGCCCTTTTGTGCTGGTGGTGTTTTTTTTTTTGCTTTGGTGTCAGTCGCAAGTGAAAATTAAAAGTCCAAACATGAAAATGCTTTTGTTCGCAGCATATGGCTGAAATTTGGAAACTGGTTTTTGCTGTTGCCCTCTGCTTTGAAAACGTTCTGCTCCATTTGCGCCCTGGCCTGAGAAGTGGGTGGAGTGTGGCATAAATTGAAGTTTCTGCAGGTATCTAGATGATAACTACGATTTGTTCTTGGAATGCAATTCATTTTAAAAGTTCATGAATCTCTGACAAGCAAAATACTATTAAATTTGCCTGTATTCGTTGTAGACCAAAGCAAGCATATTTAATTATTAATATTTGCTATTCAAAAAATCATTCTGCAAAAACAAATCACAAAAACAAATTTATTTCTTTGATATTGAATGAAATCATTTGAATTATGCCTTTACTCGTTTCTGACTTCTCTATTTCTGACTACATTTATTCACGTATTTAGAAAAGAAGTCATCCATTTTGAAGATTTTTTGCATTTTCCACAATCTTTTCACATTGAATTCTATGCACTTCCAATTTGCAATACAATTTATAAGAGCAATGTAAATAGCTATTGAATAAAATTATTTAAATTACATCACTTCTCACTTCTTTAATTTGCAGCTTTACTTTAACAAAATATTTTATATTCCCACACACGCTTTTCAAATCAACTTTTATAGACTTTCTATTTAGCTGGTTTATGGCTAAATTTGTGCTTACATCAAGGTCCAATAAATCAAATCTTGTATTTATTGGAAGCCGTGCCCCTCAGCCACTCAGCGGCTGATAATTTATGCATGAGGGTGAAGCTTAAAAAATTACAGTCAAAACACAATTTAACACGGGCACAAGGAGCGTCAAAAACAACAAACAGAGACAGAGAGAGAGAGAGAGAGAGAGAGTGAGGGAGAGAAAGGAAGAGAGAGTGAGAGAGATACATAAATATAACAACAAGCACCCCACACACCACACGCACACACCCCAAACATAGATGTGTGTATCATTTTTGGGTGGTGTGCATAAAAAATAAATGTTTTGTTTAACCGACATTTTAACGCCTATTTGCGTGCCTTGCACGTCATGCACGTTACGCCAATTTAATGCTCTGCCCTGGCGCCTTCTGCTCGGCAATGACTTTGCCTTCTACTCCCAAGAAGAAGAAGAATTAGAAGCAGCAACAGCAGCAGTAGCATTACAAATAAATGAAGGAAAGCAAAACATAAAAAGCGGGCGCCAAATACATGCGAATGTGGCAAGCAAAATAAAAGAAGCGCCCAAAATTTAATTGTCATAAGCAAAACAAGACAGAACCAGAGAGAGAGAGAGAGAGAGGGAGAGAGACAGCGTGTGCAAGGGAGAAAGAAATATAGACGCCGTAGCCAGACAGCCAGACAGTAAGACATTATCTTAAATTATTAAATTAAAAGTAAATGAATAGAGCGACGCATAAGCACGTAAGAAGCATAAACAAGTCAAGGTCGCTCTGCCGACGCAATCACCGTCGTCGTCGTCGTCGTCGTCGCAGTCGACGTCAATGTGGCAACACCCTCACTGTCCACAAACACCCCTTACCCCTTAGCCTTGCCACCATGTGGCACATTAGCGTCCCTGGTGTAACATTGCGCGGATACTTAGTGAACGCTGTCGATCCTGCCTCGTCCTGCAATAGTTCTCTGTCTCTCGCTGCTGCTGCTGCTGCTGTCTCTGCCACTGATTGTTTCTCTCTGTGTTAGTGTGTGTGTGTGTGTGTTGTCTGTCTGCCTGCTGGCCGACATATGACAAATTCGCTGGGGACCATCAGCATAACAAGCAAAGTTACTTTGCACAAAAGTTGCCATTTTTCTTTTGCCTGCTTCGCATTTTGGCTGACTGTTTGTGTTTGTGCTTCTTGGCCATTAGTTGTGGCTCAGGCTCAGACAGTCGACAGCGCGACTGTGGTGACAGCTCAAGATGGCCGCAGCACGGAAGCCAGCATTTATAAATACGCGACACGGCGCAACGTTATCGGTTAACTTGTCAACCCGCCGCGTGATGTGGATGCGGATTCGAATGTGGCTGAGAATTGTGTCGCTGCCTTTAGTTA
Organism: Drosophila silvestris; assembly: GCA_035043445.1. Taxonomy (NCBI): domain Eukaryota; kingdom Metazoa; phylum Arthropoda; class Insecta; order Diptera; family Drosophilidae; genus Drosophila; species Drosophila silvestris. The sequence goes on from JAWNMZ010000027.1 coordinate 1,831,421, forward strand.
TGCACGCCGGAAAAATCGTTTCCATGTCACAAGTCATTCATTTGCCGTTGCCATCTCGTTTCTTTTTTTTTTTTTGTTTTCTCAGTTTGAGAAAGTATTTAAATTGCTTTGGTTGAATAATAATAAAAATGTGCAGTTGGCTCCTAGAAGCAGGCAACACTTTCCGCAGCTAATCGTTGTTGCTGTGTGCGTGTTTGAGTGTTCATATGTATGTGCATGTGTGCTAATGCTGCTTGTAAATGTCAAAAACCTCAACATGTCCTACACACATCGTCGCCGTAACCGTCGTCGTCGTCGTCGTCGTTGTCGTCCCGCCTGGTTCTTATGCATATGGAAATGCCAATTTCAAACATCCTACACATCCGACATGGGCCTAGACCGCTCTTACCCGCTTCCCATTTGATTTGGGCCAAGTCACAACCTGCCGATAAGACAAAAGCGTATGGCTGACCAAAGATGCGTTGGGGCAGTTGGCAACGACTGCTGCTGATGCCAAATTGCTGCCTTGTCTGTGACTACGACTATAGATAAAGAATTTACATATGGAATTTATGCCTGCAAGTGTACAAGTGTGTCTATGGATGTGCCCGTGTGTGTGTGCGCGTGTGTGTGTGTGTGTGTGTCGAGACATGTTTTGACTGTCACGACGGTAATTGATCTCGATTAAGACCATGTACGAGAAGTCGCTTAACAAGCACACAACACATGTACACACACACACAGAAATACATAAATACATAAATATGTATACAGATGTGTAGCCAATTTAGTCGCGTTCTTAAGGTTTTTGCTTATATCAACATTAATTGGCTTCGCTTGAATTCCATCAGAATGAACGAAGGTTGAGTAAAGGCGCTTCTGCCCTGCCAAGATATTATTGAAAATAAATTCTGGGAAAACGCTTCAGTCAAATTAAATCATTTGAGTATTTGAATATTAAAACCAAAATTGCAAATATTGTTCCAGGAATTTTCGTAGCATGTCAAGCTTTTTTTTAATAATGCAAGAAGTAAAAAGGTAACATGCCTCGTTCAAAGTTAATCATTTTCTAGAATAAAAAGTAGAAGTCAACCTACGTAGAAAATAAAACACGTTCCTTAGACAAGAGTTAGAAGAAAGAAAAAACAGTTCTTGCTCAAAAGTTGAATAATTAGTTAAAATTAGATGGAAATTTTAAGATTAAGTTAAAAATGACTTAACTGAAATAACAGTGGATTTTTTAAAGAAATATTTGTGGTTAATGCAACAAATGTATTTCCTTTTTAGACACTGATTTACATCAAATGCATTTTTAAGTGTTCTTTATACTAAGCTGTAATTTTGTTTCTTTGTTGCAGGTCTGGTTTCAGAACCGTCGCGCCAAGTGGAAGAAGCGCAAGAAGACCACAAATGTATTCCGCACACCAGGCGCTCTGTTACCGTCGCATGGTCTGCCACCGTTTGGGGCAAACATCACGAATATTGCCATGGGAGATGGGCTGTGCGGCACGGGAATGTTTGGCGGTGATCGCTGGAGCGTTGGTGTCAATCCGATGACGGCAGGTGAGTGCACGGCCGAGTGGTGTAGCGCTCTTTGATTGATAGCTAACTACAAATAAAAAAACTAACTAACTAAATCTCTAACTATGCATCCTGCCTATCTGTATTTGTATCTGTTGGTTCTGTCTCAAAGGCTTTGGCCAGCTGAACCAATCGTCACCGCTTTCGTCCACGCTGAATAGCGGCCTCAATTCGGGCATTAACATGGCTCCGCCCTGGGTGCCGGCACCTATCAGCACTATGGCCTCAATGCTTTGGGTAGGTGTTGCGTCACGCTACCCTTCACTACAATCTACCACCCTCCCCCTGAATTCCCAAACCACTTGATTAAGATCACATGTTTCAAAACTTTCCATTTGCATGACAAGAGGCTGAAAAAGCGTTGACACTTTTTGGCTACCATTTTTGTTGGTGTTGTATGATTTTTGTTTGTGTTTTTTCCTCGATTGCTTCTTTATTTATTTAGCTTTCGATACAATCCAGTTCTTCTGACAATTGCCCATACACGACATCGACGACAGCGTTTCATTTCTTTGAACTCACACACACTTTTTTTCTGTTGAGCTACCGAAAATAAATAAATAAAAGTAGAAACATACAGAGTAACAAATAATTTATAGAGCTCTGAGCTGCGGATTTTTGTGTATTTGTTCGCCCAATTAACAGGCAGTCGCTTAATTTTCAGGAATACCCAAAGACATTTGTTCGCTTTTCGTTGTACGACACGTCTTCGTCGACTTTTATTTGATTTCGTATTCGTATAGCTGTGCTAATTGATATTTTGGAGACAGGTTTTTTTTTCAAAGTTTTCATTGTTACAGTTTCTTCGTTTTATATTTCTTTTTTGGAGTAAACAAAATATATGTATTCTGTGTATCTGCAGTTCCGTATTATTAATTGCGTTTTTCTGTATGCAGGCGACTCGATGATGTATCAGCACAGCGTGGGCGGGGGTAGGCTGCGGACCGGGCGGCTCCCCGAGCGCCTCCACACCGCCCAACATGAACAGCTGCTCATCGGTGACGCCGCCGCCGCTCTCCGCGCAGCCGAATGCCGCACAGAACGAGCTCAACGGCGAGCCAATGGTGAGTTTTGAAAGCCAAGACACAAACCAGGCATCTACATTACCATTTAACATTAACAGCCACACCACCAACAACAACAGCAGCAACAACAGCAGCAGACACACCAACCGCAGCAGCAACAGGCACACCAACAGCAACAGCAGCAGCAGTCGCTAACACACCAGCAACAGTCAGCGACACCAACACAGCAACAGCAGCAGCAACAACAGCAACAGCAGCAGCAACATCAACAACAGCAGCAGCAGCAACAGCAAGATAGCAGCAATTTGTTGCCGCACTGTCATCAGGCGATGCAGTCGCCAGATGGCGCCACCGATGAGGACGTATGGCGAGGACATAGCATTGCAGCGCTGCGGCGGCGAGCTTCCGAACTAAATGCGACAGCAATTCCATCGTATTTGCATCACGCCGCCGCCGCCCACAATAACTACGAGCATCACAATTCGGTCTACTGAAATTTGTTGAAAAGCTTTGAAAGCTTTTCGGATTACGGTTTTTCCAATAGCGGCACTCACGAGTATTGAATAAACTAAACACAGTTTGACAGCCACCCGCTCGGGCCAACCGAGCTTTAGATTAAGCTAACCAAATTTTAATTTTACATTTAAAGAATTAAACAATTTATGAGTTTCACATCAGTTCAGTTCAGTTTCTTGTGTTGTCTTATTATTTGCAACTTGTCCATGAAACGATAGCATCGTAGCATATTTAAAACTAAAAAGACTATAATGAATGTAAACCATGTATACGAGAGGAAAACGTGAACTATTTTTAGTGGCATTAACTAGCAGATTTAACGGCATATAAATATATACACAGCCCCATAAATGTACGAGTATTGAAAATAAGCGTAAATCCTTTAAATTTAACAAAAGTCCAGTCACAAGTCCTGAACTCAACGAATTAATTATTTAGCAGTAATGAAAGAAAAGCATTAATATTCATGAAGAAGAATACAAAATAAACATAACGTATACGAAATGAACAGAAACGTCAGAGGAAAATTGTATAAAAAACTAAAACAGATGGAAAGCGCTCACAGATGGCTATAGAAAATCTAACTGGAAGGCACACAATAATTATGACTTGACTTTTAAGCGGATTAGAGCAGCTAACAAACATATTATATAAATACTATATATACACATACTTAAATATATAGAGATGTAAACGTAAGAATTGTAGATGTTAACATAAGTGTTGTTGTTTTTGTGTATAGCCCTTCTCTGTTTAGTTCTTTTGCTAAACTTACTTACATATACATATACATATACATATACATATACATACGTAGATACATAAGAGTCCTTGCTTACATTCCTACATATACTGTTTAACGCAATAAACCACATGGATAGCAAATATGCAATACCCATAAGCAGAAATCGAAAAAGAAAAATAATGAAATGAAATTGAAAACAATGTATAATTAAATGTCAGCTAATTGCAGATCAGATGACATCAAATGGATTAATTTGAACTCGTATTACTCGTGCATAATCCAATAACGTCGAGGCCACACATACATACATAATAGATGCATGAATACAATTATGAAATACTTGTAATAGACTTTCTTCTAATGTTTAAGCCTAAATTTAACAGAAAATTAAATCGAAAACAAAAACTTAAAAAAATATTTAAGAAAAAAGAAACAAAAATCAACATGTATGTAATTATGCGTATTATTAAATAGTAAACTAAATTAAATATGAATTGAACGTGATTTAAATAACAGTAAATTGAAAAACTATGCTAAATAAAAAAAAAACTGATTTCAGTGTAAATGTAATGCGATTTGCGATGTAGCTTAACTTTTAATTATATCAAGTTCGAGTACATATAATTAGATAGAACATTTCATTAATATGCTGCAAATGCATTTAATGCCAAGTCAATTAGGGAAAACGTTGCACGCAGACAGGGGGCAAGGAGGGCTGTTCTAGCCATTTAGGTGGCAGTTGTTGCAAGCGCAATTACAATAATTGCATGTGAGCAGCTTTTTGGTCGGCTAATAAAAACGACAAAACGAATTTGCCGCAAACAACTTTAAGCTCAAATTGGCAAATTGATAAAAGTTTGACAGCACACAAACACACACACACACACGTGTGTGCACATGCACGCACACGTTTTTGGCCCGGCTTTGGGTCAAATATCCATTGCATTGGCATTGACTGCCTGCTATGATTGGGGTCAACAACGGAGACGGCAACAACAAAAACAAGTGTGTCCACTGAATGATTACGGCTGCTGTGGTTGCATCTGCAATACCCTGTAGATGAAAGTCAAAAAGAGTATATAGTGTGAATGCATATCTGCAACAACTTAGCCAACTCAACTTGTAGGAAACTAATTTTATTATTTCTCCCAATTAAAAAAGGTGTAATCATAAGTAACGGATTAATATATGTAATAATATTTATTTCTGACAAATATCTGAAACATTTTGCATACACTACATAATAGACAAAAGACATATTATTAATAATTTATCTTATTCAATTTGCTTTAATATTCCAAATGTTCAGGGTATCCCTTCCACTCAATGACTTTTTTGTTGTTGTTTTCTGTTGCAACTTTGTGTATGCTCACACGGGCCTTATAAATATTATAACGGCTGCAGCTGTGACATTTGACATGCACATTGTCACGACAATTGGCCAGAGTTAATCACACTGATGGCATTTTGATGCGATGTGGCAGCAACAGCAGCAGTCGCAGCAACAGTCGTAACAGCAGCCGAGTGTAACGGAAATTCAATAATAAAACAACACACACACACACACACTTATATATATATAGGGATAAAAATATGTATGTGGATCTATATGCGAATGTGAAAAGTGGATAGAAAGTCGGGGGCACGCAGTATGACATGCTCGAACTCCAGAATTGATAGTTTGCCATCGCCGTCGACGTCGGCTTCCTCGATTACCTTGTCAGCAATCTGTTGGTGCTCCTCCGGACTCAGCTCGTTTTTGGTCATTGTCGTCAGGCAGGACATCAGGTCAGCGTGCCCAATGAAGCCGTCCTGATCGAAATCTGCAAAGTCATGCCAGACATGCATAAGTTCTTCTACTCGCTACACATGTACTACACATACATATATACATTCGCTTATCCTAGAAGTGAATATGCAGATATCTAGTTGTGTGTGTCATTTTATCTAAGCTGACATTTTCATGCATAAGAGTCAAGTGATGTGTAAAAAACGAAGTCACGAGACATATTCGTATAAACGTGTGAGTGCCTTGTGTGCATAATCACATGTGCTCCTTGTCAGCGTTGTATGCTTCAATTTGTGTCAATCTAATAATGCACATTGAGACAAAGTGCACCAACGTTCTGTTCGCTTTTATAAATATTTGCATTGCAACGTTTGGTGTTGAGTTTCAGAACCTTCATACAAATATAGGCGAGCAATAAAATAAAAGCGACACCTTGGCAAATTGTTGAGGCCGTATTGGATAGTAATACGAAATCAGTGCTGCTTGCACTATATACTAAATAAATTCAATTGGAACATTCTAGTTTCCTCTCCTCGATTGATTTTGAATTAAAGTTTCCTGATATATTGAATCCATAAGCGTTTGGTTTGCTCAGTTAAATAATGAATGAGTCAAACTTCAATAATCTAATGCGAAATGCGAACGATAAGATTCACACTGTGTTATTTTGTGTGCGATCATTTATTAGCTTTCATTCAATTTACTCGTTCTGCTGGCACTTTATTTATGCAATTCCCAATTCAATACAATGTTAAAAACTAATATATTTATATTGTGCATAATATTGTAGGCTTAATTGCCGGCCAGTTCATTTGTGCGCTTTGCACTCGTAAATCCGCAAAGTTGTAAAATCAATTTGCAACTGGCTGCCAGAGAGCGCAGTATTTTTCTGATTCTCATTTAAATTTCAATTAAAATGCTTATTAAAATTTATGACTATCCTTGAACTATGGTTCCAGGCAACAACAATGCAACAAGGCAAGAGGCAACGTTGGACCTGGGCCACAAATTACTGAGCCACGACTCTAGCAACTCGCGGCAATGGCATTGCGTTCCATCTAAATGCCATAGACACAAAAGGAGACCAGGCAATAACAGCAACAACATCTCCAGCCGTGGCAAACACATAAACAAAACCAGCAAATGTTGGCCAAAACCGTGCACCACAGCAATACGAACAGCAAAAAAGAAAAGAGGGAGCGGATTTCTTTGGCAAGCCGAAGGATTATATATGCTTGCAGACTGAAGTACACTTGCTTAAATTTTGAAGAAGATATTTAAAAATTAACCAAAAAAATCATCGATTGCCAAGCTATATGATATATAAGCTATATGATAATTGAATTTCTTTAAATTTATAGAAACTGAAGGACGGACTGGCGGCCATGGATATATTGACTCGGTTACCAATCACCTCACCTACTAATCAATAACATTATTGAAGAGGTCTGTTGTAATGTGGTGCACATTGAATGACGAAGTCCAAATATCCTCTGAAAGAGTATAAGAAGAAGATGTATACAGGACTTACCATAAATCTTGAAAGCGTAGAAAACTTTAATGTCTCTGGGTGCCTGCTCGCTAAACACGGATAGGGCATCCAAGAAGTCCTCAAAGGATAAATTGCCCAGGCCATCGCGTGAGAATGCCTCGCCTGATCAGTGGCGCAGTGGGCGTGGCAGTCGGGTAAGCAAGGCGTTAACCAAAAAACAAAATCGTTTTGCTTATGAATGCGGCATTGTTGTTTTGGCATTTGTTGTTGTACTTACAGATACGTCGCCGAAAGGGATTCTCACGCAACTCGGGCATCTTCTCAATGCACTCGCGTGGAACCTTGACACTTGATGCCTGACCCTCGGTCATTTGGCGTGGCACCAAATCCGGACGCAGCTCCCGAAATCGTTTGTGCACGCTGCGCCCAAACGGAAAATAAGGGGGAGCAAATGGGAGCACTTGATGAAAGGCTTTGTGTTTGCCAGTGTGTGTGTGTGTGTGTGTGTGTTTGGCTGTATATGTGTGGTTCTTGTGAGTGTGTGTGTGTGCGTTTTTGCTGAGTGCTCGACAAAAGGATGCGGCAAACAATGGCGCCAAATAGCCCCGTGTTTAGTCATATGAAAGGAAAATAGTTTCGCTTATTATATTAACACAGCAAACGAAATAACAAACAGAAATTACTCATACGCCCTTGCTGTCATATACAAACCGCAGAATTTCCTTGCGTGTGAAAAACGTGCAATCCTTTAAAGATAGACGAGATAGTTTAAACGTATGAAACATTTAATCAACACTGAATATGCTTTAATAAATATAAATCAGTCTACATCATTCAAGATCTGCATTTATTGTTACAGTAATAAAGACATCAACTCTGAATCAATCAGAAAATAGTCACTACTAGCACTTTTCTGTATTTAATTTCAGTTCTTAACTAACGAGCCTCAACGCTTGATTAACTTGCTTAATTTGTATCCTATGAACTCAGAGACAAATATCTTACTTCAAGCAAGCAAAAGTAATTAGTAGTAATCTAGTTGCAAAATTAATTATAATTAATTGTGCACAAAACAAAAACTTCTTGACATGGGATTTTGTAAATTTTAAGTTAAATGCAATTTACAAGTTGATCTGGGCGTGGCTATTGCAACTCAAGGTTCGTAGGGAAAGTGCACGCACCTGATAGTCATCCAGTTGATGTTCGGTGAATGTTACAACTTTGTTGCCCATCGCTTATCCGAACTGTGTTTGTTTATGCAGGAACAGACCAAACGCAAAGTGATGGCCCAACAACCAACTGCTGCCTTTTGCAAACACTGCGCGACTGGTGACTGGTGACTGGCGACTGGCGACACAGCGCGAGCGGCGAGCTAGCGGACAAATGCTCAAACCGTTAGCATAATTTAGCATAGAACAACTCGGGCCCAGCCACAGTTCAGCGCGACAGACACATCCTGCGGCGCCTTGGCTCCAGCTTGTCCTGGCTCCGCACTCGCATGGAAATTAATTAAGGAGTGTTCACGGTGTGCCATTTTTGTTGTCTGTTTTTTGTTTTTTTTTGCCTGTTGTTTTCTCCCAATCGCACTGGCACTCGCCTCTGGTCTGTTGGAAAACTGAAAGCGGCGGGCGAAAACAATTTCCAAGAGGTGCGCCCAATAACAACAGCAACAACAGCAACAACAACAGCAACAACAAAAACAATGACTGGGCGGAAAGGAAAGGAAAGGAAAAAAGAGACACGGTAGCACAAATTCGATGCGAGTGTGTTTCTAGTTTTGCGTGGCGAAGTTTACTAATTAATTTAATGGTCGACAGCACTTTTCAATTTCGCGTGTGTGCTTTATGAATTTATGGTAGTGACTGTCAGGCTTCGGATCCAAATCCAGTACGCTCAGCTTGGTTAGAAACTGACGGTCCTGCACACAGACAAGCCAAGGTTGCAACGAGCTGCAAAAAGCTAACACTGATTAGCTGTCAACGGGGCAGTGTGTGTGTGTGATGCGGTTGCTTACCTGATGTGCTTGGCCGGGCAGCGTATTTCCTGAAACGTCAGCATTATGGAGCAGTCCAATGCCGTCGCACCCAGCATGTATGCCTGCTCTGCTGCCAGTTTATCCACATCGACCTCTTCGCTAGAGCTTAGGAGTGCACGCAACGCCTGATAGGTGGGCGTGGCACGTTGAGCGTATCCCTTTTGCCACATATAATGAAAATACCGCTGTAATTGGCATGAAAAAGCGTTTGCAAGCGTTAGATTTAGCAACACACAAACTGACAATGCCAAAAATAGTGGCAGCCAGCCACTTGGCTGGCGTCCAAGTGAACATCTAGCTCAAATCCCACTGCTCTACTCCACTACTCTACTACGTCACCGGCCTTGACGTCTTTCGTGAGTATCGCTCGGTGTCCGTTTGCCGTTTAGCTGCCCTTTCAATTTCCCACCCCCTTTAGCAGGAAGGCACTCTCGCTTGAAGCATTGTCGAAACATCGACCAGGTAATTCAATGTAGTTGCCTGCCTTTGCGCAACTCTCTTTGCTGCACTTAACTAGCAACAACAAAATAAAAAATGTGAAAGTAGAAAATGCTCGACCAGATAGTATTCTGTAATCAAATCTTAAGCATAATACGTCCAAATAAACGACGAGCACAGCATGGAACTAAGGCTCTCTTTGGAAAATTCAAGTCCCAGTGAGCACAAGTTGTGGAAAACTGTCATTTGTCTTTTGCTTAAATTAATGTTGAAAGAAGTTCGTGAATACTCATTCAGCATTCTCAGAATTCCCAGCTTTGCGGATTAACAGTAAGTGTCCACAGCTCCAAGGCAACTGTCAGCTAGAGGAGCTAAATCGCACTAAAATAAATTAAAAAATATCTACTTTATAAGGCACTTGGTGTCTACGTCTGACTTTTCCACAAATACAAACACACATTGTTTTAAAACGCAATGATAGGGTATAAAAATGACTAAAAGCATCAACATGATGGCCATCAAAGGCGGTGGGCTAAGCTGCAGTTGGAGCATTGCTTCTAGACTCAAAATGAGAAATAATCAAAAACGCCAGTAAATTTTCTTTTATCTTCTTTTAATGTTTGTTCACTTACCTTTACCAGCAATTGCAAATGCAAAATTTTGTGAAGCACACAGTTTTTTGGTAAGTGAAATATTTCCGCTGTGTTGATCTGTACTTGAGTCGCTTTCGGATTCGGAGTCGACGTCGAAGTCACTGTCGCCAGTGTTTCCGTTTCCGTTTCCGTGTTCGCTTCCGTCCGAGTTGCTCCTATTGCCACATTCGTTGACAAGTTGGTTGGCACAGTTGTTGTGCTTTCTCGTTGGCACGTTGTTGTTCTTGTTGTCGTTGCTATTTTGCCACGCTTTGTGTACCTTGGGATTGCTTTTTCAGCTGCTGCTCCTGTAAAGCGTCGCTGTGGCTGACCAACAACAGCTTCGACAAACTCAACTATTCCATCGTCAGCCTCTTTCTGCTCCTTCCTCTCCCTCTTGTCTTGCTGCTTTTTCACCTGCTTTAGCTCTTTTACGTGACTCGACACAGTAGCAACAGCAACAGCAGCAGCAGCAGCAGCCGCAGCAGCAACATCAACATTAGCTGCGTACATTTCTGTAGTTTCTTTTGTCTCCATGCCACCAAATCGTACGGATGGCGATTCCCAAAATGCAGCGCCTGCCACGTGGCTGAGATTTAGACTCCAATTCATACTCTGGCTCGGACTCTGAATCTGACTGCGGGTTTCTACCTCTTTGGCCAGCTCGTTGTTGTATTCCCTGAGCAGGCAGGCGACCAGCAAATGTTTTATAAGCGCCATAATTTCACTAGAGAATTTGAAAGATTTTATGACCATGGCGTTTGCAGAGGGAAAGAGAATCGAGTTTGGCATTGGGATTGGGTTGGTTCAATTGGCATCGTCGTTGGCATTGGTGAGTTTTCCCAACATTTTCGTTTGTTAGCATTTTCAATGCACATTCCAATTTTGCGGAGGCGATAGTTGATGTTGTTGTTGTGATGGTGGTTTTTGTCAACGTTGTGCAAAGGTGTTGAAATGTGTGAACAAAACATAAGGGAATGCAGCATGACGGGAAGAGGGGAGAGAGCGGAGGGGAGGGGAGAAAATGAGGAAAATGGCAATGTTAGCTGTTAGCACTCGAGAATTTGTATTTGGCTTTTGCTTGCATTATTTATTGAATATTTGCGTGCAGAACAATTGGTTCGAGATTCTATTTGTTTTTTTTTTTCGTTTTATTTTGTATTTTTTGTCTTTTACTCCCTTTTTGGTTTTTGCTGCCCTTGTAATTGTATGGCTTCCATGGAAATTTGTGTGGCTTCTGTATAAGTATTATAGTCGCTTACAATAAGTTGCTTGAGCAAAATAGCGAAAGCCAAAAGAATTTTGTTATTACGGCAATGAGAATTTTCCGGAGAATTAGAAATGGAAGGAGATTTAATTCAAATTAAATTTAATTCAAAAACGCTAGATGGAAGTAACTGCCGAAATAGGAATTTCTAGCTAATATTCATTGTAAATAATTTAAGCATTGAGAGCGTCTCCGTAGCAGCAAAGACTGCGACGATTTTCGTTTACTTTAAATCAAAATCAAGAATTCACAGCGATAAATGTACCCCAAATATAAGCACGCTCTTCATATTGATAAACAAAAAAAACAAGCAATTTGGGCTTACCTTGGAAAAACTCGAGAGTGCAGCTCTTCACAGGAAATCGAATTCGCGTGATCGCCATAAATTAAATTGCCGCTCTGAAATACACGTAAATTATTTTGCGGACAAGCGAAAAGTGCATTCAAGGCATCGAGCATACGACCGGGTGTACTAAAATAAAAAGACAGAAAATATGTATACACACACACACACACATATATATAAATAACACTATTATAACATAAATGTATATGTCCGTGTACGTGCAAATATGTATGGATGGATGGATGATATAAATGCAAGTCGAAAACAGGCAGAGCAACACAATTTTGTGTTGAGCGCAAAGCCAGGTCCGTAAAAAGCCGAAATGAAACGAAACGAAAAGAAATATAAATAAAATGAAATGAAAGTGGATACGAAGCAGGCGGTAAACCGGAATGAAAGCGCAAGCAAATTGAATTTCGTGCACGAATGCATGCATGACTTAAAACAGCGGGCCACAAATAAATGAATGAGCCGCCGGATCCCCAGACACAGGCCCAGGTAGTAAAGGCTCCGGCCGGATACAGAATACGGCAAAAAGTGCCATCGAAGTGCCCGTAGGTAAAAACAAGCCACACGCCAAACACCAGCAGCAGTTGCAGCGCCAGCAGCAGCCCCAAAGTGTTGGAATTATGAAGCATGACAGGACACGCAAATGGAGCAGATTGAAATTTATGAGTTGAGGGCATTTTCGCAGCGCCGAGCATCAGGAACAGGACCAAGCATCCATAGTGTGGACCATAGTGTGAATTGAACTTGTCGAAGAGCACTCTTACCCGGAGAATAGCTCCAATGGACAATAGTCGCCCAATCGTTTGATTTTGCCCGTCTGCAACTGTTGGACAAAAAGTAGGAAAAACGTTTGTAAATCAAATAACAAGCAACTTGGCATCACCCACATCACCTGCCTGCCTGGCCGCTCCACTTACCTTTACGAACTGCATGCTGCAATAGCGACACCGGCACCTGTTTGGGGTTAACAACAACTGCCCTGTTGGCCGCACCTTAGCCGGATCCGGGGTCGTGTCCGTTTTCCCGTCGCCCGCTGGCATTAAATCAAATAAATCGCTGACATCACTTGGCAACTGGAGCCAGCCCTGTTTCGGTTTTATTTCGATGGCATATGTATCGCCCAGACGGGTTATTCCGCTGCTGTCCTTGCTGCCCATGCTGCTGGTGCTGCAGATGTCCATGTCCGCGTTCATGTCCTTTGCCTACAAATTATATCGTTTGGCTTACTTTTCTTTTTTCATTGTTCCTGTTACCCCTGCTGTTGCAAATATAGTCAGATGAGCAGTGAAGGGTGGGTAAGGAGTAAGGGGTAAGGATGTCTGCCGTGCGCAAACTTTTTCCAGCATTGACGCCATTTTGACTTGAAAATGCCAACGAGTGGCGAAGTGGAGTTGAGTGCGCCACAAACAACAGCAACAGCAACGAGCGCAGAAAAAAATACACAGAAAAAACAAAAAAGAAAGAGGAGCAGGAGCAGGAGCTGGAGCAGAAGCAGGAATATCGTTGCAAGTATGAACATGAACTGTAACTGCCTGCCATTGTCCTTGCTGTTGTTGTTGCTACTGCCGTGACATAAAACAAAAGTTGTTGTTTGCCGCGCTGATTGTATGATGAGTTATGGCGAATGCTGGACACGGGCAGGTGAGAGAGAATTTCCGTGCTCATCCTCGATGCCACGTGCACTCCATGTGCGGCAGACCAAGTTGAAATTGAAAATTAACATTTAAAGCCACAATTAAAAGTGGCTGTTTTGCTTCTCTACTTCGTCCTATGGCTGACCACGGGCTACCCACATTCGTAGTCATATCCAGGACGGCACACAATATGGTGTTAGTTATGGCGCCGTAACTATTGTTTTTTCCTTCACTTCTTGCAATTTTATTTCGGTCAATGCTTTGGCACCAAAGCCATAAATTGAATGTTTAACCATCGTGCACAGCCCCCAAAAGCCGCAACAACTTCAAATCTCGACCATTATGATATCCTCTGCCAAATCCCCATCAAAACACCCGCTTCATCTACTATCAATCTTTTGCTCTAAAATAGTGCCAGATGTCATATTTATATTCTGCAATATATCACATCAATTCTCTAACAAAACAGAAGCATTCTATAGTAATTTCTAAACTTTAAAATGGAAAGCTTAACATTTTAAAGCGTATTTGAATTTATAGTCAGATATGTGGAATGTTGAAACAAAGATCAACAATGTATAAATATTTCCCTTTCCTTTTCCTTTTTATGGAGCTTAATAAATACTACCCAAATAGTATACAGGATAATATAGAAAATATATTTATCTTGTAGAGCTCTTCAAGCTAAGCATCTGGGAAATATCCGAAGATTTTCAGATTAAGCTCGATACACCCTCACAAATGGTACTGAGCTGCCTATCTACCCTTGCTGGGCATCGATATATATATATTTATAGGGCATGTTGAACTAGTAGCTTTGGCGGCACTTTCAAAGCAATTTCGGCGTCTTTTACAACCGCACAAACCGAAACGGCCATCGGGTCCAGCCAAGGTTTCAGCTTTGGCTGCCGGCCACAGCAACAACTACAATAACAACAAAAGCAGCAACAATAACATTGGCAATGGCAACAACAATGTGTTTACACTGTTGCCCACTTTAATTCAAAACAAAGAACCGTTGATTTATGTAGCCTTAGCTTCCACGTCCCACATCCACGGGCATGTGTCCATGGCATGGATCCTGGGTTAGGTTTCTCTACAATTGTTGTTTTCTTCTTTTTTGTTGTTGTTTTATTCGTCTATTTTGTTTTTATATAGTGCACAAAGGCGAGCTAAACCACAGCGAGCAGCAAGCTATGAGCTGCAAGCAGCGCATATGGCCGAAAAATGCCAATATTGTCCTTGTACAGAATATACAATATATTTGAGCTGAGCGCACCCGCGTCCCCATCGTTTCCGGGTGTGGGCAGCTCCAAAAACTCACCTGTAAATTGGCAAGTAAAACATCGAACGTGGCAGGCAATTGGGTCACATCTGGCAGCATCAGACCAAATGGCCCCACAAATTCCTTATCCAGACGCGAAACTGCAAGTGGAAAAGTGGCACAACATGAATGTAAAGTGCAACAACAGCAACAGCAACAGCAACAGCAACTGCAACACAAGCAGCATCAGCATCGGCCGCATTGGCCGATTACTGATATATAGATGCCGCTGGGTTAGCGCGGCTGGCAATGATAAATTGTTGCCCGGCAGCCTGTTGCTAGTCAAAGCCTCAACTACATGGCCAGCAATATAGAAGCCGAATTTTGATATATGGCTGCGACTATTGGCCAGCACTAATCAGTCCCCGGTGTGTCTGAGTGTGTGTGTGTGTGTGTGTGTGTGTGTGTGTGTGTGTGTGCATGTAGGACCCAATTTTAGAAACTGGCGTGAGCTTGGACAATTCTCGGACGTCAGTAAAAGAGATGCAATAAAAAACTCGTTTATGATTGATTGCTCTGTGCGCGGGGTAAAAGGCTATGGATGTTGGCCAAAAAACAAACTTGGCCAAAGCCGGGGCCAATGTGCATCGCAGCGGCACTGATCAAATACAAAATGTTGCCGATGTCGATGTCGATAGCATAAAAACTTGCAAACATAAAAACACGCATACACAAAGAGACATATATAGAGAGAGAGAGATACAGAGAGAGAGAGAGAGAGAGAGAGAGAGAGAGAGAGAGAGAGAGAAAGTATCTGACAAGAAGTCATGTTTAGATGAACTCACCCGGTCTGTGGGCGCGTATGTGCTCGTTTATCCAGAATATATCGCTTTCCTTTGGTATGGCAACAATATCCGCTGTGCAGACAAACTCATTTCCTAATAGACGGCGCATTATCTCGATATAAGCCATAAAATCCGGCATTGTCAAGACGCCAGCTAAAAAAGGGGCAGGACCAACAGCAAGAGCAAAGCAAGAAATAAGATAAATGAAATAAACACATCTGATGCAATGGCCAAAGGATGCACAGCCAGCCACAAAAACCGATATGACTTCGGTCATAGCAACACAGTGGTCGCTCGCTAATGGCATTGCTTCCTTTTTAAGCACAAATATTCTAGGTTCTCAGAGTGTGTTATCTAATTGTACTTTACAAAATGCCACATCAATAAAATTAATACACTTTCTTCGCTTTTAAAAACTGTAGATAAAACAAATAATAAATGTTTTCAGATTGCTTTTGAGATTATTATTCTAATTTCAAATTATCCCAGTTTTCTATACAAACTATAAATATGTAATCTTTAATAATTGCTGTAAATAATATTCGAGAAATATAAATGAGCACAAAATAAAGAAGATAGTAAGTGCAAATATTTAAAATATAATGAGAACTTTCGATTTTTTAGACAGTTCTAATTTGAGAAGGGTTTCACTTCAATGCAACCACTGTATATAAGCATATATACACACATAGATGAACAAATATAGACGTAAGTATAAAGCAAGAATAAAAGCCAGCCATGCGGGCAATAAGCATGGCACTATACACAAATTGGCCAGCACCAGAGGAAGGACTGGGTTTGCTTTTGCTTTTGGCTACGGCTGCAAGGGCAAGGGAAGCAAGCGCCGAGGAAGCGTAGGAGGCTGGGGTGTTTGAAGTTGCACGCAACCATTTCCTGCACAAAATTAACAACAATAACATGCCAGCACAGATACACATATATATATATATATATATAGATATGCTATACAAATATATCGCAGCAACCTTTAGCGCTTGATGCTTTCGTTGGGTCGGAAACGCTGGGCTGTCCTTCCGGCTGTCCTGCCCCGGCGGGCAACTGGCAACTGTGCTGCGTTTGCGCCTGCTGCGTCTGCCGCCTGCTGGATATCATTTTTGGCAAACGTAAAACTTTTTTAAATTGCGGCAACGCCAGCACCAAATTTGCATTACCCTCCGCCCGATAGATCAACCCAATTTGGCTCATCTCCATCGGCGGTGCATCGGGCATGTGCAGCAGCGCATTTAGAGTCTTAGCTGTGGCAAGCAGGGGATGCGAAGGCGAAGGCGAAGTTGAAGGCAATGGAGATGCTGCAACTGTCCGCAGAGGCACTGTCATGACTTTTGCGCGGGTGTTTGCGGTTCGTTGGTGTTGTCAAAATGCAACTGACACGGACGAGCGTCCGTCTCGGTTCTCGGTTCTTGGTGGTCTGCCCACTGGCGCGCCAATGTTGATTATTTTTCCGATTGTGGCTTGTTGCGGTTGGGCCTTTGTGGTTTGTTTTTCTTGTTGCTGTTGTTCTTGATGTAGTTGCTGTTGCAGCTTGGCACGTTTGTTGAACTTTGTTTTTTTTAGTTTGAGATAAGATAATCCGTTTGGCGTATGCAATGCGAAGAATGGCATTTGCTTTTATAGAATTTGTTGCCTGAAAAATAGCTTTAAATGAAATTGCATTCATATTTAATTTGTTTCAAAATTATATTTACGATAGAGCTGCAATCGTAATTTATTTACTTCTATATTGATCACAGCAAAGAAACTAGGCTTAGCAAGCTGTGGGACCAGACTTAACGAATGCGCAACAGCTGTTTGTGGCGGTCGGCTGATAGACGATCAAGCCGAAAAAAATACCAACTGATGGCATATTAGGTCGAGGTGTGACCAAAACCTGTCGGGGAAGGATGCGCACATTTTAAACCAACGAACAAATAATTAAGAAACTTTGGTTTTAGATATTTTTTTTATATTTATTGTAAGGTTCGTTTAATTTTTACGAATGTATTGACCTCTGTTCGTCTGCACCAACGTATGGCCGTCAGCTTTAATCACTTGTGTAGCTGCGAAAAACAAAAACAAAAAGTACAATTAGATAAAGTAACAGATTATATTTTATATATATTATAATAATTACAAGCACTGGCACTCGCGAGAGCCGCAATGAGTGCGAAGACAAAGCCGCAGATCTTCAGACAGTTCATGTTTATTGCTTGTTGATTAATTGTGACAGTATGGCAAGCGAACGCTCCACTCTGCGCTTTTATAGCTGCCTGCCTGCTCTCGAGTGGAAGTGATCTGAGCGGAGCTGGAAATTCCAGGGGCTACCTAATCAGCCAGGTTTTTTTTACATGTAGAAAATACCCAGAGCCATGGCCGATAGAACTGATAACTCAAGCTTATATGAATTTGTGTTTCTTAAATGTTTACTTAAATGCGCTTCGCTTAAACTTTGTTAAGCTAGGATGAAATGCTAAATCATAAATTGACTTATTTACTGTGAATGGTAAATATATATTAAAAATATAGTATGCATGGTATATATATTTCACATATATAATGGTATAGATATTTCACATATATAAACAATGCATACTCAATCATCCATATCATCATACTATCAGCATACCTAAGTCTAAGTTTAAATTTTTCAAAATTGTATGTTTTAATTTTTTTGAGTGTAAATAAAAAATGTGTTTATATATTCTACATATATATATATACATATGTGTCAGATTTATAGGTTCTAGCAATATAATTTTAGATTGGAAACAATAACATATTTATTAAAATCCATCAGCTTGTTTCAGTGTAAAAACTGGATCCGCTTATCGCCTCCTTGTTTCATAGTATCTATCCAGGTTTGAGTTCACGTTAAATGTCAAGCAAGAATGCGCTACTAGCGATAGGCATGACAGATTACAAGTGCCGAACGTACGATCTTTTCACCCGCAAAAATTCCAATTCGTTGGGAAAAACCCGTTGCAGCAACCGCAGTCGGGGCAGCTATAAAAGATCGCTTGTGCTCACAGATTGAATCAAATCAGTGTCAACCATACAGAAAACATCAACAATCAATATGAAATTCTTCAAAGCTGCTGCAGTTCTTTTGGCCATGTTCGCCGCCTTCGCCAGCGCTGAGCCCGTCCCCAAACGTAAGTTTTATCAGCATGTTAACAAACTATTTACGAATGTTCCTAATCATGTTTTTTGGTTTCTTTTATTTTAATATGTTTTCACAGCTGGCACTGTGCTTGTCCAGACCGACAACGTTCAATACATTCGCACTGGTTAACTTCTAGGATAAATAACTGAATTGCTTACAAAAATATAGCGGATATGTTAAACTAAATATACAATGTGTTCTACATATTTATATTCTTGTCTTTATATTTGACAAAGGGGGATTTTCAGAAAATTGAAAAATAATGGGTATAAAGGACAATTTCTTTCATTCATATCAGTGATGTAATAGTTAGCCAATAGTTTTGTTTTTCAGAAGCACAAATTTTAGCTAAGAACATTTAACATCTATTATTTTGTTCGACAGCAATGTTAAACAGAATACAATTATAAATAATAATCAGCGTGTCTCTCAGGCTTCTGCTGAGATTCCATTCAGTGCATATTAAATGTCAAGCAATAATGACCTGCTAAAGGGCATCTGAGATTAGTAGTAGCTGCACTGATAGTCGATTTTTTAGCCTGCAAAATTCCATTTTGGAATTTTTAACAACTGATGGAAATTTTTACAACTAATTCCCACAAGGCCTACATAAATTATTTGCAAACAAAACTTTAATAAATGTAGCTTTACAATTAGTTTTGAGATATGAAATTGCTCAGTCACGCAATTCTACAATAACCCATGCAGATTTCATTTGTAATAATTATGGTAAAAAGTTATCAAGAAATTGGCTGGGCGCAGAGCAGTATTTACATTTCCTGGAATTTATACTAATTAACGTAAACCTGCTCCTATCACCGGTTTACTCTAATGAATTCTAAGAGATTTTCAAGTAAAGTGTCTACTCATTCATAAAGCTTGATAATGTAAATGTGGACTGCTCTTATACACTATACACAGAGGGTCCATTTCCATGTCCATCTATTCAGCTCAATACATATGTCATAATCGGATAGATCGGATTACTTTTGATATAGCTAAGCCATCCGTCGTAAAATAAGTTCCGCCATCAACAACTTTTATGCTTACCAAGATTTCGCAATCAAAATGAATAGTTGCAAGTGTTATTTTGCTACTTACCTTCCGAAAAAAAATCGGTCTACTATATCTTTAGTCCCCCAGAAACAAACAATATATTATTATTTATATATTTTGCTTATTGCTATATTTCATATTCAAAGTATAGGGTATTTGCAGCGAGTATATATCTCAATAATTTAGCTGTGGCAGCTTGCATTACCGATGCGTAATTATAATGATTCTGAAAACTGGTTTTAGCAGCAACTATCAGACGTGCTCACTTTGTTGTTATTGAAATTGAATTGATAGTAAGTCTGGAAATGCCCCGTCCGGCGCTAATACCTGCACCCGAATATACAGCGCGGGTAGTCAAAATAGCACTGTTATCAATTTAAAATGACTTGTTACTCACTTATCTGAGGCATGTGTCTAGCATATATGTGCTCTGATGCAAATATGAATAATTATCAGATTGTTTTAAGTGCATTGCCAACAAACTGGACAGACCGTCAGACTGACAAGATGACGAAAGCCGGGCTAACCGAGGGCAACTTGATTTGGTACGGCTTGTGGTCCAGACCTCAAAAGCCGCGTTGCTATTTCTATGTGGTACTCGGCCAAAAACTTTCAACAATTTGCTAAAGCGAAAACTATTTGGTTGTCCCGATGCTCCTGTTTGTGTTTCTGTTACAGTACATTCCCGGGCATTGTTCCACATTGGGCAGCGTTGTATGGTTCGTTACATCAACAATTATTTTAAACTTTTGCCGCAAATATTTCCTTGGCTGGTTTTACGCCTGAAGTAAATTGTAATAGACGTTGCCTGGCAAACAGCTCGTATGACTGGCGGCAACTTTGCGGTCGACGTCGACATCAGCGCCGGCATCGGCATCAGCTGCCCATTGGCAGCCTAAGAAAATGGCAATAGAACCAGGCCCAGACTCAGGCGTAAGCTAATCCTTTTGATTTTCAACTGCACAAATTCCAGCTAACAACAATTTATGTGCGCACTGCCCCACACCCCCACCACCCAAATGGCTGGCAACAGTTGCTGTGGCAACATAGCCATGCCTTGTGTGTATGAGTGTGTGGAGCAGTCAATAACGGGTGCCATTGTTTGGGCTGTGTGGCGGTTTACCAAAAAATAATTGGCCTCATGGAATTTGCAACGATTTTGCACACTTTCATCCCAGTATCAAAGTGAATTTGAGGGCACCTCGAACTAGGATGCCCCAAAAATCGCTAGCCAAGTATAATCAGGAATGGTAGCAGCTCCTAGTCCTGCTGCTATGCGGGTTGGCCCCTGGCGTTTATTGGAAATTAATTTCAACGTGTATAGCCTTGGCGAAGTCAAATAGTGTTGGCCCAAAACGTGCCGCAAAGAGAAGCTAACAAACAAAATGAGCAAATTCCCAAGTGAATTGATTTTTTTTTTTTGCGATCTGATGCAAATCGAAATTCTAACTGACTTTGACTATGTGCTCCAATGCATTCTCAGACATTCACTCAAATAACGCAGCTTCGAACTGTTCTCAATAGTTGGCCAATCACGAATTCAAATTGACTACACACATACACACAAATACTCTCAGAGCCGGGTTGAATCGTTGAAATTGCCTGGGTTTTTATTTACGCGTAATAAGAACGCTGGCGGGCAAATCCCGAGTCGAGAAAATGTGCGCTGTATTTGCTGCGATTGTTGCTATAAAAGCGATAGCGAATCAATGGAACGCATCAGAATTTGAAAGACAGCGCTTCAGTTCAGATTTACTATAAACATGCAATTCATCAAGATCTGTGGCTTTGTCTTCGCTATGATTGTGGCCCTGGCGTCTGCCGAGCCAGAACGTAAGTATTCTAGCTGTACTTGAAGGCGTAGAAATCATATTTCTACAACTATCATTCTCTACTTCCAGCTCAAGGCACTTTGCTGATACAAACCAACAATGCTCAGGGCATTTTTACGGGCTGATAAGTAATTTTACCTACAATATGACATTAAAAACTATAAATACCATTGAAACTTGATTGTTATTCAATTAATTCTGTGGATTTCAGTGTTCAGGTTCGATGTATGGCATTCATTTTGTAATGCCTCTGAAATATCTTGAATATCTTTAAAAAATATTCTACGATTTGCATAAGATATAACCAGCTCTCAAAATTAATATTATCTTAATCAATTTTACAAACGTTTCTAGTCAAAGTTGGATCGAAAACTAAGCCAGAAGTACGCAATCTTCAATCTTAAATCACAAATGAGATTTATACCCACCAATTAGACCAAACAAATTGAATATTATTTTTCACAAATCTTTATACATCAGCAAAGAGTAGTGTCTTTATTCCCGCACACGATTGAATACAGAATTGTCGAAGCCATAAGTTCCATAACAATTTATTAAGCACAATAAAAGAAAAATGAAAATATAAGAAAAAAACAACAATTTTATACTCATCGGTTATAGAGGAGTCCCGAACTGCTAATTGGCTGCAACTGACATGCATTATGGGCAATGCGACATCCATTGGAATTACAGATTGTGCGGAATTTGGCTAATTGATTGGCGCCAATGTAGCCAATATTCGGGCACATTAGCCAGAGGGTGCGCAGAACGGTGTTGCCATTGTCATAGCTGCCCAAGTAGCTATAGTAATCCTTATGGAAGGGCTTGATCAAACCGGCCAGATTGATGGGGGGCAGCTCGATGACCGAACCGGGCTGCACGATCCCACTCAAATTATCCACAATGGGATTCAGTTGGATGTTCTTGTAGTTGCGCCTCCGTTGGAACATGTAGGAGACGGTTACGTAATCGAAATGGCCACCTCGCCAATTGGTGGCATGCAGCACCTGCATCTCGAGCACATAGTTTCTCGAGTCTATCGAGTGCTCTGTGTTGCCCCACTTGAAGATCGCCTCCACAAAGTAATAATTTCCCCGAAAATAATTGCAACTGAGAAGCGGCACGCAATCTGGTGCCGCTGAGATGTTTATTATCACCGTCCTCCCATTGTTCGACAGCAAGATTGCCGGCGGCAGTTCATCATAGCAGAACCAGTGCAGCAACCCCTTCCGATTAATATTGATAGCGGTGCTGCGCAGAATGTCGATCGGCGATTGTTGTTGCTGCTGTTGTTCTCTTGGCTTCCTTACAAAGTCCACAATATCAAAGATCGATTTTATATGCAACAGCATTATCAGCGCTAAAATAATACTGTAACACGACATTAAATATTTCGATTCATATGCATTTTTCATAATTGCGGACACTAAAGAGAAGATTCCGTTCCATCCGAAGCTCAACCAATCAACCAGCACGATAATCATCTAGAGATTTTAAATAAGAACTGAGAATGTTAGTGGGAATGTAGAGAGAAACCGTTTCTGTCTTCGCGCTTTCCATTTTTAACAACATATTTATGATATAAATTGCACAATTATAATTTTTAATTTTTTTAAAATCTTATTTTAAGTTTGCGAATACTTTTGATCTTTGTAAGTTAGGTCTACGCTTTGAGTATTTCTATTAATGCTAGTTAATACTTTTGACTACTGAATTGATTACAAGAGGGCTTGTAAACATACCATGCCATTTACTTAAAGCAGTGCCTAATGTGTACTTTCAGTATTGATCATAATCAGAGATGCGTATTGAGTGGCAAAGGCTGTGTTTCCTGAAATTAGCCGATTAGATATTGACTGATTGACTCATTGAAGTCAACTGAAAAGGCCCCTTAGTCGTTCGATTGATAGTACTGGAAAACCGACTGAATGAATGGGCCTGCAACTGAATAGGTACGTTCTGCAGCTAAATGCAAATCGAATGCACTTCACAGGCAACTGGACAATGAATAACCCAAAACCGATTTCAGCACAATGATAGTATACAATTGAGGCTACCAGGCGATGGGCGACAGACGCCCTTATTGACAGGCCAAAGTTAACCATGTATAACCATATAATCCATGAATTTGCAGAGAATTGCAGCTGTCATGAACAACATGCACTAACAAGGTACCACAATATACACAGTGAGCAGAATGTGAAGCCGAACAAAAACCTGCCTGGCAGCAACTTAAATAAATTCAAATGCATAAAGGAGCGAGTCCTGCTACTCCTGCAGCAGCCTTGCTGGCAAACTTTTCGGACGCGTGCTTCATAAAATAGTCATAATGCATGTTTTTATGAAACATGAAGTGGGCAAAGTTGTTGGCAACCTGAGGCACCTATTTGGCCATAAGCTAAAGCCCAATTCTAAATATTGTGCAATGTAATTATACGTGCACAGCCAACAGGCCGTCTCTCACGTGGATGTACATATGTATGTGTAAGTGTGTGTGTATGTGTGTGTGTGTGTGGGAGTCCATTAAAAGTTGTAAAATCGTTGGGCGCACACAACCCGAAAACTGAAATTGCGTTGGGATTTGCTGGCGGACATATAAAATAATCAGCTAACATCTCTTGCAGGAGCTTTGTCAGCTAAAAGCTGGCGAAACAAGAAGATTACACGCAATGATTAAAATGTTCCGAGAAATTAAATAATTACACGAAATTCCACAAAACTAAACGCAACTAAATGAAAAATAATAAGATGTGTGCTGAGTGAAAATCTACCTATTATGTTCCAATTATTGCTTTTATCATAATATGTACATGAGAATTAAAGAAACTGCTGATAATAATTATAAACAAAACTGTTCAAATGTTATACTAAACTTAAAAATTGTGTTTCAAAATTTAGGTGCGCTATTAGTCTATTTCTGCCACTGACTCATTCGAACGACTCTTAACAGCAAACTGGACGATTTCTTCTGCATAGTCTGGCAACTCAAAACGCTGTCCAGCTGCCCACTATTAACTCCTGCGTAGCGCTGCCATCCCTTTTCAATAAAATCAACCGCTATTAGGAAATGCCCAAAAGTATGCAATATGAAACGTAGCAAGATAAACAAATTAAATAGTGTATATCGTATAAATTTTCAGATATTCTTAATCTTTATTACTGTAGACAAATAGTATTGAAAGACATATTAAGAAAAGTGCACTACGTCCTATGCATGTATTCGATTTTATTTATTATTTATATTTAAGCTTATTGTATATTTTAGTATGGCAAGCATATTTTTCGTCAATGTGAAATTTGCTGTCCAATAAGAGGGCGAGCGCTTACAAAAATGGACAAGAAATATAAATTCAAAATAATTGAGAAATTCAATTGTCACAATTTGATTTTCGACTTTTGTTTTTGTGCTTGTAACGGAAGCCTGGATTGGTATAAGCTCGGTGCACTTGGCTAAGTGATGCAGAAAAAGCAGATTGTTTGTTGCGGTTAATGCGATTCACACACACACAGTAATTGGAAAAGCCGCAACCGTCGCTTGCAATTGACAAGCTTAAGGTTACGAGCTGAACAGGTTGTTGCCAGTCTGTGTGTGGGCTAATGGAGCAGCGTCAATATAACTGTTAGTAATTAAATTGAAACCACATTGTGTAAACAATATGAACAAAAATTCGCACACCATGCGCCGTTTCAGTGTACACAGAGCACAAAGCTAAGTCGGCGGGGGCGAAACACAAACGTTGAACCAAAGTGGGCAGAGGCAGGGGCATGGGCAGGGGTAAAAGGCTACAGGCTGGGCGTTGGGCGGAAAATGATTACCTGCCAGAGTAAGTTTATTTATGGCTGCGAAAGCAAGTCATAAACAGCAGCACACACAGGCTGCAGGGACAGGAAATGCGAGGAGAGAGCGAGAGAGTGGGAGAGCAGTGAGTGCCACAGGAGTGGCCAAAGGGAAAGATGTTGGGTGCTTCAGGTAGCTGCAGTCGCCTATTTTTGGGGGAGCTACTGCCTCCGGCTGCGGCTGCTGCTGTTGCTGTTGCTGGCGATAACTTTTGACTTGCAAAGCACAAATACTGTTGAATGCGTGAGCTTACACACACTGTGTGTGTGTGTGCAATTTTGACATAGGCACAACTTAATATTGAATTTATTATATTTGTTGCCCAGTTTCTGTAGACTGTATTGCCATCGAGGTCGGTGCACAGGCAAAAACTGGAATACGCTTGCAAATTATTTTGCAAGTCACTGTTTTTTGTTTGTTTTTGTCATGGCAAGTTCTGGCTGGCGCTTTTATCGCACCAAACTTCTATTAGCCAAGTTACCAGATGCGTGCAATAAAGTTCTGAATTATGTCAGCGGCAAGTTTAAACCATTATTCACCGGGTTGTTCCATGGACTCACCTTTGATTCCCGCAGCGCCAATTGCAAAACAGACCCAATACAGAAAGAGTCAATTAATTTAAGCGATTACTGGCTACGAATGACTTTCAAATAAATGTCAATCAACTCGTTGATTTTCCAAGAGATTTTCCAACAACTCTACAAAAGGTGGACAATATTGTTAATTTATTTCTTAGCACCGACTTTCTCTCTTTAGTACGAAGTTAATTGTGAAAGCAGTTGACTGTGTTCTCTATGCGTATAAGTACAGGCTAGTACAATTTCACAGACAATACTCGAAAGTACTAATGCTATATTTAAATATTTATGTGAAGTGCAGAAACTTCTTGTTCCATTCTTGTTTTTCTGCATCTTATCAGGTCAAAAATAATTTTATTTTTTGTCTAAGAACTCATTTAAAATGTAATTTCGTTGCGTACGCATGACGACCGCCTGTCCACCCAACAAATATGTATATTTATGTTTTATTTAAGTTATCATTTTCTTGAAGCACTTTTGCCATTGCGTCGGATACAACGAGAAATTGTCAAGCTTGTTTTTCCATTTGCTGTATTATATTCTGTATTTTAATCAAATTAGCCGCTCTAGTTGAAATGTCTTGGCTGTGATAAGATCAAACTGGCAAGCAGAGAAGTTATAGTGCCTTTTGTGCAGACTATGGACTAAGGACTGTGGACTGTGGGTGTGATTGTGACGACTGGATTGGCAAGTGCAATCTAAGTCCTGTTGATGTCATCGTTCTCGACAGCCACTTAAAATGGCGTCAGTGAAATGTTTCAAATGGCTACAAATCGCTTGTTTGCCAGGAATTATGCAAAATGTCTGCAGATATTTAAAAAAAAAAAAACAAGGACGACGAAAATGACAAGACGGCCATAGAAAAAGGATTTTATTTGACCAAGACGTCAAGGATTGCTGTTTGGACATACTATCTACACCCCCCTAGGACTCAAGAGTTGCAGTCCCACACTATCAGTTTTCTAATCCAACGTTGCTTGCATTCGAAATTTGTGCTCTTAGCCCATCATATTTCGCCAACGTTTTCTATTTGCTTTGAGGAAATTGAAAAGAAATTATAATAACTTGTATTTGCAGTTGAGCTGTCCAAGCTAGAGATGGAGGCAGTCAGTCAGAGAGGGGGAGAGTGAGAGGTCCCCAGGCGCAGCTGATGCTAAAGTTTTTGCTAGTCTTGGCCAGAATGCGGGCCGAGAAGTCACTCCAATTGCAGCTGCTGCTGCAGTTGTTGTTGTTTTTATTGTTGTTATTGTTGTCAGGCTCCATCATGACCAAGTGCAGTAATGTATGCAAAGTACGTGGGGAAATGCTAAAATTTATTCCCGCTACTTTGGCGAGTTGATAACTTGGTCGGGTCGCGCACTGTCTTCAGCTCTTTGGGCATGTTATTAAAAAACTTTTACAGATAGAGACAGAGATTGAGAGTGAGGTATAGAGAGAGAGAGAGAGAGAGAGATACAGATACAGAAGGAGAGTGAAAGAGAGAGTGCGTCGCATGCTTCCCCTTTTTCGTGTATTTTTTGGTTCAAAACTTTCAAAATTAAAAGGATTAATTCGGCACAAGTAGGAGTATATGATGCCAGCTACTTTGTATACAAATAGCAAGGTAAATTCTCTGTTTACAGCAAACTTTTTGATTGAAACTTTTGATGAAATACTTACCAAAAGTGACGTCTGATTTAAGCAGCAGCAGCCACCACAGGAAGTTCAGAAAATTCAAAAAGCCCATTGCCATAAAATCAATGGAAACTGTGTCTTGTGAATATAAATAAAGTGATATGCCTAAATACCCTACAATTTCAGAAGAAATTACCAAAAATTGAGAGTGATGCAATACGAATTAAATACTCCATCTCATGTTTTGTTAACTAACGTTCTATATTGCTGCTACTCAGGTTGGGCTAATTAAAATTTGGTGTTTATCCAAAGAGCAAAACATTACAAAACACATTTATTGTAGGGTTCAATATTAACATGAATTTCGAGTTGGAATCGCTTTTTCAACATTGATGGTACATTTTTGAAAATCGGTTCACATCTGATAAAGTTACGGCTGCTTAAGATGTGTTGTTTTACCAATGTGGTAAAACCTTGTCTTTTATTTCCGTACAACAGTGTGCATAAATAGATTTAACTAGTTTGTCGTTATATTTTTATAAGATAACTAGCTAATGCCTTAAATTAAAATTGAGTAAAGTTTTTGTCAGCTGGTTGTCCTAATGCACTTACTATATAAGTCTACAATCTTTGACTGAAATTTAATAGCTGTACAGGGATCAAAACGTTGTGAGTGGCACATGTTAAGGAAGCCAGACTTGAGGCATTCGAATGCAACTTATGATCAGGCAATTGAACTGATGCCAGCTTGGTCCTAATGCATATGCGATTGTGTGATAGTTTTTGAGGGGAAAAATTGGAAAGAAGGGTGGCTTAGACTTGAGAGTAGAAGTGCATTTGAAGGCACATTGTGGATGGCAAGCGCATCTAATTCAATTTCAAATAATGCCGTGGCATAACTTTGGACATGCTTTTGCATTGTGCCCGAAGAACTTTTGCACGTTGACGTTTGTTTTCTTTTGTCAGCAGAAGTTCAAATTGAAAGGCAAAAACGTAGCAATTTTGAATCAAGAACCTGAGAGAGTGAAAGTGGCTTATAGTTTTTAGTTTCTGGCAGTTGTTGAAAATGCATTTGTATACAATACATTTGAGCTGGCCAAAAACTTTCTGCACATGCTGCACATGTGTATGTGTATGTGCAACAACAAGCTGTCAACACTTTGGCATTGACTTTTGCTTACGTATACTGGCATTGTTATTATACCCTCTCCAGTTGCTGTTGCTCAGATAAGCGAGCGACAAAGTTCTGCGAAGAAGTTTCGACTACTAAAGTTTCGACTACTATCTCAGCAGATCACAAAAACTATTGAAAGTGTATCGATGAGGTCTTTGTGTCTGGGCTATTTAAGCTATATGTATCAAATTACAACCAATTACGAAAGTACCCAAGGCGACAGCTTTAAATGAAATTCCATTTCAAAGTATCCTCTCCTCCACTCTCCCTCTCTTCTCATACACTACTAACTTTAGTTTGGCGCAAAGTGAAAGGTAAATCAATGAAAAATAGCAAAAAACAGAAAGGAACACAAAATGAAATTTCTAAAGCTCTGCAACAATAAAGATGAAGCGTTTTGCATACTAGCTGACCGTTATGCTAGGACACGGACACGGCTGCGACACTTTGCCCATTGGGAAGGGTTGCATGGAGGAATGTACGCAAAGAGTCCTGCTACGTGACTGACATTAAGTATTAGGATTGCCTCATCTGCATCTATCGTTCGAGTTGCTGTTGCCATTGCACTTGGTAACTAGTGTCGTTGCTGTTGTTCCTAGCACTTTTATTACTTGTGAAAAATCATTCAAAATGTCCTTGCTTCCATAGTTGCTGCCATAAAGCTTATGGTGTGAGGCCTTAGCGCAGAAAAATCCCTCTTACCTTATGCTAATGGATCCTCGTACACCTTTCAACCGTTGCACTTCACGTTTAAGTGGATTTCTCCTACACCTAAAAGTTATACGTCAATACGTTAATTGAGAGCACTCAATGTTGCAGGCAAAGGCACTGAGGCAGGAAGCTAACCAATATGCTCAACTTTAATGCAGCTGAGGTTTTTAGATTTATGATAACGACGGTAAGTAAACTGATAGCTGATTACAAAGCATGCTTATTTATTATTATTTGTTTATTTTTGTTAAAGAACCAGTTTGAATTTCAATACATATTGATGATCATTTTTAATAAAACAGAAGACAAATAATTTGTTCAGCTTTAATTGTACACTTACTATCCATTCAGCTCCAGAACCCACAATCGATAGACTTTTAAACATACATCGAAATTTATTGGTATACAGATGGATTCCAGGGTATACAAAGGTATTGCATCTACGGATTTGCGGTCATTACAATAGCCAATTGAAGTGTAATAATGCCTTAGATTTAAATACTTCATGACAATTATGTGTTTCAGTCGTGATTATAAATCGGTACATGACTAATAATCCGTTCAAATGAGCAATTAACAATTAATTACAACGGCTTAGTGCCAAGTGTTTGGGTACACACACACTCACACACACATCCACACCCTACAACGCACACACATGTACATAATTAATGCCTCAGTGGAGAGAGAGAGAGGGAGACAAAGCAAACATATTTCTAGTTGCTCTTGGAAACTGAACTGCCACAAACCAATTACATATTTGATTTCAAGATTTCGCTCAACTGAACACCCCAAGGAAACTACACTACTCCTTAATGAAGAGCACTCACACACAGAAGAGAAAGAGAGAGGGTGAGAGAGAGAGAGAGAGAGACAGAAAGAGGCAAGTGGAGGTGGTAAATTGGGATACAAGTGTTTTTATAAATCCCCGAGGGCATATGAAAAGCATTTAATTTAAATGTTCTTCATACATGTATGTGTTAAAGTTAGCATTGCCAGAAATGGCAATGGGCACAAATTTTAATTACAAAATTCGCACATGTGTGCGTTATGCGACCAGTTAACTGGAATGGGGAGGATGCCAAAGAGGGAGCTGAGAGCGGAATGATAATTGGAACTTTCAACGTCAAACTGCGAACATTGCAGAAATCGCAATCACACGCAAAAGTTGCTGCAAGCCTAGTCCTAAGTCTGTTCTTAATAAAATATACAAACACACACACACACGCGGATAGTCACTCTTTGGTGTGGCACAGTGGGGCATAATATATGTTACACTGACACATTTCATGTAAACATATATATTTTTTAATCATCAGATTATATAAATAGTATATGATTGGATTGTTGTTAATAGTTATCACTATTTAATATTTATATTATAACTACTATTTTCATTATTATTTTAATTGTTAGCTTTTGTTTTGACTATTTATATATTAATCTCAATTAAAATTATAATTATTTTAATATATACGTAAGTGCTATATTATTGAATTGTTGTTAATAGTTATGATTTATTATTAGTATTTGTATTATTATTATTGATATCATATAATTAAATTTATTACAATATAACTAACAATAATAATAATAATATAAATGCATACATTATTAATATTCTCTTTTATAAAGTACAATTCTAGCACTCAATATATTATTATGATTATGGCAGTGGTAAATGTGCCCGATAATAGTGCAGCATTTGTTTTCTCTCTATGTATCATAGATAGCTCGGCTTTGCCCCACAGTGCGCATAGCCAATAGTCGAAAGCAATTCACATTGGCACCGTTGTTTCAGCGTGTTCCCTTAACTGGCAATTCCAATGTTCATTTAGCGAATTTTCTTTGTTTTGCAGCCAGCTTTCACATATGTGTTTGTATATATATATATATATATATAGAGTCTGTGTGCATGTTTTTAAAGTTGTGTGTGTGTGTGTGTTGCTTAAAAGTAGCAAGCATTTACGCTTGTTTGCCTTTTTGTTTTATTGACACAATTGCTCATTATAAGTATGATAAAAACATGTGCGAGTCGTGCGGGAGGTGGGAGTAAATTGAAATTTAATTAATTGTTGCATGCTTTGTGGCGCAGAGTGCTGGGCCCGTTATTCGAGTGGCGTTTGCGCATTTTCGAAATTTTGATTGCATAGTATCGGCTATTCTCTGATCTATTCTTTAATCTCCAGTTTAGTTCGCATATTGTGAAATGATTACAAATTAATTAAACATTTTAGAATTTATATGTTTGTTTTGTTTCTATTCAATTTTCTATATTTTTCAGCCTCTCAATTGCCTAACATAAATTTAAATTTGAATCTTTCAATCCATTCTCAGTAATTATTTAGTAAAAGAATCACACTTCTATACTGCACCGAAAATGCCATTCTGACAAAAATGAGAAAGACAAAAAATTAATTTTATAAAATGTATGCTCTGCCTGCACGGCAAAACCAGAAACAATTCAATTCATTGGATGGACATAGACATGGCACATGGCCTGGTCTTTGCGTTGTTGTAGTGTGGTTGTGAATGAAATGCATATTCCTTACTGTGGCCTCAGCTCTGAGCTGGTCAACGTTGCTGACCAGATGAACAACTTTGTGCAAACTTAGCTAACAACAGAAGTGCAAAAAGGCTAAAAGCAATTCTTGGAGATTGTCTGTGCTTGGTTGCAAAAACGCTTTACACAATAATCGAAATACAGACCCAACTAGGAAATGCCCTATAAATACTACGAAACATCATATCCCAAATTTTCATCGGTTTTTCTTATTAGCTTAAAGCTTGGCTGTCTATCTACCCGGTTGCAATGTTTTATGGAGAGTGCTTAAGGAGCTGGGCAGATGCAGCTAACCACAGTTATTCAATTCAACTAGAAAATACAACACTGTGTTGCCGTTTCTGTTGTTGTATCTTCTGTTTCTGTTTCTGCTTGGCTCTTTGGCTGGTTGTTTGCTTGTGCGGCTGCTGCTGCTACTGCTGCAGCTACCAACGTCGCTGCTGCGTTTTTATTAGTTTGAACGCAGATACAATGCAAAAAGCATCCAGCTCCTACTGCTGCTGCCGCTGCCGCTGCCGCTGCCACTGCCGCTGTACCTTGCCCCTTGCTCTTGGCTGACTGTGCGTATAAATAATGAAAACACAGCGGCAACATCCACAGGCAGCCTTGCGTAAATAGCTCTGCTGCTCGTCGCACCAAGAAGCATTAACAGCCACACAGCAGTAAGTAGTTGGCAAAAAAGAAAATATAAATAAAAACCGCAGCAGTAAAAAAAAAAATAAATAAAGAAAAGTAAAACTCAACTCTCGCCGAGTAATTTGGTGCAAAAAAATGCATTTAAAGTTCTTAGCAGAGGCAGCGGCAATTGGAGCGCAGCAACAGTGGCAAAACTTTTTACTCTGCTGTCAGTGTGTTAAGTGCACCACACACACACACATACACTCGCACATACAAAAATATTTATATATATATACACACACACAAATACACTGATTCAATGCATCGAAATGTTCATTAATCAGCTGAGCTATGCTCAGAGCGCAAAGTTTCATTTGGCTTCTGTCATTTCAAGTCTTTACTAGGTACAATTTTATAAATTATGCAAATGTATACGCCAATGCCGAACTTTGCCAATGAACTACTCCAAAAACAAACAGTGCTCGCTGCTAAAAATTAATTTGGATCCATTACCCAAACTCTAACTCTTAATTCTATTATTACTATTACTATTTAACTGCTGCTTGTATCTGACTTAACGGTGTCATAAAGAGTATCTGCCAGTCGCGCAGCTCCGCATTTATCCCTTCTTTACTTACCATTTTAAGTTTTTCGCATTTTCACTAAAATTTCATTGGTCTTTGCTTAATTGACTAACAGGAAAATAGCAAAAAGTTTATAGTGCATTAAAATTCAACATGTTTGTTCTTAAGTATTTGCTTTGGCTGATTGTCAGACTTCAGCCGTATAGAAATCACACACATTTTCTCTTTACTCTTTCAGGGATAATCTTTAGTAGCAAGCGCAAGAGCTGATGCTGAATGTTAAGAACTTTTTCGAACACATTAAACAAACACATATATTTAAAACAAGAAAAATAATAATTTTATATTTCTACAATTACGTTTTTTCTTATACTTGAAATTGTAAAATTGAATAGAATTTTAAAATATGCAAACATAGAAAAAACACTTTTTTTCTACACAGTTCAACTAAAAAGTCAAACAAAACTTTTTACCCAAAGAGTACGAATTAATTTTGAATGCACATTTTCTGCATGTTAATTTGTTGCATAACTAAACAAACGTTCTATGCTTTTCTGTTCATCTTATCGCACAACAATAAATTCAGCGTCTAGTCGCGTCCTTTGCCGTGCATATGCGGAATGTCCTTGCCCGTAACAAATTATAACTGGCGCTCACCTCAACCGATGCTCTGATGAAGCTCAGTAGCAATGACGACATTGTGTGTGTAAGTGCATCTGAGTATATAAATGAGTCTACAAATGAGTATATATGAGCACATTCATGTGCGTAAGTGTGTTCATTTGGCACTTAGTAATTTATTTTTTGCTTTGATACTCAGCTGACTGCTTAACGTTGGTTTGCTCTCTCGATGTAATTAGCGAAGTTTGCTGGTTTCTTTTTTTATACAATGGTACAGAGAGGGGCGATACAGCCCAGTTACAAGTTGAGTGAGTAGTTGTGGGTGAGCTGGGTTGAGCTATTGAAATTTACTTTCATTAGCGCTTTGATTAACGCTTGCAATTTCACCTAGAATTTTCCGGCCAGGCTATGAATATGGATGTCAAGTTGCCGGGATAAGCAGAATAAATCAGTGAGTGGAAAGCGAAGTGTATTCTTTTTTTGTGACCGTTAGTCACCGGAAAATTGTATGTCAATTGAATGCCCAGAAATCAGTGTTTAAATTTGCATGCATTTGCAGAGGCAATCTAGCTGCGACACAAACGGAAGGAATCAGGTCAACGAGAGATAACAATATCAGCAGGAGGTGCAGGACAACGAGATAACAGGACAATTGCAGTGGGTGCAAAGGTAACGGTTAACGCGCAATGGCCAAGAGTGCGACAGGCGTCGCATGCATAAAACATAAGGATAACGAACGGCACAGGACACACACACTGAGCGAGCCAGAGAGACACAGATAGATAGAGAGAGAGAAAGCGAGAGCGAGACAGAAGGAAAAGGAGAACTGGAGTCGAACACAGGAACAGGAAACGAAGCATTGTATAATTAAAAATGCATTCAAATGCAAATGCAAATGCGAATGTAAGCTGGTAAGCAAACCGTTGGCAAAACGCTCGCAACGCATGCACAGATTAGGATGGAGTCCGTCTAGGAGTCCGCCCTTAGTCGTCCATTCATGTTCTGCTTCATTGATGAAGTCCTACTCGCTGCAATCCTATTAGCAATCCCGGTCAAACACGCGAGCCACAAATTAGTGCGTTTGGGTTTTATGGATTTGGCCAGGTCCAACTACTCATCTTACCTACGGCCAGTGAAAGCAAGGGCGCATCCTGCTTAAGACTACACAAGCCATAAGGTATAAGTCTGCACTGGAATTATCACAGTAAATTGTTTTTGTTAAGGCATCCTATTGTACGCATGGCTCCTTTGCAATTTATGGGCAAAGTTCCATGCATTCTGTGCCCCGAGCTATGCGAGGTATAGTGAAATGTGACAGGCATATTGAATTTTTATTGAGCGCTGCTTGCTAACGGCAAGGATGCTTATGTGTGTGTGTGTGTGTGTGTGTGCGTGGCAAGGATGCGAGCAATGTGCGGCTCGTGAAAGAGTTTTGCATATTTGGGTTCATTGCATTTTCACACCTAGTCGATCCTCTGGCTAAAGCGAAGTGGATTAAGCCAAAGGCAAATGCAACATGTGCCACAGCTGTACGTGCACATCAACAGGTTGCCTAACACTGAGGCGAGCCAGCTGCCCACCCGCAGATCGCGTGGCTGCCTGCCACGCGTTTGTCACTTAGCCCTGCGTAGCAGACGCGACACGCCTAGCCTGACTCCGGCTAGTCGCTGACTATGCCGCACACATGTCCAGTTATAGGGGGCAACTGAATCGAGTACCCTTTAAAAATGGATGAAAGGGGTCTCATCAAATTGTGCACATAAAGTACAACAATAATTATATAAAGATACAGTTGAAATTCTTTTTAAAAATCATTCGACTTTCACAGGAGTGCTCCAGTTTGCAACAATAGAATAGCTTTCCCATTTAAAAAGGGACGCTTTGAGCAACCGGAAGAAGATTTATTTAAAAGCGGAAAAGTTGTACGCAAATCGGAGCAAGCCTGATATACCAGGCTTAATACTCTCGTACTCTTCAGTTTAGAAAAAAATCAATTTCCAAAACACACTCCAAGATGCAATGAATATGTAAATAGCTTTTTGCTGCAGTAACTAATTTAAACTAGAGTAATGAAGTTTTGGTGTTCAACCAATGAAGACAGAATTGTACAGAATATTTCACTTAATCAGTGTCATCGAAACATACATCAACAGCTAACTAAATATGTCTTGGGTTATTTATGTAAATGTGAAAGCTTATGTAATTAATCACCAAGTTTAATATGAAATATCTTAAGACTTTTTCAGAAAGTGGTGTGAAAACAGGCATTGCTTATATGGTATCTCCCAGTCGATCACTTTCGACTAACGCACATCTAACACGTGGCACTCGTGCGCAAAGGTGCCGCAAGTGCAGCTTGTTGCCAGTTTCAGTATAATTTTTTTTTTTTGCTGCGGGTCAGTTATTTGGGGGCTAATTGAAATGCAATGTTCGTCCACACGTGGGCGCTGCCACAAGCTGTAAGTTACCCTGATCGCAATACGATTAGAGGGAGCGGAGCATTTCTCGTTCTTATGATGATATGACACCCGCACACAACTTAATGAACTGCAAATAAGTATTTGCATTTATGCTTTTATGCAGAAACTACTGCTGCTACCTCCTGTGGCACGTGGCTGGCGTTTCAATATTTGCCTGCCACACAGAGAGCTGGCAATGGAGCGCAACAAATCGCTGCTCAACTTCAGTTGCATATCCGCACTTTGCATATTAATAGCCAAATGCAAGTGCAACTCAGCAACTGAGCAGCTCAAGTCACCAGCAACAAGCTGAACTGTAAGCAATACAGGCATCAAGGACGAGGCGTCAAGTGCAGCATTTTCAAAGAGATTTCACACAGCAAGCAGCGCTCTGCAAATGAAAAGGAAAAAATTATTTGTTAGCATTCGTCGCCTGCCACGGAAAGCTAAACTAGCCAACTTTTTTCTCTTATTGCTCCAGTTTTCTTACATTTTTATGCACGTTTATTTTTTTTATTTTTTTTGTGCTTTTTTGCGATGTCACCAATGCGGATTCCACAAAATTGCAATATGAAAGCAAATGCTGTATAAAATGCAAATGAATCGCAGCAAATTGAGAAAACTTTACTCAAATACGTGCAATAACAGCAGCGGAAGAAGCAATTGCTATTTCAGTTATGTAATTCCGTTAGTGCCAAAACAAACACATTTTAAATGACATGTATTTTTCCACACTCTTTTTTAAATTGAGCTAATTAGAGCTGTTGTTAAGTAGTCAGAGCTACTGCAGCTGTAAGCTACTGTATTTGTCACAAAAATCTTTGATGATAGTGGAAAATCGGTGTAAAAAAACCTTAACGAAATTGGAGAGTCGACGGCAGCCCAGTCTTATATTTCATTCAAAATATATTGATAATATAATATAATAATATTAATTCCGTTTTTAATAGCCATTCGAACCAATAAGTCACTTACCAGAACTAATTAATTTCAAGTGCTCATAATCAAAGAGAATAGGTTTTGGCCAAGACCAAAAATATATATGGAATCCTTGTTGAGATAAATGTTAAACAGGTTAAAATGCAGTGCTTACTCGCAATTCAAATCATGCACTTAAGCGATTAAAACGAAAAGTTAAATAAGAGGATTATGCTGCTAAGAGACTATTACCTTTTACCTGTCGGAATTTACCTAACCGCTCTCGTCTCCTCTCTGTCTGCTAGAAGGGTTGGCTGCTCAGTTGACGATGCGAACGCAGCAAATTCAATTAAATTATAATTTCAATTACATGCTGCAAAATTAACCACAGAAACCAACGGTCATTACACCACAATGCCCTGGAGCAGCACACCACCCAGCCCCAGACCTGTTCATGCCACGCCCACTCCATTGCAATTCATTAACACTTCAAAGTTTCTGCCCGCACAGTGGAAGGTCAACAAAAAAAATGAAACTGAAAATGTGAAGAGAAAAAAATAATAGAAGTAGCAGAGGAAACCGCACAACAACACTCGAGGCGCTCGTTAATTTGTTAGATGAACAACAAGATGCCTGTGCGTCTCTGCTCCAGATATCTAAGCCCATGTACTCCAACCATGACTCCGCAGCCTGCAGGAGCGGACCAGCAACCAGCAACCGCAGACTTGGAGCATGTTTGTCCGAGCTCTCTCCCACGAATTTCATTGCTGGCGGCCAAAGACAAACAATAAATATGCGTGGGAGAGAGACAGAAATAGAGAGAGAAGGAGAAAGAGAAAAATATGTCAAAACGTTGCTGTCAGATTTAATCGACTGCTTAATACTCTAATCCAGTGTGGGGGCAAACTAAAAATAGCCAGCAAATCATCTTTTCGGTAAGAAGATTCTCGAAAAGTGTAAAAAGCTTTAAACGATGGCAAATAAATATATACTTATATATACTTATATCAGTTAATATAGAAAAATATAAAAATTAAAAAATAAATTCAATTATTTATTGTTTGGTTGACATATTTTCATAATGCAGAATGTAATTCTAGATTCAGAATTCAAATAGATTAAAAAGAAAATTTAGCAATTATTAAAAATGTATTATGTGTCTGGGCGTATTAAATTGCAAATTGCTCCAAGATTTATATATGCACTTAGATATACAGAATTATACATGTGCTTAAAGATTTAAGTTTCTAGTTTTCTTATCAAAGAGAGTTGAATAACCAAAATACTCTCTTTCCAGCTGCGATCAGCGTATTAAAGAGTGAGCCCCAAGCGGAAACAACTATTGTTCCGGAAAAGTATTACTGCTAGTTAGGAGTATCCGCTGCGAAAGAAAAAAAACAGAAATGATTTCGCACAAAGTTTTCTGTTAGTCAATCATTTTAATTAAGTAATTTTTTCGCCTACTTGTCGTAAAAGTTTTAATAGCAGTTGAGGGGGTTGGAGACTAGGAACTGCGAGCGGGGTCACTGACAACATATTGCCCAGCGGCTGGACTCGAGCGGGTCGCATTTCAGCACGAAGGAATCGCGGGCCCAACTGCATTTGCGGTTAATTATAATGTTGAGCTTGATTACATTTCGAGCAAGACAAGGTCCGAAAGAGAATGAGAGAGAGAGAGAGAGAGAGAGAGAGAGAGAGAGAGAGGGAAATATAGAGGGAGACTGCTGCAGCCGCTTTTGGCGGCCTTTTACCAACTTTTGTCGCATTTCGCTGGTTATTTGTGTCGAGAGTTTGGCGCGAATTTCTCGCACTTAATTGCTGAGATTTCAGCTAGCAGGAGCTGCCAGAATTGAGAAATCTCCTCGCTGTCGCTGTTGTTGTTCTTTGTGGCTTCTTGTGTTGCTTGACTGTTTAATGACCTCATCAAAAGCCAATATCAAAGTTGTTGCCTAAGTTTTATTAGCTTTTTGTTCTTGCAGTTCGTTCAGCTCCCTTTGTTGCTTCTCTTCAAATATGTTGCATGCACATTTAGCGGGCCGTGTAATTAATTAAGTTACTTTTGTTGTTGGCCAAGATACTTCGCAGAATTTAATGCCCTACCGCAACGACAAAATCAATATATAAAACTTTGGCCAACTTAAAGACAAATTCATTTTTCACCCTGCACAGAGACAAGCACCTGCTCACCAGTGTTGAGCGATTCCGGATGAGAGTGACAAATGTCTTCTTCAGGCTCACAGTCACATTCCTGATATGCGCAGGTCTAAAACATGCATCGAAGTTCCTTTTTGCTGAATAACAAATGAGTTAGTTAATACTGTTAAGAGTCAGTGCTAACTAAATCATTTGAAGTGTTATCAATACGATAATATTTATAGTATTTTGAATCCATTCCTGCGTAAATTTAAGTATCCGAGCCACATAAAATTGCATGCAGCGATTTTATCTAAATAATTGTCGGCATTAAGACTTGAAAATACGACTTTTTATTATATTTCAAGATAATTACAGTTGAAGCGGTTTTTTACAAAAGTAAAAATTACCCACCCATATCTTCTCCAATTTTAATTCAATTTCTGTGTTACATAAAAGTACGTTTTTGTATCTATACTAATTATGCATTAAGCCCCAAAAACCTCCTGATATTTCACTTATATTTGAATGAATACTGTATTTTTAAGCCATCTAAATACATCAAATCTACGAATTTATCATTCTCTACATTCGTGCTACAAATGTAGTTTTAATTTTAAATATGGAACTCGCATTATTTGAAATTGATAAGCTTATAAGTATAGTCTATATCTGAAAGCAACAGCAACAGTCACAGTGCCACATGTAGCAGTATAGCACAACTCTACTTTTCACACACACGCACAGACAGGCGCTGTTGCAATCCATTCTTGAAAGTAGCTAGCGACAAGGGCAGCGACAGGTAACAGGTAACAGGTAACAGAAGCATCGAATGTCGCTTGTGCATCCACTGAGCAACTTTGGCCCTGTTCAAGCTTGCCTTGGCATACACAGGGGTTTGGGAAGCCGCTGCCTGCATGTTAAGTTGTGAGTATAAAAGTGACTGTGATTGTTCAGCATATCCTGGAGCA
The DNA here is from genome assembly GCA_035043445.1 of Drosophila silvestris. NCBI lineage: Eukaryota > Metazoa > Arthropoda > Insecta > Diptera > Drosophilidae > Drosophila > Drosophila silvestris. The sequence continues at coordinate 1,871,848 of JAWNMZ010000027.1, forward strand.
CACGCTTGATTTCCTAACTAAGCACGCAAGTGAATCGTGCACGCATCAAGGATGTGCCTCCCAATCGGCACTGGCTGGCTCCTCCTCTGTGCGTTGTCCTCGACGAGAGCTCAATCAGGCACATGCAACACTGTAGCACAGACAGTGCCAGAAGATCAAACTGCGTTTAATTGTTAAAATTATGCAATCAAAAAGGAGTTGTACAGTGGTACACAGTACAATGAATATGTAAGAAAAAAATGTAATTGTGAAAAGCATTGCGCTAAATAAGAGAATCGCATTGTATATTTTTCAAGTAGTTTAAGATTTCTATAGAATATCAGGCAACACCAAAGAAATCACAATCTAAAGAAAAAACCTGTGCATGTAGGAATTGTGTGATATCGGAGAAAGTCTCAGGAAATGATTTGATCAGCTACAACTTTCCTGAACTTGAAAAAATAATATAGACAGTGGTACTGTAGCAGAGTCGAACATTTCATGACTACAAACAATTTTAATACTTAAAAGACACAGCTTAAAAGAGTAATTTCTTTACTAATAATAACATTAATTATAATTATCTGAAGCGTCAAATTCTGCTACATTGAAAATAAGCGTAGACACAATAAATCATCGAGACATCGTCTGTTGTTGGAACATCATCTTGAACTGATTTGTTGGCTTGTAGCTCAAACGTGTTTAGTCAATTAGCAGATGACACCTCAAGTTCCGATGCCAACAGACCACTATATATATGGACCACATATAGAGTTGGTTGTTCAGTTATTTAGTTGGTTTGTTGGATTTGAGAGCAGAGTGTCATGGCGTCCACAACTTATGATGCGGTTGAAAAGATCTGGTCGGGTCCGAAAGGCAAGGAGTACTATGGCCCCGACATGACCCTGGGTGAGGTGGCGCTGCTTATACTAAAGCTACATGCCGACTCCGTGATGCAGGTCCTTGATCCTACGGGGGAGTGCCTAACTGGAGGTCAGCTCTACGAGCAGAGTCGTCGTTTAGCGCATGCTTTCCAGTACCTAAAACTACATCGAGGCGATGTAGTGGGCATTTCTGCCAGGAATGCAACTTACCTCACAGGGGTGGTCATTGCAGCACTGCTAAGTGGTACGCCCATCAATCCATTGCATCCGGATTTCGACAAGGGTATGCGGCTCTACAGCAAATTTCTAATCAGGTTTGTTCAAGAATCTGTCTTTCCCCTTTCGTAGAAACGGTGGCCTATATGTACGAGATCACCAAGCCGAAGATCATCTTTTGCGATCAGGACAACTACGAGAAATTGGCTGCCGTTAAAGATAGCTTGAAGTTCAAAACGGAATTCATTCTGCTCAGCGGCAGTTTTCCAGGGGTGCGCAATATTCAAGACTTGCTCGAAAACAGTGCCGATGGGTACGATCCCAAAACGCTGTAAGTAGCAAAAAAAAAAATAAATAAATAAATAGTTAAGAAAAACACATCTTAAACTACCCTTGAAAAGGTTTGCCTGTCCGCATTTGAGGGTGACGACACGGCTTTCATCATTACCTCATCTGGCGTCAACGATTTACCTAAGGGAGTCACGCGCTCACATCGTAGTCTTTTGGACGTCACCAAGATGTAAGTAAATAAACTTTATTTTTATTAAGTTTTTAGGCTAGATTAATCAACAATTGAAATACAAAAACTATAGTTATTATATGAAGTACACAGTTTTTAGGTATCAACCTAGAACTGACTCTGTCACTTAGTATATTTTTCTGAAAAGGGTATTTTCCGTTTAAGACAAAGCTCAGATGCCTAACACGAAATGTAATTTTTTACGGGCACAGTGCACAGTGTGGAAAATACATATTTATTTAGATAATATCATATACTAAATTTCATGCTTCTCTGCATCTTCCCACCCTTCTGCTTCTCGCATCTAAGGCCTCAGCTGTTCACCTCGAAGACAGTGGTGTTCTGCTTTAGCCCACTGTACTGGATATCGTGCATCTTTACGATGCTCGTCTCGCTCGTCAATGGCTGCAAACGTGTGATCACCAATCAACCCTTCAGCCCCGATTACTTGGCCGAGGTTGTGGCGCGTCATAAGATCAGCTTTATGTTGACCGTGCCACATCACATGGCGCTGCTGGCGAAGAGCAAAAACTCAGAGTTGACACAGCAACTGCAGTCTTTGCAGTCCATTGTTTGCTGTGGCTCAAAGCTGCCGCTCCCCACTTGGCGGCGACTGTATGAGCTACTGGGCAGCGATAGATTCCATGTGCTCTATGGCCTTTCCGAGGTTGGGGGCGTTAGTAAGAATATGGGCGGTCCGCTGGGTTGTGAGGGAAAGCTGCTGCGCAATGTGCAGGTGCGCATTCTAGACGAGCAGGGCAATGGTTTGGGCCCCAATCAGACTGGCCACATGCATGTACATCTCAATCACCGCTGGGGTGGCTACTATCGTAATCCGCAGGACACTCAAACGACAGTAACGCCCGATGCACAATGGTTGTTAACTGGTGATTATGGCTTCATTGATGAGGAGGGCTTCCTGCACTTTCAGACACGCGATTCGGAAGTGTTTAAGTACAATCAATTTCATATCTTTCCCAAGGAGATCGAGAATGTCATCCTGAACCTGCCAGGAGTCCATGAGGCAGCCATCTTTGGTGTGCCCGACGACATCTCCACCAATCTGACAGCCTGCGCTGTGGTGCGTGAGCAGAACGAAGTGGGTACACAGCTAACAGCAGAACAAATCAGCTCCACTGTGGCAAAGCATCTGAGCGAGGCATATCATCTGCGTGGTGGGGTTTACTTTATGGAGCAGCTGCCCAAGACCACAAATAAGAAGATTCAAAGACACAGGATCCTCACGAAAGTAAGGAAACAGTCTGCAGTCACACCTTTGTAAAGAAATTGTAAATAAAATATACATCAACAAATATAAATCATTTACATAATGAAGCAAAATGTGTTGAGCAAAATTGTGGAATATTTTGGGTGGAAATTTTATGGAAATTTAAAATATGAATTTCACAAGACAATATGAAGAGATTACGTTAGCGGATCAGTTGAGTTACAAAAGTTAATTACTTAAATTAGTCAGACATGATAAATGTTCTGTTGAGTGAACAGATATCCAACTGGTTCCCAAACACAGCTCAACATATGTGTCAGCTCTAGATGCTTACATTAGGCACCCATTGCAAATAAATTTCAGTTGACAAAAACAGAAAAACAAAAACAAAAAATACTAAATGTCGGACAACGTGTTGAGTCAATTAGCAAGTTCAGATTGTGTTTCCTATTTACGACATGTATAAAAACATTGGAAGACGCAATAAAGCACTTAGTTGAAAAGCATTCTTGAAGTTATCAAGATGAACAGCAGTGGCTCCTGTAAGGTGCATTACGATGGCGCCACTCGCACCTGGATGGGGCCGCGGGGCAAGGAGTTCTATGGGCCTGAAATGACAATGGGCGAGATCACGATGCGTGTGCTCAATCTGAATGCGGACAAGGTGCTCCAGCAGTGCGACATAACGGGAGTGGAGCTAACCGGTGGCCAGTTGGCCCAACAGGGTCTAATCATTGAGCGCGCCTTCAGGAAGCTGGGACTGCAATGCGGTGACGTCATCGGTATATCGGCCAATAATACCAGCTATCTAACAGGCGTCACCATTGCCGCCATGCTGTGCGGCACGCCCATCAATCCACTGCATCCAGATTTCAATTATGGTAGGAGTTTCATACATCAAATAAATTCAAATATTCAATTAAATTTCTTTTCAGCGACCGTTAAGTATATGTACGATATCACAGAGCCCAAGTTGATCATATGCGATGTGGAGAACTATGCGACTATCAAAGCTGTCAACGAGCAGTTGGTCACACCTGCTCTGATCTACCTGGTAAACGGGCACATTGACGGCGTGCCCGATATCATCGAACTTTTGCGCGAGAATCTAGGCATTGAGCCAGTTGAGTAAGTTCTTAAGCAATTGCAATAACTTTGATTAAGTAACACAGTGCATAAGGTATATCAATATTTATATATATATATATATATATATATATATATAGGGGACGAGGGATCTCATGATCTCATCTGGTGGTCGACCAATGCTGTCCAGAGTCCCCACCGGCCGTCGCACCCGATTTGTACACCTTCACGGTGATAGAACCGAAGCCAAAGTTCAATTCGCCCTTTGGGTTGCATTGCTGCAACAGACTCAGCACCTGTTCCGGTTCCTTTAATGAGGCCGGGATCCAGATGCGTGCACGAGGTCTGCTCGGGACTTCGCTCCAGTCGCCCCAGAGTAGACCTCGCCGACCTCTGCTACGGCAGCTTTATACAGCTCCACCGAGCGTGCGTCTTCACAAGCGATGACTTTCGTGTTTCCTTGGTACCAACCAGCATCTCTGCATACTGGTGGTGGCCCAGGCACCTTACTCAACATCTGTAGGCAGCGGACAGGTAGGTCTCCTTCAACCCACTTCCACTGATTTTTGGAAATTCTTTCATCCTTGTTGCCCTTGTCGAGAATCCTACGAGGATTCTCTCCTTGGCAATTTCGGCGAAGGACCTTCTGGCTGCACCTTGGCCCGTTTTGCAACGGGTTCTTTGCACTTCTTGAGAGCGTTGCCTTTTTCCCCCAGCCAGGCTGACTATCGGCACGGGTCGCATTACACCTTAGTCCGGCCCGTTACCTCGAAACCATGACTCGGTTCTTTGCCAGGGACAAGACTATGGAGACAGACCACGTCCGAGGTTCAGAGCACGAGTCTTAGCTAGCATCGGTACCTTGCGGACCACTGTAATGCTGTTACCAGTCGGCACCCTCGTGGAGGTTTCAGTTGAGGAATTTTTGCCAACCTTACTTGAACTAAGAGATATTACAAATGATCAAAACGGGAGCTTTTGTACAAAAAAGTTATAAGTTTTATAAGATATTTTGGATGGATAGTTAAATAGATCAATGTATGATTGGCCCTATATATCTATACATATTTATGTACTTAAAAGTATTCTGATATTTTCTATATATTGTCTTCGGCATCTCGATATTTCAATAATCAACAGTTCCACAATCAATGCTCTTTCTCTCGCACCTTTAGATATGTGCCCTGTCCGAAGCTGAATGGCGATCACACTGCATTCATTGTGTGCTCCTCGGGTACCACTGGGATGCCGAAGGGCGTAACCCGCTCCCATCGGAGTCTCATCTGCAATTGCAAGAAGCAAGTAGACACACTCTCTTAAAGCCAAACGATATCTTATTAATGTTTCATTGATGTGCAGTCAAAATATCTACACGAGAAACACTGTGGTACTCTCGTTCAGTCCGCTCTACTGGATCTCTGGAACATATATGTTGCTGGCGTGTTTGCTGAACGGTTGCAAGCGGATCATCACAAATCGACCCTACACCGTGGAATACATGTTGGAGGTTGTCTCTCGCCATCAGGTGACCTTTCTGTTTCTGGCGTCACATCAGATTGCACTGCTCTCCATATGCCAGAAAGATCTGCAAAAGATCCGAGCACAATTGCAGTCAGTTCAAGTGGTAATTGGCGCTGGCTCGAAGGTGTGCAAAGCGGTCTCCCGACGCATGTACGAGCTAATTGGCAAAATGAGATTCTTAGTGGGTTACGGGCTGTCCGAGGTGGGCGGATTGAGCAAGAATCTGGGCGGGCCGCTGGGCAGTGAGGGTAAGGTGTTGCGTAACGTGGAGCTGCGGGTGCTGGACAAGCTGAGAATGCCGCTGGGCATCTGTGAGGTGGGCATCATCTATGTGAGAATGCGCAACAAATGGCAGGGCTACTATCGCAATCCGGAAGCCACAAAGCGTGCCTTGAGCGCCGACGGACAATGGCTGCGAACCGGTGATATTGGGTATCTGGATAGCGAGGGTTACATTTACATACAGACACGCGACACGGATGTCTTCAAATACAACAACTTTCAGATCTATCCGGAGCAAATCGAGGAGTTCGTTCTACAGCTGCCCGGCGTCAGTGAGGCATGCGTCTTCGGTGTGCCTAACAAGATATCCAGCAATCTGACTGCCTGCGCTGTGGTGCGCACCCCAGATCCCGAGGGCAAACAGCTGGCAGCGAATGATGTGAGGAGCATTGTGGAACGCTATCTGAGCTCTGCCTATCACATACGTGGCGGGGTTTACTTTGTGAAGGAGCTGCCCAAGACCTCCAACGACAAGCTGCAACGACGCAAGGTTCCTGAAATGGTCAGAGACTTGGGCATACCTGCTGAATAGTAATAGATTATGCATCATTTTCAATATGATGCTTTTAAATATGTTCTAGATTATATTTATAATGCTTATGGCTACCTTACTTGCAGATCAATTGCATTTAATATAGTTGTGTATAATCAATAATTGAAAATAATTAGTTCCAAGTATTTGATGATCATTGTATGTTCTTGAAGATCGGTAGCAATCAAAAAACAGATCTACATAGAACAACTTTTTAGTAAATGCAAAGATCAACTGCATTTTACTAAGCAATCCAGTTACTATTATTAACAAACGAGGTTCTCTGTTCCTGCTTCTGTTCACAAAGTATATCATTCACTTCCATTTAATTAATTAATATCACATAAAACATATATTGTTTTTCAATTGCACAATAGATTAATTTAAGACAGAAAATTAAACTGATCAGTGTCTAGGATATTATTAATGGCTGAGTTGGATATAAGAAATAGTTCCATGGCCGTATTTCAGTATTTAGTTTATACACATTTTATGTTTCCTAAAGTGATTTCGCATAATTATCAGATCTTTTGCCACACTGTGCCTAAACAGTGCCGTAACAGAACTAATACACGGGATTCAATGAATTGTAATAGAGATTGAAATTGCAAATGCAAAGCCCCCGCAATAGAGAGGAGTGAGGCAGGTTGGCGTAGTTGGGGCAGCACCCTGACTGGCTGGTATTGCTGTATGTTGACCAACGATGCCAATGACAAGCAATTTGTTATTTGTGGTACTCCTGTGGCTGCAATATGTTGTACAACTCACGAATATATGTGTGCATATAGTACAGTAAGTAATGCTAGCAAAGGCAAAATGGGAAAAACAATGGCCAAGTACTGGGCAACATAAAATGAATTGAGAAATTAAAATTGCAATATGCAATACATATTTTATTGAATGCGACGCCAGCAGTTGGACTTCTCTTGCCATTGAGGTTAACATTCGGACATTTGACAAATGTCAAAATGAAATGCCTGACAAAACACGATTCAATTTGCGTATCCTCGTGTTCCCAATCTCTATGTCGATGTCCGGGGCTAACCGAGGTAGCCCAGGTCTCCTAACTAACTCTAACTAACCAACTTGCCGGCTGGCTGGCTGGCTGTCTGGCCGACTGGCTGGCGTCGTGAGGCAACTAAGCCCTGCCAATTTACTTCATCTGACCATCTGCATTGTGCAACTAATGCGGATTATCCGAGGGCTTTGCAAACTGCAACCGAGGTGTAAATTTGTGTGCCAGGGATTTGCATAGCCAATGAATGAGAACTGTGTGAATGGATAGATGAATAAGTCCAGCTGGCCATGTTTCTTAACACTTTACAGAAAACGATTCAAATTATTGTTGACACGCACCTTAATCTTAAGCTTGCAAATGTAGCGAGACTTTACTTTACTCCAAGCAACATTCTTCTATTTCCAGGGGATTTACATATCATCAAATATTTTGGCAAATTGTAATATGCATAGCAAACACAAGAAAAATATGCCTAGGCCAAAAAGCTTGGCCTCAAGCCCGAAAAATATATATAAATACATTTTTCTGGCCAGCAGTTGAGGAGCATTTTCATTGATTTGCTCACTTTGCTGGCAAATTCAATAAATTGAGTCTTGATTGCAAACTGAAAGCGAATTGCCACAAATACAAACTGTTGTGCCATTATTTAAATGCAATTCACCGAATAGCCCCAGTTTTGCTCCATTGCCTCCACCTTTTCTTGCATTTGCGGAATTTGAGTTAAATGCAAAGTAGTATCACAAATGCCAGTCAAAGTACATCTTCAAATGAAATTCTCAACATTACATTAGTTCCTTTATTCACAAATGGAAACGTTTGCTGTATTGTAAAAAAAGAAGACAACTACATTATTATTTCCTACACTTTTCCAGGATTATATTACATATTATAAATGTGTAATGCTAAGCATAAAGATAGCAGTTATTTATATTATAATGATAATAATTATTTTTAATTTTCTCACCAAGTTAAATTCAATGTATAAGAGAAAGTATAAAAAAAACTATTGAAGCTAATATTGGCTAAATATGGTTGTTCATGGTCAATTTTCTTAAGGTCTTTATTATTATTGTTAAGACTTATTAACCTTTCATTATATAGTTTCTTTCTTGTCTTGTGTTGTCTTTGATTGCGAAACCTTCTTTCTAGAGTATAAAAATCTACTGCTGCAGTTTGATGCGCATTTCGGATTGCTTATCAATTTTTTTTGCCTTAAAAGGTTTCCCAAAAGGGTTAGTTCAACCACAGTTTGAAAATTAAAAAAATTGAAAAACCCATCACATCACATGCATGTATGTATATGAGGTAAATATTTCTGATAAGGATAAATAACTAAACAAATATTAAACAAAAACCAAATTAATGCAAACAAAACAAAAAATAGCTCGAGTATTACATCAAGGATATCCGCAGCATATGAAACATACAAGCTTGCGGTGAAACGCGAAACAATAACAGCGAATACAGCAACTATATTAATAATAACAACCAACAACAAAATGATTACAATACGAACATGGGTGGAACAAGGCGCTGCTGTCTTTTGTAATTAAACTACAAGCATATTTTGCTCCAGGGTTGATCTGCCATCAGTCGAATGCAGAAGACAGAGAGAGAGAGAGAGCGATGGGAAAGGGAGAGTGCGTCCCGCATGTGGCATAAGACACACACATATATGTATATATATAGGTATATTCACGTATATGTCCTGTGTCCTCTTGCGCCGCCGAGCGTGTCCTGGCGTCCTCGCACATCTGCCGTGCGTTGATTTCCGTAGCGAGGGGTTGAAAAAAAAAAGAGTAGTGCATGCTCATAGTGGTGGCAACAATGGCTCGAAATATAAAAGACTTACACATAGATATAACCGTTACTTTTTGGTATCAGCTCCATGTCAAGGCTTATCAATGCCCAGAGCTCAACTGTTGAGCTGAGCTATTCTTTGGGAGGCCCAATTGGAAGGCTGTCCGGGACACAGCCCACTTCGACAGTAACAACCAGTCAGTCTGGGAATACGAGCATGTGGTCTCGTCTGTAACCAGGTGATACAATTTTCATCACACCAAACCACCCACTGACGCACACACACACACACACACACATCCAGGACGCGCCTATGTGACCCACTTGGCAACTGGACACTCGCCACATTCAAATCAACTTCAAGCTCATGCAATTTTAATGCCAAGCAACGCCTCAGCGGACAGGGCTTGGTCCGGAGGGGAGGTGGCAGCAGGCTGGGGCATGTAGTGTTGTGCAACTGACTTGCGGCTTTAGTCAGGCACCGTCAACACATCACAGCGCAGCTGCGTGGTTACCATTTGCTGTGCCGGACATCTGTAGCTGTAACTATATGTGTGTATCTTTGTATCTGTATCTAAGCACAGAGAAAAAACAGTCAAATAAAACTCAGGAATATACATTCTTGGTTCAACCATAAATGAAAAATAATGTTAGCATGGCATCACAGCTGTGGGTGAGAAATATACATCTGAAGAGTATAGAGATATATCTCTAGATACTTTAGAGATTATCTCTAGAGATATTTCTCCATACTCTTTGCTAATAGACTTTCTGGTTTTACTTCTCATATGCAAATTCATATATTCTTAAAGCTATATAATACTTCAAATAGTAAGTCTATACTATTATCTATATTTATTGTATTTTATCTAAGCCTGAGGCTTTTAAAATTTTCATACTCACACTTAAAATTGAAAACAGAATAAGCCCAATTTATTGTCCTGATCTAATATTTTCATTCCTTGCTGTACTTGTATTTAATATTTTCTATGAACATTTATATTTTCATAAAACTATTTAATATTATAAATAGCAAAGCCAAACAATTCCCAACAGTCATTGTACAATTTATTTTCGGTTTTATTCAAATTGATTTATTTCATTTACATTTTCTTTAAAAGCTTTTAAAATTTAAGTCCCACATCAAATGTATTCACTTAAATAGTATAAATCGAATTGGTTGGCCTATCGAATATTTTTGTTCACTGCTTTACTTAAGTCTAATATTTTCTTGATTCAATTATCCAATTGAAGCATATGTTCTCAAATCCAGCTGTAAGTGAGAATATTGGATGTTTCTCGCTGTGTAGCATCCGTCCGAGAGCGTTTGTCGGTTAATAAAATTTATATTTTTGTTGCCTTGCGGTTTTCAGCACATATACAGGACAGGCACATACCTCGATGATTATTGGGTCCTATGGGCTGCTATCGGTCTGGCGATGAGAATGCGCTGAGGCGTGCCCCAATTGTCAATGAGGCATACATTTTTGATTTCACGCACTTTTGATTGATGAAAGGGCCATGGCCAAAAATTCGTAGAAGGAATCTAAGCAATGCCGCAAAAGCTGCGGGCCCAAAAAGATAAACACATTCAACACACACTCACAAACACACACAAACACACACACACACAATAGATAAAAGTATTGAAGTGTTTGTTTGGGACAAAAGCTCGCTGATAGCTGATAAGCTGCGCATTTGCATCTCTGTGTTTTTTTGGGACCCCCTGTGCAACTGTCAAAGGCATCGAAGGCCTTCTCATTTCCGGCCAGATAAGCCACTAAGAAAACGTCCGCCCGCAATTGAATAGTTTTTTGGCCAGTCAACTATGAAGTCGAGGAAGTTGAAGAAGTTTCAGATCCCAGCTGCCGAGTTGAGCATTTTAATTTCCTTTAACTTTAAGCCAAGCCGAGAAAAGGCGACCAACAACATCATCAAGCAGCAACAAAATTATGCCACCTACCCCGTCGCTGAAACCAAACTCACTCACAGGACGCGTGTCCTGCTGCATACCCCTCTCGCCTGCTACCCGCTGCCTACTGCCGTCTGTCGCCTTCGGCTACGCTTCGAAGCGCCCACACGGACTGAGCTAAGCATATAGATAGATATTGTATATATACATATATTTATATTTATAGGGTAGTGGTCGAGGTAACGTGTTGCTGCCTGCCACACGCCACGTTTCAGTTGAGCGACTTTCGAGTAATAGTTCACTTTTCATCGCTGATAAGAAAAGCTGAAAAGCAAGAGGAAAATGCCACGCTTGCGGGCTCCTACAATGTAATTTTCTTTTTTTAATGTGCAGCTCGTTATTAATGTCCTTTTTTTATATTTTTTGCGAAATGCTGCATTGAATAGAAAGGAGATAATATACATTGAAAACCAGTCGAACATAATATCTATATATTTACCGGTATTAAATATATCATAAACTCACATTTTCAATATATTTATTAATATTATTAATAAGCTCGTATTTATTAATATTTTCAGTATTTTTAGCCAGCTAAACTCTTTAATTTTATTCCGCAAAAAGTACATATTTTCAACACAATGTTTAATGAAGAGCAAACTTAAATTTATTTCATTAACTATAGTATATTTTAGTATAATACAAAGTTTATTCATTTTAGTACGTTGCCAATTTAGCAAGAAAACATAATCTATAAATTAGAAAGTAATAACAACCCAACTGTGTTTTTAAAATATAACTTAAGTTACGCTCACTAAAAAAGTAAATCAATAATTAAGAAAAACTTAATAAATGCACGAAAAAAGCACAATGTATTTGGCACTTAGTATCAATTTCAGAAATTAAATATAGATTTTTAAGCAACGTACTCGTAAAATAAAAATGAATTAATTAATTAAATTACTTACTTTTAACTGTACATAATTTTATTTGTTGCTTAAATGAATAAAAATAAATAAAGACAATTGTTTGATTTCAGTATTAAGGTAATTTCAAATTCAAATTTCCAATCATTTTAGTATTGCAATTTACTTCTCTTTGTCGCATATCTTAGTCTGAGAGTAACTGCCAGTCGCTTAATCTGCTGCCTATACATAATCATGATATCTCCCTCCATGCATCCCCGTTCTCAAGTCACGAAGACACTTGTAATTAAGTGGGCCACATGGAACACCCACGTGGCTAATAGAAGCACCGACGACTGAGGACTTCAGGCATAAGGCTTACTAATCATCAGTGCAGTGCGTGGAGTGGAAACAGTTTCAAGGTCGTGTTGTATGCAATAGAAAGCTCCGCCGGCAGGGCCCCCCACACAACCATAAACTTGACTCATTTTGGCAGAGTAAAATATGCTTGCCTTTAGTTTATTCGTGCAAATATTTGCAAAACATTATTAAACCGAGCCGCAACTCACTTCGAGCATCAGCCTTGCGACTATATACAAATAATTTATGTTTGTAGACGTATAGTTGTGGTTGCTTTGTGTAGCCTAGTGTGTGGGTTGAGGGAGGAAAGGGTGGTAAACTTTGAAGTCAGTCAGGCAAATAACAAAAAGAATCTACGCTTACAGCTGCAAGCAATTTAAAAAGCTAAAACTTAAAGCGTACGCAAATATTTGCTATGCTTAACTTTTCCTCTCTTTCTATCTTTTTCTTTTGACCCTTTGTGCCCGAATGGAAAGCGGGAAAAGTCGCATGAGCAACGCATTTCATTGCGCTGCAGCGCATTTAATCACATCAGAATCCAACCCACGATAAGATAAGCCCACGTATATATCGTCGTGAATATTTATTCGAGTAAGCATAAAATAACGGAGGAGCTAAGAGTTATATTTGTCTTCTGCTTGGCTGGATGTTTGCTTTTTGTAAATACTCCAGCTCGATGTGCGCAATGTTGTAAATCAAAATATGTTGAGATAATCACAGCCCAGATCGAGTACTGATTGGAAGTAAAGCATATATACTTTTAATTTAAGGCAGACACACATAAAAAACACATGAAATATATTCTTGATTCAGGTGCAAAACAAAGCTCTCCCTTGTAGAGGGTACTTTAAGATTCTTTTCAGATTTGTAAAGTTTGTAAGAATATGCAATACAAAAATAAGTAAAAATAATATATAATAAATATATTCTTGATCAGTGTCCAACATAATATTAATTTTTCTTTTGAAAAAAATACTTATAATACTTACTCACATATAGTATTTATCTAGTGTTATGCATTAACTTTCATTTTAAATCCCTGCAGAAGTCAAATATTTTGAAATTCACAATAAAAGCAAAGATTTTAAGCTCGAACTGGTCAAAGGCGATTCCAGCAGCTAAACAATATTTTAAACGTTTCGTAACTCCATAAATATATAATAGGTTTTCCCCAACACGATTTTCTCAGCAGCAATATAAGCAGCATCAGCAGCAGTTTATAAGCCATACAAAGCAACGAAGCGAAGGCGCATTTAAGTAGCTGCCAACATGGCGAGCATCTAAATTATATGCATGCCCCATTGTCCCACACTGTGCCGTTAAACAACCTAGGCCACCCTTCCCCACACCCTACCAACCCCCTCCTCAAAATGATTCTACTTTTAAGGCAACCCGTGTTGGCCATCTGGTCTGCTGACTGGCTGGGAAGCTACATTCAATTAATTTTACACGATGTAGCGAAAATCCAGCTAGCAGTGCGGGCAAAAAAACAAAACTAACGATCATTTTGCAACACTAACACACATTTGAGCAAGGCAAGGATGTGGAGTGTGTGTGGGCGGTAGGTGCAAAGTGCAACAAAATTTAAGGCAAAAGCTACGTTGTAATAACATTTTAACGATATTAGCACGAAAAATGTGGCTGGCGTACACACAAAAGCAGAAAGTGGAAAGTGGAAAGTGGAAAGCTTAACGATGCTAAGCGAGTGCAGCGCAGTGCGAGCGAGACGACAGTTGATAAAGAGAGAGAGAGAGAGGTTGCCATATGCAGACGCGAGTAAAGAAAAGAATGTGGAGTTAGAGAGATGTGGGAGGGAGCCAACGTGCGGGCGGAAGTGCCGTAAAGCAAAAGGCTGTTAGCAGCAAAGCAAATCTGCGGCGCAAATTGTTCAAATATTTTGGCTTCTGCAGTGTCTTACAACACTGGCATTGCTTGAAAAAACAGCGAAAAATTGTGTTGTCTGTGTTCGCTTTTGGCCACCCAACCAAGGACAAAAGATATCAAAAGCGCCTCTCATTGTTCAAATGCAGCGTGCTGTTACATAATCCACTCACACACAAAACACATCTCATGCATGTGTTATTGCATTAAAACCTCACACACAATCGAATAAAAGCACACACACACACACACACACAAAGTGCTGATAAGCAGCTGAAATGGCGCTAGTGAAAAGAGTTTTAAGCCGCCTTCTTAAAGCTCGCAACGCATTATTTTCCACAACATAAATTTTAAACACGCACACATACAAGCTCTCTCTCTCTCTCTCTCTCTCTCTCGCAACACATACACACAATCGCAGAAGTTTATGCAATGTTTTCGCTTGTTTTGCGTCATTGTCAACATTATTATTATACCCTGTAGTCATTTTAAGATTTGTGAATGGGATATAACAGCTTGGTGTTTTAAATGGTGACGCTGAAGAAGGTATATTTGAGGATAATGTCGATTGCTTATCAGCATTGATAGCTTCTTTAATTGTGCAGCTCTATTAAAATCGAATTCAGAAATTATGGAAATTTTATAAATTTCCTTAGTTTACAAAATTCCAAAAGTTTATCGATTTCCAACTCATTTTTTTTAATCATAACTTTCAATTTTAATAAGCCAAGAATTCATATAAGAAGAATAAGTTAAATTTTATTATATTAATAAGAAGCTGGCTGCAGGGTAACTACTAGTCAGGCACTTCCAATTGTTCTTTCTTGTTTTTCGTTGCCGCCTTTGCTGGATGCGCTTGTTAATATAAAAGCCGTTGTATTGTTAACTTGTTGCCATTGTTGTTGTTGTTGTCGTGGTTGCTGCTGCTGTTGTCTTGTGGCAAATAGGCCACACTGCAGTTGTAGCTTTTGTTGTTGCTCAACACTTGTAAATTGTGTGATTTTTCAGCACAAGTTTAAGTAACAATGCGCCTCAAGTGAACCGTATGCCTCACTCTCCCGCTTTCTTTAAAACAAAAGCGCGTGTTTGTGCTACGTGTAAGCTACTAAAATAGTAAATTACTACAATGCACACTGTTGCGGATGTGGCAGCCAAAGAAGACAACGCAACCAACAACAGCAACAGCAGCAACAAAACAGAAATAACAGCAACACCAGCAACAGCAAAGCATGCACAAGCATGTAGCATACTTACGTGGGCGTCAAGTGCTTGTGAACTTTGTTTTAGCTTTAGCTATGACTTAATAAGCAGCCGCACTTGAGCGCTTTCCGCAAAACAAAGTTGGCTATATAAGCTTTAATAGTAAGCACTCGCATGGGAACATTTTAATGTTATAATTTCTATGAAAATCTCTCTCTCTCTCTCTCTTTGACTTCTGTAATGTGTTCTCTCTTTCAATGGACCCATCAGCGAACTAGTAAATGACCTCTCATTCCCGAATGCATTCTGCATGCATCCAACTGTAATTCATTAGCTAACAGGCGGGAATTTGTCTGCGTGAAAGCTTTAGCAATAGAAAATTTAATAGTAACAAAAGTAATATGCGCGATGTGATATGGATTCGAAACAACATCGTCTACAAAGTGTAGATAACGAATCGATTTCGTAATGAGGTTTTTTCCCTGCTGGGATCGCATTTAATGGCAAATTCGAAATATATCTTCTTTCAAACACTGGTAATGAATTAGCATTGTTCATTAGCATAATTGACGTTCAACTATGCACTCGCCTCGTAATTGCACCGTAATGCTATTAAGCATCCATTTAAATAGTGTTGAAAAAGAGCAATTGAATTAAAGCTCGAAGCAGCAGCGCAGCGCTCACATTGTTTGCAGCTGAGCAAATGCTATACAAAAGCTTTCAGCTGCGATGCAAAAACAACCGCAGGGCAAACGAACGAGAGGAAAGAGAAGTGACGGAGAATAGACAAGCCAATGTGTCAATAGACACAGGGAGACAGTGTAAGCGTGAAGAGTGAAGTGGGTGAGGGAGAGCAACAACACACGTTGATAACAGTAAAAAGTGTGTGCAACTTTAGATGTCACTTTTTCACGCTGCATTGACAACTGACACAAGGTAAACATCTAGCGACAACAACTTTAGCTCGACTTGTTGCTGCTGCTGCTGCGCTGTGACTGCTGTTTTCGACGTCAACGTCAGCGTCTGCGTCGCTGCCTGTCGCTATCTCTGTCTGTGCGCTTGTTTTTGATTTCGTTGGCGTCGCTGTGCGTCGTTAAATTATTATTCTCTTTAGTGCATGGCATGCTTATTTTTTTTTTATCGATATTACTTTATGATGACACAGAGCCAAAGACGCCGCTGCTGGCTGGGCTGATAAGGTGTCGCCGCTGAATAAAAGCTGAAGCAGCGCAAAAAATAATAATATGCAATTTGAGGCGCCTTCAAGGAGTCGAATTGCGCACCGAACTCAAAATGATATTGATAGTCTGGTAGATTATAAGCAAATTTTATTTATTTTCTCAGTTTCACTCTCTCTCCTCTCCTCTCTCCACATCAATCACGTTGAGCGGAAGAGAGCGCGTTAATTATAGCTGATCTCTTTCTCTCTCACACACTCGCTCCTCTCTATCTGTGTGTCATTAACTGTTGTTTTGTTTTTCATCTGTTTCGCTGACACATAAGAAGTTCACATAAGTTGCACATGAGTCAGCAGATCAGAGCATTTTTGAGCTTTGCTTTGATTTGTGTATTCACCGCTTTGTGAGTACTGCGATTAGAAAATTAAACATACATATGAAAGAAAGGTAACCCTTGCAACGTTTTAAGTTCGTTATTTATGCTGGCGAAAATATAAAAAATATTAATCAGAAGTCATAAAATAGCTTTAATCTTTTCGTATTTATTATCTTTAAGAACCCAACAATCTGAGTGCTCTTTATAACATACTTTCTTGCTACTTGTTATTAAAGTTGCAATAAAATTATGTTGGATAATTGTGTGGTTATCGATAAGGAGATTTATGTGCAGTGCATTTTGAGTAGTGTTGTGTAATTAGTGTAATCTATAAATAGACTAAAGAAGAAAAAAAACAAATGTGCTTCTCATAAATTGAACATTGCAGCAAATTGAAATAGTTGCGACATCAGCGCAGATAGCATTTGACTCAATTACTTGAGCTGCCAGAGGAATGAGGTGGGTCAGAGAGAGAGAGAGAGAGAGAGAGAGAGAGAGAGAGAGAGAGAGAGAGAGAGAGAGAGAGCGCGCTGGCATTAAGGGTGCAGACAGCTGGCAGACGCTGCCTCATAATGCACTTAAGTTTATTTCTTGCAGTCTCGGTTCGCTTTATTTTGGGGGGTGAAATGTGCACGGAAGTCGTGGCATAAGGCACACATCACTGCTAAGGGGCAGGGGCAGGGGTACATATGAAACTAACAAACATGCAATTGAGCAATTGTACGGGATAGAGAGTGCGAGCGAGAGAATGAGAGAAAGAGCGAGAGTTCACTCTTGCCAAAGGCAGCTGCGACATTTTAGTTGAGCATAATTACAGTGAGCAAAGTGACATTTCTCATGTGTGTGTGTGTGTGTGTTTACCAATTGCTGAATCCTTTGTAAAGGATTTCGAAGCTGCTCTGCAAAATTGAGCAACGGCAGCGGCAGCAGCAGCGACAGAATTTATGTTTATTTCAATTGCAGTCGAAATCCATCTCAAAGGCAGCTGCACTCGAATTCTAATTCGAGTTCGAGTTGTTTGTGTTTTCGTTCTTCTTGCATTCTGTTCGCGCAGCAGTCTAAATTTCGTTAACGTGACAAAAATACATTGATTACATTTCTTTTTTTACATGGGGGTAAAACACGTGGATAGACGCGAGTCGCGTGCAACTCACGTTTGCACACTTGGCACATTTGTCGCTCAGACTAAATCGCTCTTTCTCGGCACACAAAATATGCACGTAGAATCCTAGCATCCTGTGTCTGATGTTCTTCTTTCTCTTCCCCTTCTCCTCTTTCCCTCCTCTTTGTTATCTTGTTGTTGCGTTTACGTGCATAGGTCCTTGAACTGACAAATTATATTGCTCGTTGTAAGTTGCCCCCTCTCAACGAAATTCCTTTCATTGTGTGCACTCTGAACTTTCTTTATGTGTGTCTTTTCCACTCCCACTCCACACATACACGCATATGAGTGTGTGTGTGTGTATTTTCTGTACGATTCTGTTCCTTGTAAATAGTTCCACATTCCAGTAACGTAGTCTATTTTCCTTATAACGGCACAATTGCAATGCCCTATACTGTTATAAAGCAGAGGGAGCTATGCACTTAAAGCTTCTCTAATGTATGTTAACACAGTATTTAACATAATTATTCATTTATAAATTTATGCAAGGCTGTGAAAACATTCATTACTAATTAGTAAAAATAAGCAAACATAAAATCTTATACTACATGCATATTCATTAAAGTGTATATATTTACAGGATATCTGCTAGTCAAACACCCTTCCTCTCTCCCCTTTAAAGATTTCGCTTGTTTTCGCCTTTAATTTGATTACGTATGCACACACACACACATACACATATGTGTGTATATACAATATGTCTCAGCGATTACTTCACCCACATACCGCCTCCTCTCGCATATTGCTTTTTAACTACTTTCACGCATTCGCCGCAATCTTCGTCTTCGTCTTCAGACGAGAACGCGAGTATTGCCATTTGGGTTTGCAGTTGGCAATTGTTAAATTAAAATTGGCAAAAATTGCTTTTCATTTGAGCGTGGGTCGCTTTAAGTGTTGTTCGCTGCTGTTTTGCAGGTGGGCGACGCTAATAGCAATAATAATTATTACGACTGCTCCAATTGTTTAATTGATTTGGAATTGTTTACATTGAAACGTTTTAGTGGGCCAAATGAAGAGCCAATAGCCACTTAACGTGACGAAAGTCGTCTGTATATTTTTTATTTACAAATACATATAAGCTTATCTGACTGATTGATCAGCTACCTCAAAGTTGACCATAAACTACAAGCAGTCTTATCAGCAATTTTAGTTGCCCTAGAAAGCCACTCTGTTAACTTATCGATAAGCAGATGTGTCGAAACGGAAATGCTTGAGCCATAAAAAACTATTCGAGCACACCTCACCACAGCGGCCCGCTCAATTAACGTGTTCGTCAGCTATGCAAATGACACAACGCAAAAATAAGCGCCAAAAATTTCTTGTAATTATGCATTAAGAAGAACAGAGCCAGAATAATAACGACAGCAACAACAACAACAACAGCAGCAGCACCAACAGCAAAGAAAATCACGGCAGCTGAGAATCAAAATGAATGGAATGCGCGCATGCCCAGAATAAGTTGGTTAGAGGAGCGCAGCAACAACAACATCAGCAGCAGCAGCAGTAAATATGAGATCGCACCTCAGCCTCACACTCACTCACTCGCTCACACTCTTTGTTTCGTTCTCTGAGCAATGCTACCGGTTTTTGATGAGGGAACAGCTGTGCCATACGTCACGACAGCGTGTGATAAGAAACAAGAAGAGAGCAAAAGCAGAAGCAGAACCAGAAACCACCACAAACAACTATGGGGCGAACAATGCACCGCATTATGCGAAACTTGTGTACAATATGATTAAGCAAGCAACAACAGCAACAACGGCGACAGAGGGAGACTCGGACTGGGCGCAGCTGCTTGCGCTGATAGCGCGTGTTGTGCTGCTTAGGCTCTCAGGTAAGTCACATCAACTCTCTCTCTCTCGCGCTCTCTCTTCGTCACTTACGCTCTTTCCCACGTCGGCGCTGCCTGGCATGGAACGGTGACTGTTCTGACGATGTCATTCGGCAACGAACATTCGAACAACGCAGACGCAGACGCATTCGCCGCGATCGTCGCCCGGTGTGTTTACTGTTTACCGTTGCGCAGTGCAAAACTATTTACTAAATTCTTGTGGGTGTCTCTTCAACCCATCCCCCAAAAGACACTTTATACTGTTGTTTATGTTGCGTGCTTTGTGTTGTGTGTACCATAATCGGATGACACGTGCCTGAAATACATATTTCCCCATCGACATTCATATAAAATTGGGATTACATCGGCTTTGTTTGGCGATATCAAAACAACAATAATAACGGTAAGTTTGGCCCTGCCATAATACAGTGAATACAGTGGTCCCTCGGAAATGAGAATGCCTTATTTGTGAACAAATTTTCTAAAAGTTCTAAAAATGCAAGAACTTAAAAAGTGTTTTTTAATTAAAATTAAGTATCGATGATTTTATAGATAGTTGTCATAGTTCCCACTTGGCGATTGACCACTGTACTGGCACATACTCATGCCCAAATGCATAGTCTGTGGCCCAAGTTGACCCCAATAAGCAAGTGTCTGTGATTACGCACTAAAACAATATTTCGACTGCTTATCAATAAAAATATAAATAAAAAATGTAATATTCCTTGTCGTGAAACGACGCCCCTCATTAACGACGCTATCATATCGGTAATTACCCGAGGCCGAGCGCACCAAAAGCATTTTTATGCTGAGGACTTAGCAATGACTACCCAACATAACTCTCCCCCACCAAACCAAAACAAACCCCTTGCTCAGAAGCTCCAAGCGGCGTTTATGACTCAGGGATTTTTAGCGTCTTTGTTTGCGCATTTATATCTTAATGTTCTCCCTCTCCTCTCGCTCTCTGGGTGTATATCGTGTCGCTCATTATAGATCCCATGAGTCAGCGTCCGAGCTCTGAGAAAAAAGCACCGCTACAGGGACAACCTGGGCGATTCGCCACACCCCCTTCCATCTCTCCCTCCCCTGCCAGCACCAATTAATCAGTCAATGAGTGATCAGAAGCTGGAGAGCAAAAAAAAACCAACAAAAAAGTTGACTAAGCCAATGCGAAGCTGCAATTGAAAATGGCTTGTTTGGACTGGTTTTTTGAAACGAGGAAGCTCTAATCGATTAAAAATATAATTGAATTTAATATATGGAATGGTTGACAACTAAATTAATTTAAAAATTATAAATCCAACGGAGATGTGTCGCAATTTTTTGAAACAGTTTTTAAGCAGCCTTTCTTCAAAAGTAAACCGATTTTCATAAAAAAAGCTTTCTTAGTTAAATTCACGTATAAATTCGACTGTTAGATATACAAAAGATAAGAACATATTTAAGAATTTAATTATTTTTATCTCGAATTGGTATCTTTAGAGTGACCCCTCGCAAAAGCTAACCCATTCAAAAGTAATTGACATTAATCAATTTGACAGACCAGAATAATTATTAACAAATTTGCTGTTATTTTTGTACATGAATTGCAACTTTTTCTGAATTGAATTTGTCAATGTTTTGATTATATAACACGAGTGATAAAATGTTCTTTCCTTATGGCCAACAACAGTTGATTTAATGGTGCCACAAATGGGATTGATAGCGCTGCTAAAGAGCAGCCAATTGAGATTGTAGATAGAGATACATTTATAGGAGAAGTGGTAATACTAACTGGCATTATTTGACTTGATTACAAGGCGGCAGCGGTGGCAAATGGAGCATGCAACAACACTCGCGGGCGAACAGTAGAAGGAGGGGTTGGAGAGGTATTCGTTGAAACCAGTTGCAAGTCAGAAGTCAGTCACCTGTCGGGTGGGCCACACACACTCACCATTGGCCAAGATCCGAGAAATGAGATGGTATCAATGGCAATGGTGTTGAGAACATTAGCTACCGTTAGGTCGGCGGCACAGTAAAAGCGAATACCGATCCGATTGCCAATTTACGATTGTGTAATTATGCTGCATTGATTTTCCATTGAAAATGTCAACATCAAAAGGGGAGCTTTGAGTTTTAACAATGGCTTGGCCTTAACATTTGGCCGAGTGCTCTTAACTAATTGCAACAATGGTTGCCAATTGTAATGTGAGCCATGTCTGTTTGCCTCCAGTGTTGAGTAACGCCAAGTGTTTTCTATTTGGCAACAATGAATTTCTTTTTAACGGCCATTTGTCAATTGTTTTCTTGTTGTTATTTTTTCTACAATTGTGTTCTTAATTCAATTTCGATATTGTGGAAACTTGTTTTGGGTTCTTGGACTTATTCATCGTTTAACTTTGATTTAATCGATTTCATCAGCCTGGAAAATTCCATTTGGATTAAGTGTATACATTTAAATAGTCAATATATATTACATAAGCAAGGCTATTTGCAAATTGTGTTTACTTATTGAACAAATTAAGTTTTTTCTGCACGTGCTTTACAGTGCCCGCCCCCTGGCCACAATTTCAATTTAACATAATTGCGTAATTATTGGAGAAGTGATTTATTATTTAATTGTTTGTCAATGAAATGCTAACAATTAATTATGCAATATGCAGAATAAAAAGTAAAAAGTAAATAAATTCATTCAACAACATTAAAACAAAAAGCGTTTCCATCGCAGCGCATTAAATAAATAAATAGGGTTATTATCAGTGCAACAGATGCCAATATGTACAAATGCATGTTGCACGCTTAATCATAATTATGATAATAATAATAATAATGATAATCAAAATTAATTGGGAGCAATAAGAGCGGTTTAAGCAAATGTCAAAAATGCTTAACACAGCGCTTATTATTTATTCCTCGTATTTTGCACTCTTACAATTTAATTCATTTTTATGTTGTGCATTTTTTTATTTTTTTTAAATTTTATTTTAAATGTCGAACCTATTTAAACGCTGTTGATGATACATAATTAAAGTGCTGATTAATTAAGGAAATCCGCTCAAAACAACCAAGCCAATCCCGAGTGCCTTGATTTATCATTCAATTAATAAATATGCGAAATTAAATCAATAGCAAAATTATCAAAATGATTTTTAAGTCAATGTATTACTGATGATATTCGAATAAGAGATTAATTACTGGTAACTATTGGTAAAATGTATTTTAATCACTTTCAGGCTGGGGAATCGATTATGCCTGATTTATATATTTAATAGTTAAATTTCTCTTGTAGTAAATGGTTCCTAAATTGGGAAATTGATTATTCTTGAGATTTAATCAATTTAAAGGGTAAAGTGTATTTTAAAACATAAGCAAATGTACACAAAACATAAAATAATTGTGGAATTATGATACTTTTTTAACAAATTAGTTGAGTATTTTTTTAAGTGAAAATTGCCACAAATTTATTTCGCATTTAAAAAATTGACAGAGCACACACAAAAAAACTGGATATCAAACAGTTGCGAAAACATTTAATAAATGCTTTGCAGTTTAACAGATTTATTGTGAATAATTTGAGCTTATTTATTACATTAAAATTATTCGCTTAACGGTAAATGCTCTTTCTGTCAGTCAAAGAGCCAGAAATAATTAGGAGGGTGTAATTTCATTTTGTTTTGAATAAAAGTTGAACAAAAGCGAAAAAGCTTTAAATATGAATAATTCGAGTATTTAAAAACAATTAACTAGAGAAAGAATATCTGAAATCGCCTTTGTTATCAGCTTGAAAAATAAAATTAAGCTTTGTTCAAAGGCCTCAATTGTTTTCTTTTTTTTGTATTTGATTCTGGTATTATGTTTGACTTATAGGAAAAGTGCCGTTAACTGTCGCCGTTTCTGCTGCGACTCGTGTTGCATAAATGATGAGCTATTTCTTAAATTTATATACCCTGTTCTGGTGAATAAACAAGGCATATACATGCAATGCGAAAAGCAGAAGGCATTTGAAAATTCCGAATTTGTATTTTGTGGAATGAAGATAAGACTTAATGATGAATATATAATTTCGAAATATGATTTATTTCATAATTGTTAAGAATAAACCTAAAGTTAGAAATAGCTCAGTTTTTATAATATCCTTAAGCTTATATTTTTATTGAAAAAAAACATTTTTAAATAATGTAATAATAAGTATGAAAATACAAATAAGTATCTCAAACTTAAAAGCGAACCATTGATAGAGCAACAATCTAGCATTAAACACAAGTGCTTAATATTTTCCAGGGTATCTATAAGCTATACACTCATCGATATAGCACAATTAATTGGGTTCAGTCCATCACAAACATTATCATAGATATGTCGAGAATATTGCCTGCTTTACGTTGGATATGTTTACCATAGTAAGATTATAATGAAGATTTTGATAGTCTGATGAAACCAGTTTTCCACAAACGGGGCGATTATACAACCTAAACAACTCTATTAGTAAATGTTGATTAACAATTTCCAATTTGCATATGAATTTGATTTGTTGGAACTTTTGCTTATCGATCTGTTAATTAAACAAAAAGACACCACAAACAATTCGTATTTAATTACACACAAAATAACAGCTCCTATTTCTTGAGAACCCTCCGCATCCCATTCTCTCCCCCGCTCTCCCCTCTCACTCTATCAATATCTTTCTCTATGGCAAATTCGACAGCTCAGCGAATCGGAATGTGTATAAATTTATACGCTATTAAACACTGCTTGTGGCTCAACTCAATTGTTAATACAAAAACGTGTTTAGGGGTGGCGATTGTTGCTGTTGTTGTTTTTATTGGCTGCTGGACATTTGTAATGAGCATTTCCTTATACACAACTGAGTCGTGTTTATTTTTCTTCTCCGTTGCTATTGTATTTTTAATGAGCTTCTATTAGTATTATTCATCACTGGCCCTAAATATCGATTCGGCTTGTTGCTATTTTCAGTCTCTTCATTTTTTTTTTTCAATTGAAAATTACAGAAAATTGCCGCCACTGCTGCTGCTGTTGTTGCTAATGAGCCGCATTAAATTGTTGGCTGTAAATTAACACCACAAAATGCAAATATACCAGGGGGAGTGGGAGTCGGTCGTTGGTTAGTCGGCTTCAGGGCACACTTTGTGGCCGGGCTAATCTAATTAGTTGAGCCACCAGCCACTGTGGCCGTCAACAAAATGCGTTAATCCCCAGTTGTATATATTTATTTTAATTAGATTTTCGAGCATTAAAAAAAAATAACGTTCGCTTCAAATTATGTGTATCGATAGCGCAGTTGATCGTTTTTTCGGCATGCGACAGCTAGAGGGCGCCAGCAGTTGCTCGTGTGGTAGTAGTACAGCACTGTTTGTCAGCCAGCGTCGTTTTGCAGCACTTCAAAATGCTATAATATACCTGTTGACTCACTCTTGCACGCAGCAGCATATGCTAGCTGCACTGCTCTAACGCATAGGCCACTCCGTCGAGGGTCGCCTGCTCGTTTCATCGCACCTTCATTCGAACAAGTTGACTCACTCTGCGCGTATGACTTGGCCAGCTGTGCTGCGCTTCCACGCACAAAAAAAAATAAAAACCGAAAAAGATTTCACTTTGCTTCAAATAGAAAACTTAAATCGAGTGAGACAGTTAAAGCGAACGAAATTGTTGTTGGATTGCCCGCGACAAGAAAAGAGGTGTGGGGTGTAGTCGTGGTCATCATGCGGCTGCCGTAGTTGCTGCTCCTGGGAAACATAAAAGAAATTTGACTGCTGGTTGCCGATGCTTCGCCGACGACGTCATCATTCACAAATACAGACGCACAAACACAAACACACACTCACACAGACACTCATTGAGATTGTTGTTGCTGGATTTGTAAATTATGAAAGCAATTTATCAACTGGAAATCAAACCACAAAGTTCCAGCCAGAACAAATTAAATGCTCATTGATCGTGTCTGTATCGCCAACAACAAGTAACAGTTACAGCAGCAACAACAGCAGCAGCAGCGGTTTGTGTGGAGGAGGAGGAAAATCGCACAGCTGAAAAAAGAAAAATACAAAGAGAAGGCAAATTGAAGAGTTCGCAGCACTGGAGTGTTAGACAGAGATAGTAATAACAACGACTTGTTGCTTACACAAACACACACACGCGCACACATATTATAGATACTGTGTTATACGTTTGTTTGTGTGCGTGTGACCTTTGTCGGCTTCGTTTCTCCCCTCGAGCATTTTGTTGTATGTAAGTACGCTAATAAATTTATTCAAACAGCTAAAAGGCAATGCGTTTAATTGCAAGCTCATAAATGTGTACAAA
Organism: Drosophila silvestris; assembly: GCA_035043445.1. Classification (NCBI taxonomy): domain Eukaryota; kingdom Metazoa; phylum Arthropoda; class Insecta; order Diptera; family Drosophilidae; genus Drosophila; species Drosophila silvestris. The sequence goes on from JAWNMZ010000027.1 coordinate 1,898,019, forward strand.
CAAACATCTTCAATGGCAGCAGCAGCAGTAGCAGCAGCAACCACAACAACTAAAGCACAAATCAATTACAAAGTGTTACCCAAAACTAGTCTGTTAAACTGGACGTTACGCAGTTTGCACTGTTAACTTTGCACTGTTAACGATTACTTAACACTTTTCGATTATTATTCAAAATTAATTACGCCTTTGCTGACGTGAATTGCTCTTCGGCATTTCTGATAAGATAAAATGCCAACGGCTATTTGAGCAAAACCGCCCACAGTTTTTCATTTGCTTGACTAATAATACACACTATATATAAATATATGACATTCTGCAAAACATAATTTATATGAAAAACTTTCCGTTGTCTTTCTTAAGTTGTGGGCAAATACATAAAAAGTGTGTTTATTTATATATTATTTCACTGTTATACACAATTCCGCATCCGTTGTGTGACGAAATTGAATAAATATATATACACAGTTTAAATTATGTATTGATTTTAAAATCAAATGCAGACAATTGCTTAAATACGTGTGCGTCTTCACATTCTTCAACCTTTTTTAAGTTGATTTTTGCATATCTTATTTGGCGTTTGTGAATGAAATTCCACGACATAAAAATTGCACCACGTTAGCTGCTAACAGCAAAACAGTTAACAGTTAACAGTCGCCGTTATATGCATTTACTTGTGTGCGTCTGCGATTAAATTGTTTGGCATTGTTGTTTTGGTTGCTGCTATTGTTGTTGTTGTTGTTGTTGTTGTTTCTCATTGAGTAAACAATGATAAGCAACGTACTTGGTATTGGATAGTGCATTGTGTGTCTGGGTGGAGAATGGGTAAGAATAACAAGAAATCGAGATGAAAAAAGAGCAGAAAGCTAAACAATTCAATCAAAATTGCAATGCAGCTTTGTGCGTTCAACTAAATTGATGCACTTTTTTATTTATTTCCTACACAGAGCACGTAGTACGCTATGACAAACAAGCCAGCACAGTAAACGAATCAATAAAATCGTGATAAATAAAACGAAAAATTGAATCGTAATTCACATTTTTTAATAATCAATTTTAACAGATTAAACAGTAGATTCAATTTAAAGAAATTGACAATCAAATAATTAAATCATCATACAAATTTTCAGAAATTACAAAATAATTTTTAAACAGCAGATTAAATTTGATGTAATTGATAACGGATTAGCTGAATCATGAGAAATATAACAGATAATAGCAGATTCAATTAAAACTATTTGATAACTAAACAAATAAATCATAATAAAAAGCAGCAAGTTGCATATTAGATTAGAAAAGGTTCAACAATTTAAAGTAATTGATAATGAAATAATAAAATCAGCATAAATAAAACTGAAAGCTGAATATTAAACTATAATCAATACTTGGAAATAAATATTAGCAGATTAGACTTGGAGTAATTCACAATTTTGAAATATTTACATATTATTTATCTAAAATTAAAAACCAATACAAAATGCAGAATATTTAAATATGCGATTATTAACAGTTTTCCTTGTGTCACCCCTTGACTTGTACACCATATCGAGTGTGCAGTGTACCTTGAGTTTTTTTAATGTGCAAATAGCAAACGTGACGTTTTATTTTTTGAAAAGCCCACACTCCACGCTTAATCATCCACAAATACATGAACACATATCTATATATATATATATATATATATATATATATATATGCATAAGATATATATAAAATGAGCTGCAGTTGAGAACGTATTGCTTTTTACTGTTTGTGAGCCACTGCCTGGGGGCAGTTTGTAGTTAGCATTTTGTCTAATTGCATCTACTTTTTAGCCAAAACAACAACAGCAACAGCAACAAGATGGAGACACACGTTGAGCTGCAGATGCTGCCCGTGGGCAGCAGTCGAATGAGCAGCATCAGCAGCGTCAGCAGCAAGGAACTGGAACTGGAACAACAACAACACCAGCAACAACAACGACAGCAGCAACAGTCGCCCAGCAACAGCAGCAGCAGCAACAACAATAATAATAACAATAACAATAATTGCATAACACCATCACGTTTGCCCCCATCCAGTTCGGGGAATTCAATTCATGAGGTTGTAGCAACGACGACGGCTGGAACGTCAAAGCAGCTCTTTCAATCAGCCGCTGCGGCACATGGTGGCGTGGATTCGTGGGCATTTGTGGAGCATGAGCAGAATTATATAGCCATGTCACAGTTGCCCACGCCGCATCCAACTGTGGACGCAACCGTGTCGAGGAATCCCTCAACGGCAGGCGTTCGGCACGAGAAGAAGATCGGCCATCGTCGGGTCGCCGAAGGTGGCGAAGTCACGTACAAGAAGATCAAATCCAAACAGATTATGGGCTCCATACAGTTGGGCATCCAACATACCGTTGGCGGTCTGGCCAATAAGCCCAAACGGGATCTGCTCATGAATGATTTCTGGGAGATGGAAACGATTGCCTTTCCGCCCGAAGGATCCTCGCTGACGCCAGCGCATCATTATAGTGAATTTCGATTCAAGGCGTATGCCCCGATTGCGTTTCGTTACTTTCGCGATCTGTTCGATATCGAACCGGATGACTTTCTAATGTCGATGTGTGCATCGCCGATGCTGGAACTCTCGAATCCGGGCGCCTCTGGCTCCATATTTTATTTGACCGACGACGATGAGTTCATCATCAAAACGCTGCAAAAGAAAGAGTGCGAATTTCTGCAGAAGCTGCTGCCCGGTTACTATATGAATCTCTCGCAGAATCCGCGAACGTTGCTGCCCAAATTCTTTGGTCTCTATTGCTTCCACTTCAACTCGAAGAATGTGCGGCTGGTGGCGATGAATAATCTCCTGCCCTCCGACATTAAGATGCATGCCAAATACGATCTGAAGGGGTCCACGTTTAGGCGCAAAGCATCGAAGGCGGAACGCCAAAAGGCCAGTCCCACATTCAAGGATCTCGACTTTGCCGAGCACCATCCGAATGGCATTTTTCTCGAGGCGGACACGTATACGGCGCTGATGAACACAATCAAGCGGGATTGCATGGTGCTGGAGAGTTTCCAGATTATGGACTACTCTCTGCTGGTTGGTATACACAATCTGGATATTGCGGCCAAGGAGAAGCGGGAGGAGCGTATACGGAATGCGCGTGCCAAACGGGAGCGCCGGGAGGGAGGTGCCCATCAGCCAGCTGGGCCAGGTGGAGTTGCTCCGCTCGCGACGGATGATGATGCACCCGAATCGGATCAGTTCAATCAATTGCAATCGGTTGCCTCATTTGCCTCGATACCGAGCACCTCAGCAGCCGGATTAAATCGCACACGCAGCATGAATCGTCAGCGGCTCGTGGCTCATTCCACGGCCATGGAGTCGATCACAGCGGATTTGGATGCCACGTTGGAGGAGGTAGGGGATGAGCCGATGGGCGGCATACCCGCTCGCTCCGAGAACGATGAACGGCTGATGCTCTACATTGGCATCATTGACATTCTGCAGTCGTATCGCCTGGAGAAGAAGCTGGAGCACACATTCAAGAGTCTTCTGTACAATGGGGACACGGTGTCCGTGTGCCGGCCATCGTTCTATGCGAAACGCTTCCAGGATGCCATGGGCAAGCAGGTGTTCAAGAAGACGCCCACATTTCCGCTCAAACATTCCCCCTCCAAGCGCAAGACGCCCTCCTCCGCCGGCACCGGCGGTCGCATCGTTCGTGCCTCCAACAACACGGGCGCCGCTGCTGCTGTTGCTGTTGCCGCTGCTGCTGCTGCTGCAGTCGTTGGACCTGGCAGTGCACCGCGTCCCGAAACACTTTCCATACCGTCAACGCCGCCACCCGAATATTATACGACAGCGGATGCTTCGACAACAACGCTGCAGCAGGACACGAGCCCAACCACAACAAAAATATATTCGGCTGTGCGGCTGAGTGGCGATGACGACACACATGCCAAGGGCAGTGGTGGCATGGGAAATGACAATGAAAATGAAAATGAAAATGGCATAAGTTCAGAAGAGCACACAAACAACGAGTCGCCAGAGCAGCAGGAGCAGGAGCAGCAGCAGCGGCAGCATTGGATCGAGCCCAGTGTGCAGGTGGTGCAGGTGACCAGTGCAAACCATATGGATGAGAAGCCAACGCCACCAACCACGCCCTCTCCCACACCCACGACCACGCCCACCCAGGTGGACGTAACGGCCAACGGGAAGCCAACATCAGGAGCCTTCATCACCAAAACAGGCCACATTCAGACGCCCAGTTTCACAACGACACTGGTGCTGCAAGCGGCGCCAGAGTAGCTGTAAACTATATATATATATACATATATATATATATATATATATATATTTTTGGTGCTGGCTTTTACTCCCACACACACTCTCGCACACACACACACACACACACCCCCTCTGCTTTGTGTGTGTGTATTTTCTGGCGCTGCGCTCGTTTATCTTGATTAAACAAATACCAAAAACGAATATGTGTATTCGATATTAAAATTTATGTGGCGCGTTTGTTAATTGACTGTTATCCCTCTTCGCCCCCAAGCACACACAACCACCCAGCCCCCTCACACACACACACACACACACACACACACACACACAGGCTGTTAGCACGCAACGTGTTTAAGGCTTCAAGGCGAAAAATGAAAGCCATTTTCGACACATTTTTTTTAATTTCTTCTCATTTCCACTTCTGATTTTGTTTTTGGCTGTTTAAACTTATAATTACTTTCGCTTTTCTTTTATTTTATACATGTGCGTGTGTGTGTGTGTGTTGCCTGTTGAACTGGAGTTATTCTTTATCAACTTGAGAATTATTCCTTCGGATATTATGATTATTGAAAATGTATTACGATTATCGAGGAACTCTTAGAAAATGCTTTTTTTCTCTGCTTATTTGTGCGCAAGTTTTTGAAACTGTTTATCCATGTATTTGTATTATAAAATGCGTTTATCTCTATTCTAGGATGCTACTTATTGTATATACGTATAACAAGAACAATAAATCGATTATTAACATTATAATAATAACAACTGAATTTAAATGAAGCTTCAAATAGCCATTTTTGGTTCATTGAAGGTGACTTCAAAGCCCTATTTTGTATATATAAGGTTAAAATATTACTTTTTGTCTTGTTATCAATTAGTTATCAGGGCGTATTGCTTTGCTCTTTCCTGGAATAATATGCAGATGTGACGAGCGTAATCCTTGCAAGCAGCAGGACAATACCACGCAAAAGGGATATTTCCTTTTGTCCTTTTCCATACCCTGTACTCATTAAAAGTGAGTAAAAACGGTATAATCGTTGTGTGCAAAAGGATGTAACGCAAAAGCACCAAAAGCAGAGTCCATGCAGAACGTATAAAAAAGAATTGGGAATATAAGTTCGCATATCAAGTTGATTTATTTTCAATAACTCCATACGTATTGCGAATATCGATACATATCGATTTCCGATTGCAATAAAAGCCTATTATTTAATTATTGACAAGTACGAAATGATAGCACTTCCACATCTGCTTACAACGGAGTGTGGAAAAGATTATGAAGCGAAATTTGGAAATAAAATATATATATTATATATTTAGCTAGTTTCAGGGTATATCAAAGTTGAGCTTGGACGACTACATCTCTCTTACTGGTTTTTAATTGTAAATGCACGGACATCAAAAGCTTTTTATGAATTTCATCCTTTTAGGCTTTTTGCCCTGCGAACTGCTTTAAGAGCGCTGACATATATTAATCGCCGGGAATGTAAATTTTCGCTACTTACTCATTTGTATAAAGCCCTCTCCATCTCTCTCTCTCCTCTCTCTCTCTCTCTCTCCATCTCTGTTTTCTCACTGTTGCTGTTGCCCGGTGTGTCCCGCTATAAATCACTTAATGATTTTCCATATTGGTATTAAGTACCGTTTATTTTTATCGCCTTGCAGCAGCCATATTTATTGTGCATGTTGAAGCAGAGCGCACTTAAACAAAGCTCCCTTCCCATATTTCCACACCGCGCCCCTCTCCATTTCCCCCCTCCACCGCTGGGCGTGTAAAGCTCTTCATTAATTAGCCGGGGCCATGGTTTTTAATGCCTGGTCGTTAAGCGGGAAAACTTTGCATTGCTTTTACATCTTTTAAGCGCTGCATCAAATAAAAAAAAAAAGTGAAAAGCAACCAAATTTATTTTTAGATAACAACATTTTGAAAATCGCACCAAATTGAATGCCTGATAAGTGTTATAGAAATAAAATAAAAATAAATAAACACTATGAATCAAAAAAATATAATAAGTTGAATAAACATGGAAGCTGCGAGCAATGGTTAAAACGAACATTTGTCAAAAGTAAAGCATCCATCAAGTTATTTCCAGCTGTTCGGTTTACTGGGAAACTGGCATATTTATTTTTGCATACTCCACGCAAAATTTTGCTCTGCTTAACAATCTGCCTCTGGGAAAATCTTAATATTGACATTTCATTATACGCTATTAGAGGGTATTATAATTTTGATGTCAAGTTTGTAATGCAGTGAAAAGGCGTTTCCACGCCCAAAAGATATATATATATCAGGATCAGCTTCCCATTTCGAGTCGAGTCCGTTCACATTTCTTAAACGTATTTTTTTGCATGCATTACATAGTATGGAGTGGAGCGGATCGGTCTACTATATCATATAGCTGTCATATGTACAATTAGTAGAAAAAGAAGAATTTTAAGTTACTAAAATTTAGATATTAGATTAACTCCAGTTTATGCCTTTTTTTTGTTGGCGTGTTTAAGATAATCGTTCTTTGCTGTTATCTTTTTTGTTTTTTTTTACATTATTATTGATACTCTCTTATTTTTTCAACTGTTTGCTGAAAAATATCAAATTTGTATGTACGATTTATTTACAAATGCATTGATGCATATTTGTAAGAATATTTATGGCAATGTGCGCTCATATTTTGTGTGGTTATTATTTGTATGCACTTTCTGTAAAATACACTCTGTAAATATTTGTGCAATTGTCAAACCATAACCAAGAATGTTGCATACTTTTCAGCAAAACAACAATTATATTTACTAACAAAGTTGGTGGACATTTTGGTGGGTTTTAGTTGCAACATTGTAATTATGCCACAAGCAAAGCAGAAAAACATAAATAAATATGCTGTTACAAGTGGAAGCCGCAAAATAATGCAAGCCCATATAAATATACATATATATATATATTTATATTTGGGTTGATACAATTTGCTATGCGTAAACACAAAAAAAAAGACATTAAGCAGCAAAAATTGCAAAACACTCGGCTACACAAAATGTGGGACATAATTACTTTATTTCATTTGCATAATATAGCGTAAATGCTGTTGGCCAACATTTGCATTTACAAAGTCCTCTATCCAAAGCACCTCCCTACACCTCTCTCCCTCTCTCTCTCTCTCTCTCTCACTGAACAGACAGCTGCGCAGATTTCAATGGCCAGGCCAGCAAAGAGTCATTTGGGCTGTGAAATCTGCATAAATACCTGACCACAATTTGGCATCACATCAATTACTTGGAAATTATAACGCAATTATATATGTACTGGACTAGAGAGGGAAGGACGAACGGCAATAGCAACAGAAATATAACTTCTTGCCACTCCAGGCAGCAGATCTCTCTCTCTATTTTGCTGTGGTCCTTTGCTCTAATTATGTCTGCCATATGTCAAATGCCATTTTGATAACACAAACTTTGCATTAAGCCTGCCTCTGAAGACCATTCCCAAGGCACCAATCGAAACCTTAACCAAATGTCCTGTTTAGAGTTGGCCACGTGAAGAATACGATCACGAACACGAACCGGATTTTAGTGTAATGACTGTGTAATTTCCCGATTAACCAAATAAATGCTATATAATGTTAAGCATGCCAATCGTTATCACATATTATGTTCATTCTTATATGTTTTTTATATTATTTAACTGTTGTTATTCTTGCTCTTAACTCGACTGGGAAATATCTTCTGTTCCCATATTAATATTTGGCATTTAACTGAGTGTTATAAGTAAATTAATTATATTTTTACAATGCCAAATTCATTTCACTTTAGTTGTTGTTCCGAATTTTTGCTCAAGCACGTTTCACGCGCCCATCTCGAAAGATGTATGGTAATGTTTCTTGTGTCTGTTGCTTGTGCGCTTGTCTTGCAAACTTGTCTTAAATTTGTTAAATGACATCTCGTCCAGGTCAGTTAGTTGAGCAAACACACAAGCACAACACACACAAACCCACACACACACACACGCAAAGGACCTCAGAGGCCAACACAATTTAACAAAATAGATGAGGCCCACAGGTCTGAGATCAGACGTGGTATATTGATTAAAATAATGATTTGTGTCGCTGGGCGGAAATTTAATTTTTTCTGTAACGGATATTAATATGTATAAATATATGTATGTGTGCGCAGCAGACCTGGTTCGTCGATTCATTTAGCATGTGTGTGTGTGTGTGTGTGTGTGTGTGGTTGTGAATAATATAAAACTTATTCTGTTAGCCACGGTAGTTGTTGACATTGGTTCAATGCGAATGGCGCCTTGGGGGCGTGCTGAATATTAATTCAGCAGCCGTCAATTGCATTAAATTTAATGAATTTAAAGTAGTTAAGTAAATGAGGCAATTTATTAAATAATTGATAGACATGATTTGCATTTAATTAAGTTCTCGTCTCTCTCTCTCTCTCTCAATATGTTGTCTGTTTGCTTCTTGGGCAGGCGGAATGTCCTTTCAACGCAGCTACAGCAAGGTCTGGTGGGGCTCCGATAGCCAACAGTTGGGCAGCAGCTTCACCAGCGGCGGCTTCTACTCGCAGTACAATAATATCTTCCAGCAGCAACCACAGCAGCATCAGCATCAGCATCAACCACAGCAGCCCGCGTCGCTGGACAGCGCTTTACAGCGGCATCTGGGCCATTCGGGCAATTTGTCCAGCATACAGGAGGTGGACGATGAGCAGAACAGCTCCAAGCTGTCCTGGCACAAGCACGACAGTCCCGGCAGTCTGCGCAGTCAGGTGTGTTATCTTATTTTGCCAAATATTTCAGTAAACATCACAACCTAGATATTTATTTATGTATATATATATATATATATATATATATATCTGTATATATATAAATATATATTGCCAGCGTATTCCCATTTCCACTCTACAAAACGCTTATGTTTACTGAAATGGTTTTGGGCTTGGAATTTTACCTCATTTCTATTTAAGTCAACTAAATTTTGGTTTTAATTCAAAGTTTCTGTTTAAGGTGATTTCAATATACACCGTAGCTTTATTTATTGGTTGCATTGCCAATATTCAGCCTATTTACATATTCCACTTATGTTTTATATCCCATTTTTTAAGCATGTTCTTCATTGCTATGAAATACACAACTAACTTAATTTTGTCTCATGCCGATTATTAAGAACAGTTATTATTATTAATAATAGTTATTTAAAAAATACAAAGAATTGTAAATGCGTTCTGTAATTAATTATAAAGTTCTCTAAAAAAATCAAATACATAAATTTATATTTCGCTTTGCTTTACTTATTTTATGGATTTATTTTGTTTAATAAAAATAGTCACAATAAGTCCTGATTTTATTTTGAAAATTCAAGGAATTATAAAAATTATATACGATTGATTTTAAGAAATCGATTTAAGTATATTTTACAAATTAGTTGTTTCAATTAGTAATTGAGTAATCGTATTTTAAAAAGGAGTGAATTTTGTATTTAACTAGCCAAGTTAAAAGGTGATCAAGTTTTTTCCCAGAACTGTATATATTTTCCAAAATTAATTCTTAAGCAATATAAGCAATCCATAATAGTTTAATAAGTAATTATTTTCGTGTCTTAGCTGATTCAATTTCACTTACTTGTTCACCAGTTGAGCTATTTAATTTAAAATCAATGATTGATTTAATATTCAATTTTATAAAGTTTTGCGTATTGAATTACGAATTATTTATGCTTAACTTTTTATTAAATAAATCGTGACTGAAAACACTTTCGCATTATTCCTTTCAAACTTTCCATGTACTAATAACTGATATTTTAAATCTCTTGTTTCTTTTTTTTGGAACGTACGCAGGATTCTGGCTTCTCGGACAACGAGGAGCAGCTTCAACAGCAGCAGCAGCAGCAGCACAATAGCCCAGCAGCAAAAGCTGTGACTGCCACGCCTAGCGGCTCGCCCACATCGTTACAATCGGTTGCAACACCGCCCACGGTCATCCGTCGCGTGGGCAAATCGTGCTTTTTCTCGCCGCTGGTCAGCGTCACACGTCGCATATCCTTTAGTGGCATGCAACCGCAGCCTGATGTGGAGCATGAGCCTCACGATAGCGTTGCCGATGATGACAATGGGGAGTTGGACGCCAGTCGCAGTCGCCTGTTTGAGCAAATCAATAGCCTGCAGCTCGATGACGATAAGGATATGCTTGAACAGAGTCCTGCAACACCACCGCGTCCCGCTGTGCGGCGTCGCAAGCGCTTAGCGCGCCTCAAAACAGCTAAGCTAGAACAAGAGGAGCTGCTGGTAAGCGATGTTGAGACGCCACCGCCGCCCTACAATAATGAAACCGTTTATCTGGGCGAGGCGCCGCCGCCCTACAACAATGAAACGGTTACCTTTGGCGGGCAGGAGCAGGAGCCGGAGCAGGAACAGGAGCAGGATCAAGAGGATACACTCAAATTTGAGGCACTCTCCCCGCTGCGGAGTCGCTTCACGGCCAGCACAAGTACGCCCAAAGCAAAACCAAAGACAAAATCGCAGAAAGAGCAGCCACAGGAGCCAGAACAGGAGCAAGCCACACAATCCTGGCTAGCGGAGCAGCGCTGGAGCGGCGAGCCTGAGGTGATGTGCATGCTGCAGCACAAATCGATTGCCCAGGAGGCATACAAGAACTTCACCATCACCACGAGCGCCGTAGCGAAACTGATGCGTCAGCTCCAACAGCAGGCCCTCCAGCTCCAGGCCCATTTCGAGCGCTGCGAGCGAGTGCTCAGCGGACTGGTGGCCACCACGTTGCCCGATGCGCTGGTGGGTGCCACACAACTATTATCGCATCTAGATGAATTCACCTGTGTGCTGGAGCGTCGCGGGGTCTTCTTCAACGATGCACGCGTGGAACGGCGACGATACGAACAGCATCTGGAGCAGATGCGCACGGTGAGCAAGGATACGCGCTACTCGCTGGAGCGACAGCATTATATCAATCTCGAATCGCTGCTGGACGATGTGTGTCTGCTCAAGCGGCATACTCTAATCACAATTCGCCTGATCTTTGAGCGGCTCGCACGGATTCTGGTGCTGAGCATCGAGCAGAGCAGATGCGATCTGTTGTTGCGTGCTAATATCAACATGGTGGCAACCCTTATGAATATCGATTACGACGGCTTCGCCTCCCTCTCCGATGCCTTTGTGCAGAACGAAGCAGTGCGTGCGCTGCTCCTCATCGTCTTGGATCACAAGTTGAGCTCGGTGCGTGCTCTCGCCTTGCGTGCTTTGGCCACACTCTGCTGTGCCCCTCAAGCCATCGCCCAGCTGGGTAACTGTGGCGGCATTGAGATCGTACGCGATATACTGCAGACCACAGGTGTCGGCCACGAGCGTGGCGCCATCGAGCGACGGGAGGCGGTCTCACTGCTGGCCCAGATCACGGCCAGTTGGCATGGACCCGAGCATCGTGTGGCCGGCCTAAGGGCCTGTGCGGAGTCACTGGTTGCCGGCCTGGCAGCGCTGCTGCAGCCAGAGTGCTGCGAACAGACGCTGCTGCTGTGCGCCGCAGCATTGAATAATCTCAGTCGGATGGAGGTCACCTCCCACTACTCCATCATGTCCAATGAGGCTATCTTTAAGCTGATTTCCACGCTCCAGCATCAGACTGGCGGCATCAGCGTTTTTCTCTATGTAAGTGCTACTTTTTGGCTCCGTATATTTTTAAATAACTAAAAAGTCAGGGCTGCAATCTGTGTGTGTGTGTGTGTGTGTGTGGCTAATAAATATTTGAGAATTATCTGAATTATTCCTGATTCGATTTGTGCTTGTATAGCAAATTGTTGTTGAGTTACATTTCCAACTTTATCTCGGATTCATTTCTGTGTCTAATTCCGATTCTACATCAGAATTTATTTCTAGTTTCATTCTAATTCCGTTCTCCGTTGATAATATGTGTTATTGTCACATATTTTTATAATCTTTCATTAGATTCACCAGTTTTAAGTACATTTTCGAATATCATCAAAAATACTTTCGCTTAAATATTTGTTTTCCCTTAAAGACACCTTTGCTGCCAGCCCTGGATTTGAGCAATTTTATTGAAAGCATTGCTTGTAGTAAAAGCTCGTAAAATTTATTTGTGCATTTGCAAAGCAATTTTTCCCAATCTTGTTCACAATTTTTCATTTGCTTTTGGCCAACACACACACACACACAGACAGACAGGCAGACAGACAGACAGACTTTGCTTGTAAGCATTTTCTGCTCCTTTTGCTCATCAACATTTTGTGTTGTTCTATCGTTTGAAACAGGAGCAAATCGTTGGGATGCTGCAGAACATGTCGCTGAACAAGAAGTGCCATAGCCACTTGGCCAATGGCATCATCATAAATTTCATCACGTCCGTTTACCAAACGGAATTCTACAGGACCTACGACACACGTGCCGAATGCGATGCCCAGCGGCGCAGCATTAAGTCGATACTCTACACGCTCACCCGCTTGGTGCAGGACTCGCACACGCTCGCCGGCGAGCTGCTCGAGCAGTGGCGCCTGCCGGATCTGCTGCGACAGTCGCTGGCACCTGGAGCCGCTCAGCCAGCTCGGAGCGCTTCCCAGTTGGATCAGAGCTGCAACGCTGGCTACGGCGGCGACATTTCGCATCTGGCTCGACAATTGCTGCAGGCACATCAGCAGGAGCAGCTGCTGCTATCAACTGGCGGAGGCGCAGCAACATTCAGTAGCAGCCACCAGACGCCCCAGGCTCAAGCTAGTAGACCATCGAGAATGTCGTCGTCCTCATTGCTGCCGGCTACATCGTTGAAATTCAATTTAACACGTCAGGAGAGTTTTGTCTAGTTTTTCGGGGAGGGGGCGCGCTCGGCATCGTCACCGACCACCCATCACTACCACCTGAGTGGCTAGTCCTGGGCACGTCCCGTTGGACCCGGACGTGCGTCAAGTGTTATTACTTGTCTGGTCACTGCGTGACTCGTTTTGTCCTGCTTACTTCCTGCTATCTGTTTTCCTTTGCTTGTCAAATGTAAACGAAGTAATTTTTATATTTTCGACCAAGCAAAAGAGCAGCAAAAAACAAGGAAAGAGGAAAATAAATATATTTTTTGTTTGTTATTTCTCTGTGCTTTCGCATTTCTGTGTTTGCAACAAAAATGCTTGAAAAGTGCATCGTCTCATCTCTCTCTCTCTCTCTCTCTCTCTCTCTCCCTCTCTCTCTCTCTCTCTCTCTATTATTACGTATTCATTATACATTTCAAGTTGATTGTAAATATTTTCATACGGCTGGCAAATACGAAATACCAAAATTTATAATTTTTAGTCGCTTTTGTGCCAAATATAAAGACAAACTTTGTAGCTGTATATTATGTTCGTACTTAAAGCAATTATATTGTACAGTTATTTATATAATACTCATATGAGTATTGTATCATATTAAAATGTAAGCCTTCGCTTATATAAAGTATTAAAAAAATATGCACTTATTTACATTGCGTTCTTGTTTATTTCGTCACTATTTGTTTTGTAAGCTTCTTATATTTGCTTGCAGTGTTCTTTGATTTTTGAATACAATTTACTGAATACTAAATACTTGATCAGATTGTTTTGATGAAAGCAAAATATTTGAAGTAATAAATTACCCAAAGATTAGAATGAAAGTAGCTTAAACAGTGCGGTGGGTTTGTAAAGTAAGAAATACAACAAAAAGCGGAAATTGTTTCGGCATCAAAGGTTCAAAAATGTTCGTCTGCTGTATACCGAATTTTTCAGGCTACTCTCGGTGCTTGCATTTTTTATCTTTATTATGCAAACAAACACATCTGCATATACATAATCAATATTGACTTTGGCAAAAATTCGTTGAGTTTACATTGGAAATGTCGCAAGGATGGAATCAGTGCTTTGGTCAGCACTCAAATCCATTAGCAAAAGCCAGCCATAGCAGCTAGCCAGAAGGACTCCAGGCTAAGCGATTGCATTGCATTGATTACAAATCTATAAACATACAGATCCACTTGTACCATAAAAATAGCAGCTTACACATGCAACACATAAGAAAAATAAATAATAAAAATATACGAAAATGTGAAGAAGCTGCTTAAATACAAGAATACATACATTTTTACAAACTAACCAAGTAAATGCTGAAGCTGACATGTACGCTATATCGTCTCACAACACACACACACATAGATACAGACACTTTCAATGCAGATTCCGACATAATTCCTGCTAGCCAAGATGTCAAAAAGCGGGCTTCGTCTTCTTGGAGGCTTGGAGGAGGCATGGAGGCAAGGCCAGGATGTTGGGGTACGCGGGGCAGGCATAAACAAGTTCTTTAGAGTACATTGAAGTTATTTAACGTCGGCATATTTTGCATGGCTGCGTCCAGAGCAGCTATACTTGTGTGTGTGTGTGTGTGTATCTATGTATGCCTATGGCTGGGTGGAAGAATCTTTTAGAAATATGCCACACACAACAAGCACACACACACACATGATAGTCTCTTCGAGTTGTGCGAGTCTTGCTTGAGTCATTTCGAATGCCAGACTCAGTGAGACGGCTCCAAAGTGTTGCGGCATTTGATGGCTTAGCATGTGCGTGTGTGTGTGTGTGTGTGTGTGTGAGAGAGGATATTATGACAAGTATGGCTGACATTTGCTTATATGAGCAGAGCTGAGCAGCGTTTAAAACTGCGACCCATTGACCTCAGCTCAGCCCTGAGAACGTTTATCGTGCATGGCGCTTATCTATTTATCTATGTATAGGTGTACAACAGCAACAACAACAACAACAACAACAGCAACAACAAACAGCTACAATAAACAGCCGTAACATCAAATGCTAGCTGCGTGCTGCTTTCATGGTTTTTACAGCATTTGTTGTGGCGCTGCGACCGGAAATGCCTTTAGTGATTTCCGTCTGTGGTCGATGCCCCCTCTCCCCATTAACAGTTAACACACACACACATACACACACACACATTCGTATACAAGCAGCACATGTGCCTGACACATATTTTGTGAGTGTGTTTTTGAAATGTGTGTTTTCCGCTTTGCCTCATGCTTATTTTATTTGTTACTTTTAAGTGTCAAAGCTTGAGCCAAATACGCATTAAAAATGCACGGCTAAAACGTAAACAAGCCAACGATTTGCGTGATAGCCCAAAGCCACACTGAATGCCTGAGGCAAGGCAAAGTGAAAGTAATATTTAAGGAACTAGTCGTTCAGGTGGTCGGTGCAGGTGCAGGTGCAGGTGCAGGTGCAGGTGCAGGTGAAAGTCGAATGCCAGCCGCAACTTAGCGATAACTGCGCTGAGCAGTTGCCAACTTTTGGATTATCAACAGCTAAAACCGTTAAAAGTTAGAAGTTGAACTAAAGTTGCAGCTCGCTGGTGCAACAATGACAGCAGCACAACAACAAGCGCGTGTTCTGTGAAAACAATTTGAAATGCCTCGAACTGACTCTACACTCTCCAAAGGGGGCATTTAAAAGATTAGAAGTACTATGCACGTTGCCACATTGAATGGATGCAAGTTAGACATTAAATAATTCGCTTCTTAACTTTCTTTTATGCATAAGCAACATCTTCCCTCTACTAGAGAATATCACAAGAAAGGAGTTCTATTTAAAAAAATCAGTTTTAATGAAGTAAAATTGCTGCGTAATTACCATCGAATAAACACCGTTGTAGTTCTCATTAAGTGTTGAAATTTCCCAATGCTGTGCAGTGTTGGATAACACGCAAATAGGAAAGTTAGTAAGTATATAATGTAAACGTGAATCGATAAAGTTAAGTTAAAAAACAAAATAAGGATACATTTTCAAATGTTTATTTACTTTTGCCCACTTTAAATATTCATTTTGAACAATACAAAAAACAATTATATATTTTCACACAACGAAATTGTATGATAAACAAAGAAGGTAGCTAAAATTTAAAGCCAAAGGAAACTCATGTAACCCACTTCATAATCTGGTATTAGGCCAGCTTACAGGGTCATAGCTTTTTAATGGCCAAAACTGATGACAAAACCTTTAGGCTTCAAAAAAGGACTATATAATAATAGTGGTACAAGTTTTAACGGCGCTTAACTTGCAACAACTTGAGAATAGGCACTTGCTGTAGGGCGCTACATGTGCGGTTGGTGGATAGTGGAGGGGTGTAGGGTGTAGGGGTAGGGTGTAGGGTGTAGGGTGTAGGGTGTAGGGTGTAGGGTGTTGGGTGCATGGGGTTGTAGCTGCACTTAAGCGCAACGCTATCGTCTACTATTTGAGCAGTAAGCAGCGAGGTCTTATCAGCTGGCACAGGAGTAATATTTTATTTTATACTCTTAGCTGAAACAACAATTAGGATAAGCAGCACAGGGGTGTGGTGGGGGGAGGAAGATAGGGATATAAAGCTGAAGCAGAGTAAGCAGTGACTGCCAAGGAGCTTAAGCTGATGGCGCAGTAAGTCAGACATTGAGCTACATTTGATGCGGGGGCAGTAAACGAGTTGTCATTATTAATGCCAGAGTAGCGACTTTGACACACCCCACAGACCCCACCCCTCATTTCCCCACTCTCGCTTTCTCGCCAACAGCAAGCCAATAAACCCAGAGCATTATTAACTGCCACAAAGTAGCCAAGTGAAAATGATTTCGCAGTGCGTAGCAAGTGGATTGCGTATACGCAATGTGTAGCACAAACACAAACATCAACACGAGTGTGTGTGTGTGTGTGTGTGTGGGAGTGTGAGTGTGTTGGGTATACCCAGGGGTATACCACATAATGCCATTGCTATTGCTGGCCTTGGCCAAATGCGAATCCTTTCGGTATTATTATGCGATTATTAGCCAATATTTTATTTGCGCTCGTTCTTCTTGTTCTTCATCTTGCTTTGGTTCTGTTGATTTTCCTCCTCCTCCTTCACGTTTGCTGAAACTCATAAATTTTTATTTGCTGCAGCAAAGGGTTGTAAGCAGACACCATTATGCTTGCTTTTAGCTTTATTTCGGCCGTGTCGCAGACGTGCACAAGATGCGCCACGGGGCGACTCAAAACCGTCTGCGAACTTGGTCACCAAGGGGCAAGTGGGGCTTGGCGGGGATGTGGCAAAATTTATGGTCGCAAATTGATTGCAAGTGCATAAAATGTATGCCAGCCAGAGTGCGAGTTCGAGTTGGAGTCGGTGTCGGCGTCATAGCCAGGCCAACATAAGCATAAAATCTGCCAAAAGGCTTTTAACAGCAAACAGCGAATGCTCCCAAAAGGGGCATAGCACATTCATCATGTTAAAATATTATAGTGTAATAATCTAGCATTAAATCTTGCCTGAAATAGTGACTAAAACCAACAGAGTCAAATATTAGCTAAGAATATGAGTTAGCTTAGAATATGAATTTACTGATCTGAGGACATGTTAATGGTGGACAGCTTAAATATAAGTATTTAGATATCTTCAACCGAGAAGTAATTAAATTTGTATATACTTTGACTTGTTCTTAATCTAAATGAGCATACAATTTAATTGATATCGATTAAAAAAGACTAATAACAATACTCCAGATCTAAATCCCAATTTAAATTAACAGACAAATTGTGTCGTAGAAAAAGTTGGAATATGTTTTTCGCTAGGTCCAGGCAAAGTATTCTTTATTTGTTATTCTCCGATATATTTCGATTCCCATAAACAATAAAAAGTAACAATTTAATCAAAATACAATAAATAAGAATAACAATCGTTATTTACGACTTACAAAGTTTGAAGGCAAAAATGAGATGTGCATAAGCCAAGAGTATTCTGTTAGTCGGCTTTTTAATGACCAGAGCACGCTCACTTAATATGAATAGAGAAATACGGTAGCAGGTGGAAAGCCCGGAACTTTATTGAGAGATACACTATATCTAACAAACGTATATGTCGTATATGTCTGACATTCAAACGAAAAGTTTGAAAATATTAGTACAGATTTGATAAAATGTATATATATATCAATGTATATTCACACCGAATTGGAAGGCTATATGTTTAAAATTGTGACATTTACTGCCATCGGTTAATGATTTTCACGAAACGGGAGAGTTATGATATAAGAGAACTTATAATTCAATTTTGAAGTCTACACTAGCTCTCATAGTCTCGGATAGACGAACTATAGTCAGAGATGCTTCTTTTTGCTTGCTACGTACATTTGTACAACTTTAATACACCCCTTTTTCAATGGAATCAGTGTATAAATAAAACAGAGTGCCTTTTATTGTTTGTTTGCCGTTGATTGGCGTGAAGCCCACAGACAATCAACAAAAACAACCGCGGGTATAGGTAGAGGCAGAGTTTTTGCCCGGCCACAGTTTAGATATTGGCATATTGGCATGCTAACTTTTACTTGGCCACAAAACAATCAAAATTGTTGACCGCATTGCGCAGCGATAGGTTCCCAAACAGGTTTTTGGTTTGGCTTTGCGGTTAACTAAATCGGAAATCAAGTGAGGCAAGTGCCTTCCTTCAGAGTGTGAGACTTGTGGGTGATGGTGGTGGTGCGAAGCGATATGCCGCTTGTTTGTTTTACCAACAGCACATATAGACAACTGTGCTTGTAGGGCAGTTGGGACTGGACTGGTTTCTTCGAAAATAATATAAAAAGCAAAATTGTAAAGTAAGATGCATCATAAGCAAAATGCGGGACAAAAATACAGAAAGCAACAGAAAATGTTGCAGCAAGCTTTCCACTCTATTCTATTCTGTGCAATCACTTGTCAATGGCAATTGTGGTTACAGTGTATAGAACAAGAACAGAAACAGACACAGATTACTTGTTGTGGCCGCTGTTGCTATTGTTCCAGCCCCAGCTGGCTAACTGGTAGTTGGAGCTCTTGTTCTTGCTGCTGTTGCTATGAGAATTGACACATTGAGCGATGAGCTCTGGTTAATTTGACTGGCAGTAAACAAACAGCAAACCCATACTTTTAGAATAATATTTGTGCAATACAATCTGGCGTCCACTTTCTGTCAATTGTTTGCCCAAAACAACCACCAGCCCGATATGCAATCAATGAACATTTTATAATTGAAACACATCTTTCACTTCATCGAAAAAAAAACCAAACGATCCCGAAACTATTGTTACTAAAGTTGGCACACAACTATGAAACATCTCGAGTTGACAACATTTTAATAAGCTGTGACAGATAAATACTTTTAGTATTTACTTGTAGTTGAGATTGGAAATTAAAGCTGCCTTAGTTTGTGTTGAAGGAGCATAGAAAAAGCTTCAGAAGATGTGCAGATAGAAATGGGCATATCGGAACAAATATAGAGAACTTGTTTATTCAAAAAGCTTTAACAATATATTAGTCGAAGCATGAATATAATTAAGAAAGTACTAATAGAAATCATGTTCAACGTAATTCACAAAAAAGATAGATGAACAAAGCTTCTAGATTCCGATGCTACAATAGAAATGGAAAATATAGACAAAGAGGTATGAGAAAAATCTCTATATCTCCATACAAATATTTATATATCCGAATAAAGTGTATATGCAAGTTAGATCGTACATTATCTTTGTGACAAAACGAATTTTAAATTATTTATAATTTCCTATTGAAATAAAATTATAAATAATATTTAGAAGTCAAAGCTAAATTGAATTTCTTTCTCAAGCAGGCCAGCTTACTTTTATTTACACAACGATTAATTTCTTTCTCTTCAAGCTGGTGATCTCATCATTTATATCGACTTATATCGATATCAATGTTATTTACGATGTCATGTTACAGTCTTATTACTACATGACTAGTAGTCTGTTGCCTAAATTACAAGTGTACTGCTACAAATATAAAATTATATGGGATATCTTTACTCAGCATGTAAAAGAATATTGCCCTAAGCTGATAAACGATGTCGAAATCTATTTTGGGAGCACAAATGGAATATACAAATTGATCATTTGCATGCAAATTAAATTGCATTTTATCTCAATTAGATGCTGTCGCTGGCAATTTTAGAGCTGTTAAAAAAGCTAGTGTCATTAGACTGCCATGCAAATGCACGCGACGAGTTGAAAGGGCACAGTGCCAACAAAACCGAAATGGGCAGGGCCAGTGGCAGAGTCAGATGCGGAGTCAGTTTCAGTGGGGCAATTGGCATGTGGCACGTTGCTAACGTACTTCGTGGTGGTTACAGGAGTGAGGCAAACAATGAATTTACTCTTACGTAAGTATTTGTACTTTAAATGATCCTTTTTTTTTTGGCTTTGCTTTGGTCAAGTGGATTGCAACCATTTGGCTTTTTCTGTGTTCTTTTTTTCTGAGCAAGTGCAGCACAAATATTTGCGCAGGTTCTCAGTCAGTCACTTAAATCTATTGCATGCGCTTTAGAAAAGTAGCAAATTTAATGACATAATTAGCAGTTTGACTCGTGGACACGTGTAAACGTGGACAGTTTCATTTGTCAAATGTAAACAATTCTCAACGCTTGATGGCAATTTAAGTGAGCTGCTGCTGCTGCTGCTGCTGCTGGCCAACAAATACAAAAGCGATGGCATGTAATGAAAACTAACAAACATTTGGGTAGCCCAGCCCAGCACACTTATGCACACACATACACATTTATAAGTGCACCACACGGCACGTAGTCGGCTTTCGAGAATTTGACAGCTGATGCTGATGACGGACGTGACAGCTGAACAATGGAACGGACCCTAAAAGCCGCCGACGCCGACGCTGACCTACCAAAAAAGTAGGAAACAAAAATGAATACCGTATTTCGAAATAAATGAATTCGTTTCGTTGTGCCCAAAAAAAGGAAAAAAACAAAATACACACAGAAAAGCGGGAGAAAAAGATACTAAAAGTTCAAATTGTGCTTAGTTTGTTGGCCAAACAAAATATAAAAAAAATTGTATATATACATCAAGTATGAATATGGCCAGAGTCTTTGGAGATAGGATACCCTGCTACGTATGTGAATAAAATTTGTATGCAGGAGAGAAAGCACATTCCCTTTGATAGCAGGAAGGACTTAACCCAAAGACTTAATTTTGACTTAACGTTTCTTAAATTAATCTTTACGCATTTCTATTGAATTTTAAAGTTTTTAAAACAATATCTTTTACATTTGTATGCATTTATTGCAAGTTGGCATTAGAGAAATGATATATAATCAGAGGTTAAAATTATATTTAAGAACTATAACAGAACAATAAGAAATTATTTAACATTTGCAAAACATCTTCGAGGGTGTACAAAATGCGACGACTGAAAAGTTTAATCTTAATTTTTTTATTATTGTTATTCCTTCTGTGTTTTTTTGTAGATGAAAGATTACTGGCCCAAGGGTGTTAGGCTGTCTACGTGCACATACACAGAGAAATGTGAAGCTTTATATGCATATATGCATATGTATGTGTGTGTGTGTGTGCATGTGTGGCCGAGCACAGGTGGTCAGCAGGAGAGGCATCAGCAGCCGCTAGCAAATGATGTCAGCCATTACAATGCATGAGTCAAAAGTTGAATTTTAATCAAAAAAGCGCAAAGTCCAGGCGTAAGGACAGCTGACCCCACACACAGACACAGCTGGTGTTTGTGTGTGTAGAGGCTGTCATGATTAATGAGATAGTGTTGAACATTTGCTTGACATGACCTGCCCCGACAACACACACACACACACACACACACACAAACAGCTGTCGCTTGTGCCCCAAAAAGCATGAAATGCTTACTGCTTCTCCTTTTACATTTTTACAATACTCGCTGGAACAATTGTGCAATTTGTTCGCCTGGCCTTGAACGCTTTGTCAATTGTTCAATAATGGAAATTTATGAAATATGCGCTTAGCTGCGACCTTGCTGACCAGCGGCAGAGTGAAATTGAATGCGCCAACAAATATTTAGCTAACCCCAATGTTCGACAAAAAGGCAAACGAGTAAACGCAAACGAGCAAACAAACATGCAAACAAGCAGCAGACAAATTGAAAAACAAGGCTTCATCTCAAATTTCCACCAATATCCACATATTCGGCATTAAACTTTAATTTGTGTGTGTGTGTGTGTGTGTGTGTGTGTGTGCTGTGTGTGTGAGTAATTTTAGTTTAACTTAGTTGGAAAAAACATTGCGATCCTTTGACGGTCAAAGTTTCTTTTTTACATATACATTTTATAACCGAAGGCAAAAACTTAAAACTAAAAACTGCAAAAAATCTAGATGTAAAAAATCATAAAAAGGAAATGAATGAAACTGCAGAGCCATAGTTTAAGGGAGGTTAAAAGGAAAATTGGGGCAGCTAGTGAAATCGAAGCTCGATAATTTATTTTGCTGCCATTCCAAGCGATTTTTCTCATGCGGCGTAGTACATTTATTACTTATGCTAAGGAGCAAACAGGACCACAGACACACACAGGCATGCCTGTACTAAGCCTGTGTGTGGTAAATTTCCCATGCATGCGGCTGGCAGCTGCGGGTGTTTTGGAAACTGAACGTTGCATGCCTGGGATTATATATGAGTTCGATTATTTCAAGTTACGTTGCTTAAATGGCAGCCAGCGCACAAGTTGGTTGTAGTCAGCAGACGTGTGGTTGCTGCGAAACGGGCGGGGGGTGGTGTGCATTGTTAGCGTAGCAGTCGGTAGCAGCACCCAACAACATAAGGTATCAGGCAACATCGACCTTCTTGGCATTTTATATTGGAACATCGTTAGTCCACATATATATATGCCTTAATTTGTTAGCGAGTGCGCATTCGAATGGAAAACATTGCGATGGCAAATGTTTAAAAATTAATATTGCTAAATCCACGAGTTTTTACAGCTTCACATATCAGCTGCAGACATTCTGTCGTTACCAATCACCAAATATACAAATATACATATATATATTTATGTTAACCATTACTTTTGATGCTTTTAGTTTGCACGAATGCATTTATCTAAAATATAGTTTCAGCTTTTCTTTTGAATACTGTGAGAATTATTCATCATTAACTGTTCTTACTCCGCTAACAGTGTCTTATAACACCGAGCACGTCAATGTTAAACTTTTATGAGTGTCTGATACAGGTCTATTCTGCCCCTCTCTCTCTCTCTCTGTCTCTCTCCTTCTCTCCCTATCTGCGTGTCCGTTGTGTTTTCGCTTTGCTTGTAATTTCACTTTTAGTCAGGTATAATTTTAATAGCATGCTTTCAGGGCGCGCAGGTCGTGGGGAGCGCGGGGCGTGCCGGGATATAAAGTGGGCGTATAACGGCGTTGCATCAATTCTCAAGTTTGCTCGCATTTTAATGGACACGCTGCAGCCATTTGGGAGCTTTGAGTTCCACCAAGCGTATAAATTTCATAGTCTTAGCAAAAGTTACGAGCTGAGGCTGCACTGGCATTGCATACCTTTTGGTCATTAAGCATTTAGTGTAATGTAAATTTAATGTGCGCTAAATGCTTAATAACGGTATCAAAAGGTATTATGATCGATTACGTCAAGCAAGTAAGCTATGTCAAACGCTATCGCGCCGGCCAATGCCTGGCATTTTTATGATGGTTATTAAAAATTGTGGAGCAATTTTACACGACAGACATACACAGGTAATAAAGACAGAGACAGAGACAGAGAGAGAGAGAGAGAGGCAAAGTGTTGTGTAATAATTGAATTTCTATGCAAACTGTGTGATAATTTAAGGGGCAGTTAAAGCAAAACATGTCTAGCATAAGACCAAACCCAAACCGTGGACCATACACTAATTGCTAAGATGTGAAAAGCAAATGTTTGGTAATTTGAAGCAGATAGCAGAAAATATGCTCAGCTTGGACCAATAACGAAATGTTTGCTAACTGCAACTGCAAATATTTATTAAGACTTTTGTTAAATACTACCACTATCCAGTCAGATGCTCGACTGTCTGTCGATTTGTCTATCGGATCTGCTCATAGATGAATGTTGGCTTGTGCAACATCATTGCTCCTGTTGCTGTTGATGCTACTCGACCTTGTGTGCACGCAAAATCGTGCGAATACGTGATTTATACGATTTTCGACTGGCAATTTCACTAGCCGAAGACTCCACAATTGACTGTCTGATTGATTTACTCACAAAGCATTTGATTGATTTGCCAACTAGCAGGCCCCAGCAGTCAATCTCGCTCAAACAGATAGACAGTCAGACAGACGGAACTCGTGCGCACATTTTAGCAATCAGCTCAAACGGAATATCTTAAATTCGTTGCTGGCTCCGAATAATCGAAATTTGCATCGTGGCATTTAATGGCAGCTAAGCTGCAGGCCGCACCATTTGTGCTCACACTGCACACACACAAAAAAAGAAGAAAACTAACACTGGTTGAGTCAGGGGTTGGGTTATTGCCCCAACGTGTTAAAATCATTGCACCTTTAAATAAGATTATGAAACGTGTGTTATAAAAAAAGAATTCTCAAATCGTTTGTCAGCTTTGTTGCTAGAATTGGTAAAAGAATTAAGTAAAAAATGCAATAGTATATAGAAATGCTTCAAATTTCGATTTGAAGTGAATGGTGTGTGTATAGTGGGCAAAATTCGAAGTTGATGCTTCATCGACAACGACCAACACATATGCTGGAAGTTGCTGTCGCTTATTATGATATGATAATTTTAATTAATTTGCAACAACCTGGGCAGACTGACAGCTATCGAGTTGAGCTTTGAGTTCTTGCTGCTGGCACCTTCTGTGTAGTGACTCCAACATGTATGCTAATTAATTTGTCTACTTAGCAGCAAGTAAATTATTCTATACTTATATAGATATTTGCTTCCGGAT
Organism: Drosophila silvestris; assembly: GCA_035043445.1. Taxonomy (NCBI): domain Eukaryota; kingdom Metazoa; phylum Arthropoda; class Insecta; order Diptera; family Drosophilidae; genus Drosophila; species Drosophila silvestris. The sequence goes on from JAWNMZ010000027.1 coordinate 1,923,018, forward strand.
GTTTTCAGGCTGTAATTGGCATCGCCTGCTTTATACTGTGGGCCACCAACACACAACGTGTCCTAATTTGACTTATCAATTATAATGTGCATCTTCTGACAACTAATCAAAATGGGAAAGCTGCCCCAAAACCAAACGTGCAACAAAAGCGACTACAATTTCAAAACATAAATGGATACCTCAAATTTGGAATGCAGCAATATACGAAATGGTAAATACGGTTGAGAGCTGCAAGCAAACACAACCAGATAATAATATTTGTAGATTTTGGTAAACCTACAATGGTAGGCAATTATGCTTTGGGATAAATCATTTGCTGAATATTTAAAAAAAATCTATGGACTTTAATCATATTTTAAAAGCCAAAAATGTGATAGAAATTTAAATCTAAAATCTCTAAACTTAGGGAAGTCCAATTAAAGAGTGTCTCAATCCATGTCATTGTACCGAGATAAAAACAAAATGCTGAATTAAGAAACAGCAGCAGTGACGGAAGTGGCAGCATTTGTATGCCGCATAGATTTGGCACATACATAAGGGCAGAATAAATGATTTTGTTATAATTAATTACGCAGCGCACTCACAGGACCTTCTCCTCGGCAGCTGCACAAAAACTCGCGTAAGCAGCTTAAGTAAGCAACTAGCAGCAACTGGCTGTGGCAAGTGGCAGCTAGAGCAGAAAACAAATCATATCAGGGAGTGAAATAAAAATGCCGCAGAAAATGTTTGTGCTGTCGTGCAGAAAATGGCCAAATGACAAAGGCAAATGCTGTGCACATTGTAAACATTGGGCAGCAGCAACAGCAACAGCAACACACACTTGGACAACAAATTAATGATGCTCCAACTGGTAGCCAGCTACACAAACTCCAACAACAACTACAGCTACAACAGCAAATAACAATGAATCGAGCGCTGATGCTCTTAGCTTTGGACCGGGCTGATTAATTGTTTTATATGCTGGCCCAAAGGTTGTTTAATGGAGGGGGACTGGAGCGGTTGGCCGTTGCAGGGACGTATATGCAGATGCAAGCGGTCCTGCATATCAAATTGAATACCCATTCAAACACATACACACAATCATTTCACTTTTAGAATTACCTTTGTTTTCTCTCTCGCCCGCCCACATTTGAAAATTGCTCCAAATAAACTTGCATATCAAAAGGTTGCAACGCCTCCTCAAGTCTATATATTTATTTTCTCATCTTCTCGTCTCCCTTTCAACACAATAAAATTGAAGACGAACTGCAAAAGACGTTGGAGACGTACAAATAAAATAAAAAAATTTATGGCACAAAAGAAAAGAAAAATTCTCCGCTTAAAAACGCAAAAATATTGCCAAGCATTTTCTAATAAATTTGCATAAGTTGCATTGCCGCAAACGTCGTCGTCTTCGTCGCCATCGCCTGCAGTTTCCATTCCAATATGATGCCAGCTTATTTTTCTTCCATTTCTTTTTTCCTGTGTTTTGCGACCTGTGCTGCATTCTTGTGAGCCCAGAAGGTAGGTTGCCTCACGGCGTCTGCAGGCGAATTTTGTCCTCGCAATCGTCTTTCTTGATCGGGTTCTGCTTGCCTTTAAGTAAGTGCTGTTGCTGCTGCTGCTGTAGTTGTGGTTGTTATTGTGGGTTGCTTCACACGTAGTTTTTGAAAGAGTTCCACTATTCATTGACTGTACTATATTGAGTATTATTCACTGAAACAGCGCCACTTTTCGGTCTAAAGAAAGAATTACTGTGGTGGGTAAAAATATGTTTTTCTTTGGGAACATGCAGAATCCGACAGCGCTTCAAAATACATTCATGAACGAAACAATAAAATGTATAAAAAATTAATTCGTGAATAAATGTGGTTTGTTATTGTTATTGGGGCATGCACTTGTTTGATATGTTGTTCCCCTTTTGAGCCCATAGCCCTTCCATCAACCCTGATTTTCCCATGAATTAAAAATGTTTATCGGGAATCCATCAACGGCAAGCCTATTGTGTGGTCCGAGTTGGTGCAGCCTGGTCCGTGGCTCACGGACTAAGTGGTTTTCGTCTTAAATATAGTTTTTTTGGTTAACCTAATTTAAACTAAGCTTATACTTAAATGGTAAGTTATATCGGATCCTGTTAAACCAACAAACAGCTACGTATTGGAATGTGAGATACTATGAAGTGCACTATATCCTCATTTATAAAATTCGTAAGCAACCATTTTCTGCTATTTCTAAATGGTTAAGCCAATTATTTATCAGATAATATATTGTGTTTTTTTCTTTTTATTTGGACAACTTAACTGCTAAACATTAAGGAGGCATAGTAATATAAAATACTAATGTCAACGCTTTTGGCGTGCGGCAAAAAAAGAAAACAACACCAAAGTATGAAAAATTTTAGAAAATTCTCAAGGTGTTCAAGAGAAATAAATAAGGCAGACGACAGCCGCAGGGACATAGAAAGCCACATAAACTTCGGCCACAATTGTTAGACGCCAGCAGCTGAAGCGGAAGCGAAAACACGCCGCACAAAAGCATAAACCAAAATGGCTAACAGAACATACACGTGCGCACACACACACAAACATACACACACACACACACACACACACACACGTGCTTATAGTGGATATCAGGGTCAGCGCATTGAGGATTGGCGAATTATAAATTTTCAATGAATTGACACTTAAGGTCATTTCGGGCTAAGCTTTTAATTTTTGCCCTCGTCGCCAGAAGAGCATGTGGGCGTGCGGGCGTGATAGGGGGCGTGGTCAATGTGGCTGACAACGTTGCCTGTGTATGTGTGTTAAGTTTGGCAGTGTTGGCCTTGAGGCGAACAGCAAACAGCGAACAGAAGTAACGCAATCTAATGGCTTACATTTTTCCTTGCCGTTATTGCAAAGTGTCGTCGATGGCTACACCTGCGGGCTGCTTGCCACATGTGGCAAGTACCTGGCATGGTATGGCAGAAGCAGGTGCTTTGTTGTTGCTGTCAATTCTCTTTGGTGTTTTCGGTGGACGCACAAATTGATGGCTGAGGCAAAAGTTTTGCCACACAAAGTTTAGTGTTGCAAACTGGCAAATTGCATGCTGCATACCGCACATGACAATATTATGCGTGTCACGGTCCTTCAAGGACATCACACAACGAATAACTTGAGCCGCAGCAGCAGTCAAAGTCTGGCCATGAATTCCCCCGATATTTCCAAACTCCCCAGGCAGCTAATATATGTGCATTGAAATTAGTTATAGTCATTTGATTCCTCACACATAATGGGACGTCAATAGCCAAAAGTATGGTGCCCACGCATTGCGCAGGCGCCCCAAATGACAAGGAGTACGATTTAAGAGCGCATTTCAGCTGGGAAATATTCTCTTAGCAATAATGCTTGTGCGACTTGAAGCCCTGTTGTTAATTTATGTGTTTAATTTGTAAGCGCGTTGGCATAATTCGAGTCGCAATTGCCCGACATTTGCTCAACTGTTGCACGAACAATGGCAGCAGTGGCAACAATAACACAATTAATGTCTGCCCATCTATTCGCTAGATTGAATTATTACAAAACCATAAATTGTTAATTGCCACACACGCACACACAAAAAGACGCAGAGCTTATCAACGTATGTATGTGCAAATCTGACAGGAGCCGAGACAAATGACAAAAGGCTCCATTTGTTATTAGATTTGGCCAGAATGTTGGAAATCATTGAGCAAATGTCTCGCATTACATAACTGGCTTAACACACAGCTGCTGGAGGCGGCCTGGTTGTCCTTTTACCTGTGGATGACAAGGCGAAACGACTTGCCCACATTTCACCTCAAGCAGCTCAGCTCCAAAGACTTGAGCCCTGATTAGCCACATAAATTCTATTAATATTTAAGAGTATGCAATTTAAATCTTAATATTTATGCCTCTACTTATACATAATTTATAAATCGTAGCTAGTTTCGGCTGTCAGCCTCCGCACAAAAACTAAGCAATTAGTTAACAATGTGACACACAATATTGCCAGCGTCTGTAAGTAAAGTCAAGCTTGTCTCTGAGTATATCACAATGGGTATGTGCAATACAAGTAAGAAAACAAACAAAACTGTAACAAATAAGACTTTCCACAGTGGAGAAGTTATGGCTGTGTAAAGTTTTTACCCATCCGCACATGCGATTTGTTGGGGTAGAATTTAAAACTTTGCTTGAGCGCTAACTTATCAATGTGACAATTAAATAAAAAGCGTTTTTATGTCTATTGCACTTAAAATCAAATAAAAAACTAACTCTTCCAGAAAAGCAAAGTGCCATCTCTTATGACAAATGACTGTTCTCTAGCAAGTATTTAAAAAGAATTCAACTGGAAGTCAAAACAGCAAATGAAAGTTAATTCATATTCAATATTGTTATTTACTTGAGGAGTCAACATACTGCCTCGAAAATGAAACCTGAGCTTTTCAGGGTAGGCATGCTCGGAGGGGTGGGCGGGGAGGTGTTCAGGTGGGCGCAGTTGAACGCACCTGTCTATTAGCTGCATATTTGGTGTTCATTTCGCTTAACGAGCCGAAGTCAAGGCATAATTGGCTGGCCCAATTAACAAAATCTGCATAAATCTGAACTGAACAGCAAAAAAACCAACATCACTCGTTAAAATTTACACTGTTGCTTTATAAATAATCCATTAAGCTGTTACCGTGCACGAGGCAAAGAATAGCGGCCAACAGTTTTGGCCAACATGTTGCTCTTAGCAGTGCTGCTTTAAGTTACAATATGTTGTTTCTGAATAAATTCCAAACCTGGTTGGCTGCGAACCGTTTATTGCTGTTGTTGTTGCGCTCCTCTCGCTAAGGGCCAAAGCAATTTCTATTTTCATTTAATAGCAAAAGTTATATATTTATTTTTATTTTTTGGTTGGTATTTTTCTATTTTATAGAAAATGTGTGCCAAATATTTTGTTGCGCAGCACCAAAAGTTTTTACTTTTGCGATAAAAAGCAACGCAAAAGGTGTGCACAAAAGGAGCTAAAAAAAGCTAGCATAAAACACACGGGTCCACACTTACAGCACACACACACACAGAAGCACATTCAAATGCTTTGCATTGCGATTTGAATTACTTTTTCTTTTGTGAGGGACCGATGTCAAGAGGTTAAATCTCAAGTTTTGCGGATTTCGTCAATTTAATAACCTGCGCAAATTGCGCTGAAATATCTGAAATATTTATGAAATTAAATTTGCCATGACAGACATTAATTTGCTTGGATCGCCTGCGAGCGATGAGTAGAACTGGCTGCGATGGTAGGATTGGGCGACAGCGGAGCGTTTTGAATTTGCAATTTCAATTTGAAAACAATAAACTAAGTACATCGATTAAATCCTACGCACGTAAGGCTGCCTCGGCTTAGTTGTCCTTATTGCCAAAGCGATTGTCCTTACGAAACTTTCGCAGCAGTCCGGTTACAGTTACAGTTGATTTATGCAAGGCATGGCCATCCTGCCCCACTTCCATCACCAACAGCGTGACGCTAACTTCATTATGCCAACACAATCGTTTCAAAAAAACAAAAAAGAATAGGAATGAAATCTATTTTAGGTACGTCGAAGATTAAATACCCTTGCAGAAAGGAGTTTGGCTGCTCACGTTTAAATTTAGTTATTAAGAAAAATTAATAATACATAGGATGCTAGTACGAGGTTGAGCAAGCGAGCTTATTTAGTTGCTCATTATATTATATTCTTTATTAAAGCAAAGACTTACAAATTATTTCTTAACATTCTTATTATTTCAGCTGCATTTCTTTTTCTCAAATTGATGCTTATCAAGAATATATATAGTATTTATTTGGGTCTACGATGTCTTCCTTACATACTTAATGACAAAATTACAATATCCCCAGTGTGTAAAAACCGAAAAAATAAGGAAGGAAGAGCAATGGCCAGCCTAATGCGCTACGAAGGATAATATTGAGGAGCTTTCCCGGAGAGCGGCGTCCTTTATTGGAGCACATATTTATGCTGGCAACAAGAAATTACGGCCTTTTGAAAATGGCCACAGTTTTGCCCATTTGTTAGTCGTTGTGCGTTTTGCTCATATTTTATTTGGTTTTTGCTATGGAGCCACAACAAATAAATTTAACGCATAATAAGGCTTTAATGTATATCTCTAGCTGAAGCTATGGATCTCTATCTGCAATTGTATCTGTAAGTATTTGTTGCTACTGCTGTCTTTATTATTGTTTGTTGTTGTTGCTGCTGCTGAAATCCACATAGCAGCTGTCAATTAAAAAGGATAATTTGCCTGATATTCATCACAGTGCAAATGAAAATGAAAACGAAAATGCGTCTGAAGGAACACACAAAAAAAGGGGGTGCGCCAAGCAACTTGAGGCAGCTTAGTCCGGAGTGAATTATGGCCAACAAATTAGTGTGGATTAACACGGCTGTGTGTGTGAATTTGGCTGGCTGACAGCGTCTAGGGCCAGCGGCCAACCAAAGTCGAAGGCCAAAACAAACCAAACTGCGGTTATCCTGCCTCAATTTGCTTTCGCTTAGATTGGCAGCTCCTTCTATCAGTCTCTCGCTCTATTTCTGTGTGTGGGTTTGTTTTCATGTCGGCATTGTTCACATTAAAACCGTTTAAAGCCAAAGTCAGTTGGCTCGTTTGTCAGCGCATTCTGCGCACGAGCGAGATTTTGATACATTTTGATAGATGGCTAAAACAAAATGCCCAATTATTTTTTATTCTGCTTTGTTTTGTTTGTTGTACTTTGTTGTACTTTTACTTTAAGGCCCATACAAATAAATGGCCAGAAATGGCACTGAGTCCGCAGTCAGAGTAGTTGCCAACAATTAGAGTTTGGCTCGCAAGCGGAGTTACTTATCGCAACTCGAACTCGCCTGTCACTGTCAAAGTAAATGGCTTTGCCGTTTACCAACACAATGGCGGGCCCAACCACACACACAAGCACACTCCACACACTGTAATCCAGTGAAGCAATTTGCCGGACAAAAGCTACATATGAGCAGCAACAATGATTGCCACATAGAACAGAAAAAAAGAACTCACATTGAATCCTCACAGCATAAAAACGAGAACAAAATGTACTTAGTTGCGTATAATCTTTAGCTAAACAGAAACTAAAAAGATAGATTGAATTAAGTCCTTCAAAGCTTGCTCTACTTGATAGTTTTTAAATAAAATGTATTACAATAGTCTATTTTTTTAATTCATTCTTTACAGAACATTATACAGATTTATTTATATTTTACTTAAGTTAACCAAAAACAGGCCTATTTATACCTAAAAGCCCAAGCATATATATGAACAAATGGGTTATAATAAGTAAAGCACACTCTGCCAATGTCTTTGAACTCAAATTCTTTGTGGTTGTGTATAAATAAAAATGCTTTTAAATATCCCATTGGTTGCTTTTCCCATCAATTGCTGCCACTTTAAGGCGACAACAAAGCACCGAAAGTTGTGCTTAAAGCGTAGTCCTTGAAAAAAGGCTTCACTGTCTGACAGAAAAGATCCGCACACAAAGAGGCAGGCAACAAAAATGTTGCTTCCAACATGGTCTCAAATACTGGAATATGCCATTGCTGGCAGCCGCGTGCTGTCTACGGCAGGCACTACTATGTTGCCCAGCCACGCATACACACAGAGATAGAAAAGGAGTCGGACAGAGTGGGGAGAGGAGAGAGGGGGTGGAGAGAGTGTGAAAGAGAGGCAAGTCAAAGTCAAAGTCAAGCGGCACTATTAAAGTACAATCACATTTTAGCATTTATTGTGGCAATTTCGCAAAACGATTTCCATCTAATGGGTTCTTTGATATGCTGCAGCTTCTACTGACGACCCGGGCAACAGCTTCAGGACCAGCTCAAACTGAAGCTCGTGTGTGTGCCAAATGGCCATTGTTATGTGTATCAGTTACTAAATTCAATATTGAATGCGCAGACTTCAGCTTCAGCTTCAGCTACAGCGCCAGGTCCAGGTCAGGTCCCTTGTATATACATATGTATATATATATTTTTTGGTTTGTTTTGCGAATCACATGCGCATTTCCAATTCCAGCCTATCTCAACCTCATTCTCCCCTTCTGTGTGTGGCATACGGTGCTTATGGTCTAATAACCATACTAATAATAATTGTAATAAGCCACGTCAACAACAAACGACAACTTTGGATGTGCCACTTACGTCTGACTTTTGTGCAGCGCTTGCTAATTGATTTTGGATCAACTGCTAATACTATCGGTCGTATGAGTGCTATGCAAGTGCTTGGATATTGCGTGTCTAAGTCTAATGCACACAACAACGGCATATGGCATCTGTTGTTGGTATATGTTGTGGGTGCATTGTCCTCGTCAATTATAGCTGCGTTCAATTTAATTTCTTGTTAACCAAACTTAATTGAAATTAAACAACCCGGCACCCGGATAGAGGACAGAGGCGACGAGATAACAGCACGCTGTTCTGTTTATCACGCAATTATAATGCAAATATAAATAGCAACCAAAACAATGAGAATAGGCGACTAATGCGCACAATTTGCGGCCTTTTCCCCGTATATGGTGAATGCAAATGCGATGCGATGCGGATGCGGATGCGGATGTGGTCGCTTTGCGTTGCCATTGGCATTGTATGTTGCAATCGAGAGCATGTCAAAGTCGCCGCTAGTTCATTAGGCGCAGTATGCAGCAATGCAACACTCCTTGCCACCGCCCCCTCTCACCAGAGACCCCAACAACAATGCAAAATGAACTGTAACAGCACGGTTAGCACATAAAGCTCTGAGCCTGCTTTGTAATTACATTGAACGATCCGGGAATTCTGTCATACATATAATATCCCCAAAATTGTTTCAGTACTTTATGCGTCTCTAGAGCGGTTCAGCCGCCACGATTGCGGACATGTTCAACAAAAATTGCGAAAGTGGAGATTTTAAATGTTTTTGTGACGAAGCAAATGATAAGCTTTAACTTTCACGAAAAATGATTTTTTTTTGTCATACAAAGTTCTGATATCTTTGGCATACCTGTATCAAACTTGTCACACTTTGTTTGCTTAGTAAATTAGTTACAAAATCAGTCTTAAAATTGTTTATCTCTTATTTTCTTTTTAAGTAAAAGTTAAATCTTATGTTTTATTTTGAACAAAATTCAATATATTTTTTACCCTTTGTAAATGTCTGTGCTGTGTGGATAATAGTCAGCATTATATAAATTAAAAAAATAATTAATCAATCATTTAATTTTTTTCTTATAAGTTATAATTGGAAAGTAAATTTAGCTTTTGTTGACAGTTTTAACAGGTATACCCAGCACATGAGGAGTGCACTGAGCTATAAAGGTTCACATAATACTTTACACTTAATTAATGAGTGGCAAAACAATTGCAGTTCAAATGGCACAAAATGTTTTGCGCACACTGTATTCCCAAAAAACAGTGCATTAAAGGTTTACAAATGGAATTACGAGTGCTCCCCAATTTGCATATTTGCAATACTGCCAAAAGCACAAGTTGAAGTTGGATGCATTGCATTTTGCATGCTGCATGCTCCGTGCTGCATATGACAGTTTGTACAAAAGAGTTTTGTTCGACTAACCAACCATAAAAATTGTACCAAGGCTACGCCTCTAATGATATATACACGCCCCAAAAATGCGAGTCTACCAAACGCCAGAAAACGTCTTTGTTGCTGTCTTAGCCTCGGATTGAGTGTGTGTGTGTGTGTGTGTGTGTGTGTGTGTGTGTGTGTGTGTGTGTGTTTACAGTTTTACAAGCTTGTCGCTAACAGCTTCTTATAGTCGCGCTCTAAATTGTTGTTAATACAGCATGTTTACAATGCTTTACAATGTTACGAGTGGTGTGGGTGGATTGGGTGCATGCGGGTTCTTTGGTGTCTGTGTGTGGGTAACTGGCATGTGTAGCTACAAGCTAACAATGTAATTATAGCAAAAGACGGCAGGCAGTGCTCAAGTAACCGAACTGCAAATGATGTTGTCAATTAGGCGCACACCAAAATCAAATCAACGAGGAGAAATGTGTAGATTTGCACTGAGAAAAACAGCTAAAAAACACTTGTTTTTTTATATTAACTATAAAACATTTGTATACAAATAATACTACAATTAATAATCCAAGTAAGAGCATTCGCGACCAGCCCTTCAGCTCTGCTTATAATAATAGTGATTTATAGTTTTATATGTGTTAAAAGTTATTTATATCGTCGATATTGGTGGATGAGATTGATGATGATTGATGATTGCCGATTCCTGGGAGTAACTGTAAATAACACTAAAATATATTTATCTTTATATTGGACACACTGATCAGCGAAATGCTGAAATAGTACTGATTTGATACGGCTTGAAAATGAAGTTTCGTATTGTAATTTTAAAATGATTTAAAGTCAAATCCATATTTTTTATTTTGAATTGGCTCTGTTTATATATGTAAGAACACACACACACACACACACACATTTCAGGTGATTCCATTATGGGTGTGGGTGGCGCTCTTCCGGCCGAACCGACACTTGATGGTGAGACTCATTTGCGGTTTTGCAGCTCAGCGGGAAATCACCTTCATGCGATTCGTTTATTGCCATCAATTATTTATACATACAATTATTCTTTGTCCGTATGTTCGTTACGTTTCGTTTGGTTCGCTGTTGTCGTTTTTTTCCATTCTTTTTCTTTGTTTGCTTGCTTTTGGTTGCTTCTGCTGCTGTTGCTGCCGCCAATGATCCTTAATCGGGTTCGAGTGGAGTGCAATAGCTTGTTGTTGCCAGGTGAACGGAGCGGAGCCAAACAAATGCTCTGAGCCGGCCAATTATGTGTGCCTGGCTGTGAGCCAAATTGTAGCCGCTTTGTGGCAACCTGGCCAAGCCGCTTGCGTGGCAGATGGGGCAGTGAGGCTGAGGACTTCGCCTGAATTTTACAACTCCACAATAAATCAAACTTGATATATTGAGGTCAAAGTGGTCCACCAAATGGTCAGCAGTTGCATATTAATTATTGAATTGCTGACTGTTTGCTTGTTAGTTTGCTTAATCGACTTGTAATTGTCGCAATTTGAGTGCTTTATACAGAAATAACAGTCATATGGTTAAGTGCATTCTCCCTTTGCTAGCATTAGTTGAACACAAGCATTTCACATTACGCATACGCAATGTTTATTCTGCTCTCTACGAAAACACATTCAGCAGCATATTTTATTCACGAAGCGTGTCTATTAATTTATCTTTTTGGGCATCTATTGGAACATTCTGTTGAATTGCTTTGTTTGTTTAGCGTAGGTGTCTGGCATTAAATTTTAATCAGCCTAAGGATCAAATCAGCTACAACACGCGCCTGATTTTCAGGCATCTAGAAATTTCCATCTCTTTGCACGCTAATTTGCACATTTTCTTTGACAAGAATGTTTTTTTAGCATGAGTTTTTTATGAATATTTTGAGACGACAGACTCACCTCTGTAAAAACAGAAATGCTTGTATGATTCATGCTTAAATTTACCTTTAATATAAAATTCCGCTTTTTCATGCAAAAATGGTTTGATTGCAGAGTGATTCAACTGGTTTGGTCAACTTGAGGTATAACAAATATTATATACAAAAAGCTAGAATGCTCTAGAATATATACACCTTATGGGTTCGGAGATGCTTCCTTCTGCCTGATATAAGCTTTTCCTCAACTTCTTCATACATTTTTTTTTAATTTATAATTTTTTGTAAAGTATAATCTCACACACTTTCTTATATTTGAGGTAAGTCCCTTCAATAAGTTGGTTATCATTAGCTCGGGCTATATGTATAAGGGCATCGACTACAATGATATATATATATATATATAAAATACTTTTTAATTGATAAATTTCAGCTTTAATTCACAATTAACTAGAATAAAAGTACATTAATAAGCCATAACCTATTGTAAGATTTGTTAAAATTATTATTTTTAAGCCAATTACTATACAGACTAGTGAATACTGAAAGCTACTGAAAGTAAGAGATTGGGAGATACCTTGTGCAATAATGAATATGAAAACTACCGACAGCAAGAGATTGGGAAATGCCTTATACAATTATGTATACGTATCTGTGATTTTGTCCATTACTTTGCTTGTACGTTGTGTTTATCTGGCATTAGATTCTAATGAGTTTAAAAAAAATCAAATGATATGAGCTGGTGAATGCCTTTCAAAGGTGAACCCTATGAACACACACAGACTGTGATTTCATGACGCATCATTTTCGAATTTCCACTTTCCCACAGACTAATTTTCACCTTTCTGTAGCGCTTCAAGGTTCTTTGACAAAAATGTTTTGCTTGCATACGTTTTCTACGCGTTTCCCGTTTGAGTTTTCCAATTTCTTGTTGTTGTTGTTGTTTTTATATATACTTTTTTCCTTTCATATCCTTTACAAATAAGTATGTGAATGGGGTATTTGCCGTTGCGTAATTTTAACAAAAGTGCAAAGGGCATTTTTTTTGTACTTATTAATAATATTGATAGATAAGTCGAAAAAGCAATACATCATAAAAACACAATGTTTAAAAATAAGTTCTCAATAGCCAAAATTTACAGCGTATCTGCTAGTCGAGCACTCACTTCTGAGGGGGCAGCGCGTGTGCTAGCAAAGCATTTGATATAAATGAAAATTAACTTGTCTCAGAGGCAGTAGGTGGCAAGCTTTCATTTAACTTGGGCAACGAGCCAAATCAATGGCAGCATATTTGAGGTAAACAAGATTTCAACGATTGTTTTGCTGTGCGCAAGGACATCTGTCGTTGAAAATTTTCAATTCCAGTAAGGGTGATACATATACGTGTGTATATCCTTATGGCAATCGAGCAATCTAAGAATCTACGACTTTTTGTTTCGCATATAATTTGCTTTTCATTTCATTTTGCTTTTGGCATCTAATGATATGGAAATAATTATTGATTTCAATTTATACATATTTGAGTTTCCATCGCACACATCCTACATAAATACGTGTATGTGTGTGTGAGAAATTGTGCGAAAGTTGCGCTAACACATACATACATGTGTATACACATCTATCGTACTGTATTATCCATTGAAGCTTAATAGATGTTGGCGCCTTCGTGCGTACATTTCAGTTATCCTTAAACTTTTTACTCCCCTTCAGTCGTGCGTGTGTATATGTGTATGTGTATGTGCTTGGTGTGGTGTGGTGTGGTGTGGTATGGTGTGGTGTGCACGCTATAATTTTCCATCTATGAGATTGTATAAAAAATAAACGGAAAACAAGGCAAAAGCTGTTCGAAATATATGGCAAGCTATTTGCAAATAAATTGAATGCTCAATTTCAATAATTTTGCATACTTTCTGGAGCAGTGCTGCCGACAAAGTTGCTTCTAATCCATTTGGACTGGCAGACTAGCAACAAAAGCAAAGGCAACAAACCCGTATATAACCACAAACTTTAGACGGTGTACGGAAACATTTGCTTATTATATACCCTATATAGCATATGAGAAAAGGCTATTTAAGCGAAGACTTGTTTTTTCATATTACTTTAAAATTTAAAACTCTTCTCTAGGTTATCGCTCAGAGTTTCTCAAAAATTATTTCAATTATTAATAGCTAGCTGAATTAGAAAAATATGTGAATGAATTTAACTTATTTCAAAATATTATTAGGTAATTTCAATACAATTATTAATGAGTTTTTAGCTTTCCTTTAAACTGGGCATACGATAGTCGAGCAAGTTCCACTGCTTTGCCAGATTATTTTGGATTTAGTTGAGTGTGAAAATGCGTATCCAAAAGCAAATCTGTATTTCCTATAAGGGGTGTGTGTGTGTGTGGGTGTGCCTGAAAAAAGTCGACCAGCTGTTAAATGCGCACATTCATGATTAAAAAAGTTTGATGCTCAAGGCGCTTCAAGCAATTAAAGTTTTTATATTCTCAGTAATGACACTTAGTACTAAATCCATGCACATATTCGAAAGCACAGAACCGATGTGTAGAAACTCGTAGAAATGCGCTGTTTTATTCTATTTGAATCCAAGGTCGATGTCTAGACAGGCTCAAAATGCTTTCATTTTAAATCATTTGTTGTCCTGGGAGTCGCAATTTATGATTCGACTTATGACAACCTTCGGCAAATTTGCACACATTAAATGCAACGTAAACCAGGCGGCAACGAAACAAACTGAACAAATGACAAACTGGCAGGCAGACAAACGGAGGGACAAACAAACAAACAAACCAATTGACAAACTGACAAAGCAAAGCTGAGCGCAACCAAACGCAACCGAATGAAATGAATGCTCGCCTCAGAGTTGTGCATACGAAATTGTCAAATTTATTTGATATTTTATTTGCATAAATTTCCCCAGGGAAATTGCACACATTTCCATATGCACAATGCAATGCAAGTGAGACAGTAGCGGAAAGTGGAGCTGAGTGCTGGGAATGACCATGGCCAACAAACACATACACACACACACACACAGAGAGAGACATGGCCTATGGTGGTTTTGGTGGTCCGTGAACTCCATGACACGCCTCTCAAAATTTTTGTTGCCAAATGAAGGCCTTCAGCAATAGTCAAACGAGCCGTTTTTATGTTTAGTGTGTGCATATGCCTATCATACCCTGTTAAATATTAGAAACTAGTCTTTAAGAATTAGGAAAATTATTTCGATATCTATAGGCTTTATAATCTTTAAACTTATATTGTCATATTGTCTATGTGTATATGTAAGTACCACATAAAATTCGGAAACAGGGACTTAAGCAAGAGAAACTTACGAGATACAAGATTGTTGTTTATTCTATTCCCGCAAGGGCCTTTGGCAGGTTTCATATTTTTCAAAAATTAACTTAAGTTCTAGCAAGTACAGTTGAATATAAAATATTTACAATTCAATTTTACTAATAAATATAATTGAAGTAATATACGGACATTCTGTTGAACCAAATCCACTTGTCCCTGGCATTAAATCATCAGATATTTTTAATCTATAGCAGCCTCAGGAGTTATTTATGAATAAGAGTGCTACAAAATTCTTAAAACCTTGTGCTCACAAGGGTATGCAAGTGTCTGGTTGCATTACATTCAGCTCTGTTGTCCTGCTGTTATTTGCCTTCGGAAGTTTTTAGTAGTTGCTTTTACAAAAATTCAGAATTGTAAGAAAATAATTGCAGTAAGAGCCAGCAGCAGGGACAACATGCCATGTTTGTTATTTGCTGTGGTCAAAACTTTCCCCAGGGAATTTGCACAAATTTTTGACTGTCTTTGATGCAATTAATTTAAGTTAAGAATGCAAACTGCTGAATGCTGTAGCTAACTGGAAAGTAAAGCTAATCTCATACAGCTTTGGCTGACTTGGAGGCGCCACTTGAGCTGGTCTCCTGAAATGGTAAACGCTTGCCTTAGATGCGTCAGTGCGTCTTCAACTGCTGCTGCTGCTGCTGCTGCTTCCGTTTTTGTGTGGCATGAAGTGGCAACAAGTACCACTTGCACTTTGACTGATGTGCAACGCAACCCAACGACTACGCCAACCCATCTACAGCAAAGTATCTCAGCCAGCTATAAGTGTGCAAATGAAGTGCCAGCTGCTGTCTGAAAGGTGCTTCAGCCTGAAGCACGCAAGCGCCAAGCAAGGAGAATAAGAAGAAGCTCATATTTAGCGCGACTTATACGCTTTTCCCGGTGAATGGCAAAGGAGACTTTGCCACTGTTTTGCCAACTGAGCTGCCCTCGACACGGTGGCGGCCAGTTAAACTGTTTACAGCTTGAAATTTATTTCAACTGCACTTTTTGTCATCAGTGGGAAAGAGCAATTTGTTTCTTTCCTTTTATTTCTGTGTTGTGACTACCTGGCAACCCTGGCGTTGATTAATTGCATGCAGCAGCTGCGATCAGGGTCGTGTCTGGGTCACGCTTCACGGGTCTGACGATGACTGAAAAATGTTTCGGCACGTTCGAATACATTTTTTTTTTTTTTGGTTGCTTCCCCCGTTTTTTGAGCATTGTCCGCAGATTTATAGTTTGGATTTTTGAACAAAAATAAAAATAAAAAATTAAAACGCCACCAATCAAATTGTCTAAAATAAATCTAAATTCTCGTTGCATATTGAGTGCACATACAGATTTTATGTGCGCTGCCAAAACATTTTGAACAACATATAAAACATCCAATTAAGTTAGCAACCACCCATTGAGCCACGAATACACTTTGATGAAAATTGCTTAAAAATATATTAATGGTCTGCAAACAGTTAAGAGATGTGAAAAACATCGGGTAGTAAAAGTATTTTCGTGTTTTGAAAACTATTAATTGTTTTAGTTTTTTATAAATAAAATACTGCTTAGAACAGTCGCTTAGATATGGTATGCTCTACAAATTCAAATGGCTCACAAATTAAAGAACTTATTATCTGATTTTTGTCTGAAAATAAACACTATTTAATTTGATATAAGATACTCAAGTAGGCAGCACAAAAATCGACTGATATAATAGGGATAGCTCTCTGTGTTAGAGTATAACAATTATAAAAGCATTTTGAAATGAATTGTTGGCCAGGAGTGGCACTTATTGTCGCTGCTTCTCGGTTGCGGCCATCAAAATGGGCATTGGCAATGTGCTTGTGGCACCTGTGCCCAACTCGAGGCATGCTTTTAGCGGTGTCGGTGGGAAGCACCAAAACGCCAGGTAGCAGACGCATTTTTAGTATTTTGATTTATTGTCAATTTGACTTAAATTATGCATGTGCCAGATAAGTCGGAAGAGGGGCCTGCATCTTGACACATATTTTTAGGCATTTGTCATATTTTATCACTGCCTAAATGCGTGCCATAAATAATTTTTTCTTGCCCCTGATTTAATAGACTGTGCCCATGGATGAAGCCACGTAAAGCTGGTCGTGTGTTACCTGCTAGGGAGTGAGGCATAAATTTAAGCCAAAACCACGGGGCTTGGCAACGGAACGCAGTGATGCCAACTCGATAATAATTTGTTAAATGGCTGCCATTCCCCACTCCGCCGCATTCACCGATTTGCAGTGCATGCAATTTATAGCGCCGCTTATGCTTTTGAACATTTTGTCTCATTTTGTTTGGAGGCATTTACACGGGCAACGCCCACCCCGCGTGGCATGAAGCTAAACGAGTGTGGCTGCCGTGCGCTCAATTAAACAGCAATTGCATTGGCTGGCAACTGTTTTGTTATTGCGGGTGCTTTCTCTCGCTTAATGGCCCCAGCTTATGCGACCTTTAATAGGCTGTGGCGCTCCAGTTAAGTACGCGCCTTAAATTGTTGCTGCAACAGTTAACGCAGCAATCTGTGCACAACTAAATGACCCAAATATCACACAAAGAAGTACAAAAAATAGAAACTAATTAGACTCCGCACATTTTGTATTTGGTTTTGGAAGCCCTACTCACAATTATTTGGCTGCCAATCAGCTTTGCTTTGCATTTGTCAGTCTTCCCAATTCCCAATCATTGAATTGTCTGAACTGAAGCGACGGTGCTAGCAACCCAAGTCCATTGTTTCAGCTTCATTCGTCCTACGAGCATGTCTTTTGGATTGGTTGGTGGTGCTGAAATAATTAAACTTTTTTATGCCCATTGCGATCCAAGGCCAAGAAAACAGAACTGGAATTGGTAGCTTTAATTAGATGTGGAATGCTTTACATTTTTCTATGGAATATCAAATGTGGAGGTAAAATTTTAATGCAAAAGTTTTCTATTGAAATATAAAAATATTATTATTTTATATCATACTTTTAAGTACTGCTAAAATATGTAGAGTTAAAATGCATAAGGAGATACACTGAAGTTAGATGAGAGATACAACTTTTGGTACAGTAACTCAACTATTTATTTAGCCCTTTATATCTTCTGGCTGTACATTAAGCACTTGGCTAACGCTCTGGCAAAAACAATGCGTAAACTTCTTATTGCAGACACGCTAATACAGAACCAATTTGTTGCAGGGCACACAACTGTAAAAGCGTCGCCACAAACACTTGACCACTTTTTCTCTTTTTGTGTGGGTTTTTTTTTTAGTTTTTGTTTTAGCGCTTTACGCCACAGCATCGATGTGATGGAATTTTTGGTGAGAGGGATAAGAGGGTGTGTCAAGGACCCAATTCTTCTGGCAAGAATTTTACTCGCCCAGTTTGCAATGTGCTGAGAATCAAGCGGTCGAGTCGTAAACATTTTTTAATTCATTTTCTACCGCGCGAAGCCAAAGCATGCACACACACACACACACAGACACTTATGTATACCTACACACATAGAGCTACTGAGACACACACACACAGACATACACACAGAAGCCATTAAACAGCTGCAGCTGTACTTTGGCTGCCGCCATTTTCTTTGGCTGCCTTCCGCTGCCACTCCCCCAACCCAGCCCCGCCCTTGGGCTCTTTGCTTGGTGTTGTGCGGCTGTGGCTGAGTGTTTGCGTTTTTCAAATTGTGTGAATTTATTTTGTTTTGTTTTTATTTTTATGGCGCCTGAAATTATGCTTATTTCGCCATTTTTGTTTAGCTCTTAAAGAAATTAAAAAAGGCAAAGGCAAAGGCTGCCACGCCCTCAATTCCTCTTAGAAGCAGCGGCTGAGTCTGCCTCTGTCTGTGAGCCTACTTTAACGCCTTGGCGCCTAAGCCGTAGACATGGATTTTGCTGTTATTGTTATTGTTGTTGTTGCTGTTGATGTTGATGCTGCCGGACCGTGGAAAAACAACCCATGGGCGTGTGTTGTTAATGAAAACCCCAAAACTTTCTCTTGTAAACGCTTTCGCGCGCGCTTCTCTTTGTGGCCATTGTCAATGACAAACTTAAATAAGCTACACATACACATATAATAAACAAGAATGTGCTCTTGGAATTTACTTTTGTAAGTCTCAAACAATCATGACGTATTTTTTGAGTGGAATTAAAAACAAATAATAATATATACATGTATGCGAGGCGAAAGTATTAATTTTGCAATTTAAATACGATTTTGCACTTCGCTGATAGACTTTCATTTATTTGTTCTCATCAATCTCATCAAGATCAATTGTCATTTCAATATGGTGTGTATGCTTGAGGCATTTTGATTATCTTACCGTCAAGACACACACATACACATCCTTGTTGGCAGGACAACTGTGTCAGTGTTTCGACAATTTGACAGACGGGCAAACACTTTGATATTGACAAGAACATTTATAGAGACCCAGAACTTGCCCAGAACTGGGACGGGCTTCGTGTTCGACTTGGCAGATATCAAAAACTCATTACAATCACTTCTGACGTAAATGTGGGAAGGCCGAATGAAAGCAGAAGTGGCAGATAAAAATAATGACCATCAGCGAAATGGAAAGCTCACAAAATATTGAAATATTGACCAGTCATCATATGGAATTATATGATTATTTATAGAATGACACAGTCGAATTTGATCGAATATTATAAGCCCTGTAAACCATATATCTACTCACATATACGTAAATTATTGTTATACTTTGTCTGATTGAATAGTAAATGAATAAATTATACACGCCGTGATTTTAAAATAATATAAATACAGAGTATAAGGCGGTCCACATTGCCATTTTACATTTCAGTTTAATTGTATTTATTGGATTTTTACTTTTCAATATATATATATATATACATTTCTTTCTTCTTCTTTGATTTCGACCATGTTAATTACTGTTTGCTTCGCTGCGACTTTTTCTAATTAAAATTTGAAGCACTTTTAACGGCCCAATATTGCGAATATCTTTGGCTTATTTAGGATCGATTTTTTGACTTAATGAGCCGCCATATTAAAATGAACGCATGAGCGCCTTAATAAGTCTAGTTTTTGCATTATATTTTTAAATTTATTTGAATGCTCAGTTTCACAATTGATTTTTGACGATAAAAAGGCACACAACAATAGTGCAATAGTAATTAGCACATACAAAAATAAACAACAAAAACGACCTTTCAAATAAAAAAAAAAAATACAATAAAAGAAAAAGCCATTATTGTAGTGAACAATTGATACATATTTAAATTCTATGCAAAATTAAAATTAATTAAAATTAAAATTAAATTAATATTCTATGGATTTTTAAACAAGCTGAATTTATTATTTCACTTGACTTGAACAAAATAAAAAATCTCAAAGTCAATTTGTAGGAAAATTTTAATGTGTCGAATATGAAAGCATATGTATATATAGACAATCCTCAAGTCTGCTTTCAAATTGTCGAATTACATTCATAAATTAAAAGTTATTAAATATTTTAAGTAATTAACAGCATCAGACTTTATGTTCACAGCTATATTCATTTAATAGTCAATAAATCACAACTCAATTTTATAGTCACGAATCAAATCGTAAGCCTTACAATTTAATTAATTGAATTGTCAACATCTTCAATATTTTTTTTTTTGAGTAATCACCAGAAAGTAGTCCAAAGTTTGGCAGTCAACTAACACGAATTCCTTTCCTGGAAATGTCCATAACATTTTTTTGAAGCCATAAAAAGCTGTCTAAGTAACTCAGCTGATAGGTCAACTTCATATTGTATTTCCGGTCATTTCGAGTACTTCCGTCGACGGTCGCCAGGCTGAATAACTCAAGAACTTATATTTCTAGGTACATGGCAGCGACGCCCAACAAAGGAACGTAAAATTGCTGTGCCTTTAAGTGTGCCCGAAACCAGTAGGGAAATGGCCTTTTTTTGAGGTATGCTTATAAAAATGGCCGACCGCCAGCAGTTGGCCACAGTTGGGGAAACAGAAGAGTGGAGTGAAGAGTGCAGTGGGAGCCGCAGTAGTAGCAGGAGCAGCAGAATGCTCTGGCATATTTACATTTAAGAATATTTTCCACTGGCATGGTTAATGCGGTTGTGTGTTAGATGATATAGTATATAGTTTATGTCTGTAGTAAGCGATTTGGTTTATTTAGGTCATGCATCAGATTTATAATCGCATCTAAAGGTATTTGCATTCAAGTGTTTTACATTTAGAGTTAAAACTGGAAAATTGCATAAATTAAATGGGGGAAAATTGCCGTGGGGTAATTGCTTTTAGAGGATAATCAACAATTATGCGCTTTGTTCAAACAATAATAAAGCATACGACAGTTTTTATTTTTCGATTTATCTGATGGATTTGCCGCTGGTCATGCTACAGTAGACACAGATAATTGTAGTGCCTGTACGAGCAGCTGCCACACTCAAAAAAGAGGCGAAGCGTTGCCAGACCGCGCTCAGCACACTCATAACTGGGCAAAGTGGTAGCATAAAGTAAACAAATTACGCTGTTGACCTTCAGTAGGCTGGTTGCAAAAGTTTTGCCTTTGAATGGAATTTGCCTGTGCCTCACTTGAAGCACATAGGAGGAAGCAGACCCAATCCACTGCCAATTGTGGAAGTAGTGGTTGGGGTGGTGGTTGTGTATGGGGTCGGTTGGGGAAGCGGGGCACACAGAGAATTTCCTTAGCATATTTATAGGCATTATTTTTCAATGATTTCAGCCAGCAACTTTGGCTCGTTAGCGGCAAGCAGGATTGTTATTGTATTCTTGCTGTTGTTGTTCTTGTTGTTATTGTGCGAGCAGATTTATGCTTTAGCAAAAGTTTTTTAACAATATCTAGAATTTACGATTGTCAAAACACACAGACACTCACACACAACAAAATATAAAAATACAGACAGACAATGAAGACTGAACGAGGCTTGGTTAACTAACTGCTGCTGCTGTTTGGGATCTTTGCTTTGATTGTTGTTTTGATTTAGTAAGCTTGGGTGAACATTTAATTAGTGTCGCCAGAAAGTCGGCACGATTCGATAAATAAGCCGACTATTACTGAACGACCAGACCCTTGTTGGCCATTTTTATTACTTATAGCAGTTGTCTTTCTCAACATGTCCCTGATGAGCCTGCAAATTGATTAGTCCAAAGTGCTTGCACTGCATTCAGTTGAATTGCTGTCCATGGTTACGCGTATTCATTTATTGCGCTCATATGACGAGCTACAAGTCAACGACTTCTTCAGCCAAACTGCTTTAATGGCCATAATACACAATCATTTGCATTTTAAAGAAATTTGTCAGCACGTTTGTTGGACAAATTTAAGTATTTATTTGATAGGCAGTGGTTAACTGTCACCAGTGCGTCGACGACTACAAATTGAGTAACTGAGAGATTGACGTTGAAACTCATCAGATTGAAAGTTCGTTCATTTCGTCAGACGCATAACTTTATTTCCTGACAAATAAGCATCTTTGGCAATTATACCGAACTGAAATTTCTGTTTTTGACAATTGTGTTAATGAGCTCGGGCCAATGTCAATTTTTGATGAATTTCTGAACTGCCCGCAGCGCGTGTAAAAATATGTCATCTTTAAATAGCTTTGTTAAAAGGTAAAATTGACAATCGTTTTGAAATGGTGAAATATGTTGCGATAAGTATGGATTAATTAGAAGGTGCGCTGTGGTATATTCAGATACAATTTTATTTAGAAGGCCGTGGGCCTGTAGATAGGACGCGTTAAATACCTAATTGCGTAAGTTAACTAAAAGAGAGAAAGTGAGAACGGTAAGAGTGCCTCGACCATTAAATAATGTTCGTCTTGTGGAGACTCTTGGTTTTAAATTGCTGGAGATCTAGATCTAGTGAACATAGCCAGAAATATTTTTTACCAATCTTTTGGGGAATTTTTACTTTGTTCTCAATAATAAATAGATATCTTTATAAATATAAATAGCTTAATGCACATATCACAAAATCAGGCACAGGCACATACCCATGTGAACTAATTTTAAATGCGAATCATCGCGATATTCACTTGCAAATCAGTTCAGATATTTAAATCAGTTAAGAACAGATCAAAAGTCAACCTGTTTCTTGTTATCCAAATAGCGGCTGTTTTCTCATAAATTGTAAACGTAAAAGGAAATCAATAATGAAAGCGCTCCCAGATACATTGAACTTGCCGACGAAGCCTAAACAGCTTTGTAAAAATGTAGACCACACTAGTGCTTAGCAATCCAGTGACAGATATTAAAAGAAAATCAGATATAAACACGATACCAATTTTTTTTGTTGTTTTTTGTACATTTTTGTATATTTGTTCTTTTATTTCTTACATCCAAACTTTAATAGGGATATAATGCGCTCCGCGTCAGCCTTTTTTTCTGCCCAAAATACGATTGGGATTTCCTTTTGGTTCGTTGCGCGGAAAAGTCTAGATACGAAAAGTCATTGAATGGTATTGCGAAATAAGGATTACGGGGAAGGTATCCATGACTGGGATGCCAGAACCCAAATCTGGGATGCCAAAATCCAAATACAGGATGCCATAGTCCACATCCGGGACGCCATAACTCGGGTATTCTACCTGGCGGCCTTGCAAAAGATGCTACTTCAAGTGGTTTTCCCACAAGGGATGCTGCTCCAAGAGGCTTTCCTTCAAAAGATGCATATCCAAGAGGTTTTCCACCTCCTGGAAACATACCTCCAAGAAGTCCTCCTCCGAAAAGTCCTCCTCCGGTATGTTCTCCACCAGGAAGTGCCCCTGCAGGGAGTCCCCCTACGGGAAATGCTCCTAAGGGAAGTCCTCCACAGGAAATCCTCCTACGGGAAGTCCTCCTAAGAGAAGTCCTTCAGGTGGAAATCTTCCTCCAAATAGTTCTATCCCTCCAGCAGCACCTCCTCCTGTGGGTGATTCACTTAATGCCACAGAACTCTTAACGCCTGTCTTTGGATAATATGAATCGGGCGCACTAAGGTAATAAGGGAACGGACGTGCTGTGCCCCTGTTATTTAATTCAACAGAGTCTGCCGTATCGTCATCTTGTATGATAGGGCTGTCTTCGTCTTTGGTGGTACTTGGAATGTTAAAATATTTGAAAACATCCTCATCCTCAAAGCCGTCACCAACCAGCTTGTAGAGCACCACTTCGGTCTCAGGCTTGGAAACAGCCGAGCCGCACCAAACTGCCAGTAGAAAGTAGATAACGAATTTCCAGCTCATTTGGAGAGCAGTTGATTGGTACAGAATAACAAAATTTTGCGACTTAGCTTATATACTTTTACGTGTATAGATTTGCGAAAATATAATCTGTTTTAGTTATTTTTCATCGTTTTTTTGTACTGCTACTGACATGTGCTAAATGCAAAACAGCGAGACATTTGAATGTCAGATAACCTTTTTAGAATAACTAAGAACTCAGATGCGAGCCACCATTTCTACAATAGTCACAAAGACTGCGCTAATTTTCAAATTCTAATTCGGATGAACAATAAATTTCAAGAACCTATATTAAGTCAAAACACATTAAAGGGAAAGTTTATTGTTTAATGTGAAATTGAAACCTTGTTTGTGGTAGAATAACATTTGATCTTATTAGAATACAGATTTAGGCAGGTGGTGTCACCATAGCAAAACTGGACTACATTTATTTATTATAAACTACTTGCATTATTTTTTAAAGTTTTTGCTACAAACTATCAACTTAATCAATAATATAAAATTTATTATTGTTTATTTACTGTTTATTTATATCTCGAATTTAGGGTAAAAAGGGTATAATGGACCCCATAAAGTAATATATATTCTTGATCAGGGTCTACAGCCGAGTCGATATAGCCGTGTCCGTCTGTCCGTCTGCCCGTCCGTCCGTCCGTCTGTATGAACACGCAGATCTCAGAGGCTATAGGAGCTACAGACTTAAAATTTGGAATATAGGTTCTCGTATACCAGGGCAGAACAAGTTTGCTTTATTTTTATCGATAACTGTCTCCGTTTCTCGATTATCGATACACTCACACTTCCGGTAGAAATAAATGCTCCAATTTTAAAGGCAGAATCTTTCAATTAATACACAATATGCATGCGCATATTATTGATCAACTGTCCAAATATCATGAAGATCGGAAAAGAAACACCCAAGTTATAGTCGAAAATATATTCTCATACTGACCTCATTTCTATCAGCAGCCGCATGCATTTTCTGTATGCATAAATATGCGAAGGCATGTGTGAAAAAGAGATGGCATGATAATCGAAGCGGGATCAATATGTTTTGTGTGTATTCTGCAGAGCCCAGTTACCGCGTTACGATTGCGTGTACGTATATATGTATGTATGACTATTCATGTGTTTGTCGGCAGAGCGCACTTGCGGACCTTCTCACATTTTGGTGCAAAACTTTAATGGGACATTTTCCAATAGAACTAGAATATATTTAACAACTGAATTCAGGGTATATCGTAGTCGAGCTCATTCGACTACAGCGCTCTTGTTTAATTTTAGTTTTATTTGTTTTACTGCTAAGATCTTTAAATATATTCCTTGCTTAGTATTAAGCTTTTATTTTGGTGATGGCTCCGAATAGGAATCAGGATAATCAACAACATGATTTGTTGGATAGGGATGTGATGGAGCATAAGGACGAGGTGTATGATGAGAACGATGAGCATTGATGGAACGTCCTTGGACACGGATAGCAAAAAGTCATGGATAACAGCAAGAGTGCAGAAGATAGTAAGGGAAAGCCATAAGCCCGGCTTAGGGGTTATTTCGTCAGCATTTCTTTTTTAGTGGCCGAAAGCGTTTAAGAAATTTGTTTTTATATACAAAATATATGCATTTAAATTACTCGTAAGACTTCTCTTAATACACATTGAACTATATTTTGCCAGATTAGTGGTTAAAAGGAAATATCATAGTATATACCAAGACCAATGATGCATAAGCTATGGAACCATTCTAATATAAATCAATTGAGCTAATAAAATCAACAATAGGAATTCTGCATTGACTGAATTCTGCTGAGCTCGGATGGGCGTCTATGAAAAATATTGCGAATCAGTTGAATGAATTGAAGCTGCTTCAGTCGAGTTAAGTTCTGTGTAAATATAATTACATCGCCTCAGCAGAGATTACCTCTGAATAATTTGAAGGTGGCCACGAATTTTGAATGGCTGCCCTGAGCACTTAATTAGTTAAATATTTGAAAATTTCATTCAAGCGTGGCTTGTGACGCAAATGCCAGAGAATATTTTTAAATATTTATGTATTTTGGATGGAGAATTAAAGAAATAAGAAATATCTACTTTGATATGTCTAACATGTAATTAAAAAGAAAAGCAAAAAAATATGCACGTGTTTTGAGGTGCATTAATATACATTTCTCAAGTTGTGGACAAAAAGCGAAAAACATTTAAATAATCTATAACCTTTAAGTGGAATTAACTTATACATTTAACCATCAAAGTCCAGCATGCCTCATAGAATCTATATAAAGACGCCAAGCGGCTTTAATGTATCTGTTTTACTTTACTCAAAGTCACTGTCCCTACAGGCTCTAAAAATATTTAAATGCAGTAGTTTGGTTGCAGTGATGGTTGTTGTTGTATAAATAATGACCGGATACGCAGAGGCTAACGCCAATACGGCTACAGTCTGCTACAATCTGACAACTTGGAGCGTGGCCAACTATGTGCTGATTTTGAGCCCTATTGGCAGCGGCTGCAACCACAACTGCTCGGCAGCAGTTTGTTGAGTAAACTTATAATGAGAGCCTCTATTATGCGGCGGTTGATGTGCAAGACTTTGATCGGGCCTTGACGCTGAACTTAATGATATATATCAATTACGAACAGAACGATTATGAATTTAATGTGTCTAATACGACGATGATGAAGGTGATGCATTGTGTCGTAAAGTTGAGATTGGCTCAAACACAAAGTAGAAGATGTCAAAGGCAGCTACGAAGCCAGACAGAAGACTAAAGATCGACACAAAAATTATCGGTTGGCGAAGTGTTTTCCCATATAAATGAGTCGTAAATAAGTTTAGCGTGTAAACAAATGACTATAAAATATTTGTGATTGCTTGGCTTTTTTTGAGTGAAATTTATAAGCAAAAGATTTCACCACTGAGCTTTGTTTAGCATTCAGCTAAATATGCAAAAGCACCGCTAGCGACATTTAGTTGGTCAGCGAACTCGCAGCAATATGATACAAAGAGCTACGCTTTGCTTTATTATTGCCTTTGTCTCCTGTCTCTTGTTGGAAGTTAATGCCCTACGTGTGAATTTGGAAAAGGAATCACAACATCGCATATTGCTATTATTGCTAAGTAATCCGTTGGCATTGCCACTGCTAGACACAGGTGGACTGAAGCCAGGAGTTCCTCCAAAACGACCACAAGATGGGTCCACTCAGATGCCCCAAGTGGCTTCAGATGTGAAGCAAATGGATGACGTTGCAGGCACAGATGCAAGTGATCTCATCCGTGGACAGTTCATTCAGGGCGTGTTGCAGGGACTACAATCGATCAATGGACCAGGACCCACCATACAGCCCGCGGTGCTGGCGGACTTTCTACAGCAGGCGATGGCGTCACAGACCACCAGTACGCAACCTGTACAAAAACTAGCTCATAGACCTATCAGTGATGAGAGCAGCAATGACAATGACCCCGACTACGATTACATAGACTTTAAGAATGGCTCACGCATTAAATACGAGCTTGATAATGATCAACAGTTAACCAATACGACGCACCAGCAGCCGGCAGTAGTTGCCCCTCTAAATTACGACTACTACAACTCGCAGTTGTTTGGTTGAAATTTAGTCTAGCTAATGCTAGATCAAAACTCATTAAGTCGAAGTGCTACTCAGCAAATGCTAAGATGAATATTGTATTTTTTGATTTAATTTAATTATAGTCTAATTTTTAGATAATAAGTCTGGTGATTCAAAAAGCAGCTGCGTAGCTTATTTAAACAATCGAGCTACGGTTCTGACAGCTCAGTTCTGGTCGAGCTTCTGCGACGTGAAGTCGCGAATATTCAATAAAGAAATTAGAAAAAATGTTAAGCAGTCGAGTGTGGCTTCTACTTCTACTAGTTTTGCTAGCTGTGCCTGCTTGGGCTCAGTTTCGGATTCCAGTATGGAATATTCGTGATATAACTGGAACTCTGCCCAGACAATCAAGTTACCAGCATCCGGATGAGGATGAAGAGCAGGAATTGGAAACTCTCAGAGATAACTTCAATCCAAATTACAATAATAATTATTGGGAACACTACAATTATTATTATAATTTGGCAGCCTACAACTATTATCTTCATCAGCAAAGCTTAGCTTCAGCAGCAATTCCTACTTCCACTGGAATGGCAACCACTTCGACAGCGATTCCTACTTTCACTGAAACTTCGATAGCGATTCCCACTTCCTCTAGAATTCCGACAACCTCAACTGCAATACATATTTCCACTGGAGTGACAGCAACTTCGGCAGCGATACCTACTCCCACTGAAGCGTCGACAGCCACTTCTATTTCTACTGAAACTTCGATTTCCACCCCCACTGAAATCCCAATTACCTCAACTGTAGTAACTACTTCACCGGATATCCCTACATCAACAGCATTGCCAACTACATCAAGTGCCCTTCCAAAAACGTCAACAGCTGTTCCCACCTCAACAGACACCTCCAAAACTGTCCCCAGCGCAACAGCATTGCCAAATACCTCCACAGCTATACCCACATCAACAGCATTGCCAACTACCGCACCAGCTATTCCTACATCAACAGTATTGCCAACTATCTCACCAGCTGCTCCTAAATCTACCGCATTGCCAACTACCTCAAGTCCTTATCCAAGAACGTCGCCAGTTCTTCCCACATCAACAGGCACCTCGACAGCAGTTTCCCCCACCATAACATCTTTGCCAAGTACATCAAACGCTCTTCCAAAAACGTCGACAGATGTTCCTACCTCAACAAGCACCTCGAAAGCGGTCACCAGCGCAACTGCTTTGCCAAGTACCTCTACAGCTATTCCTACACCAACTACCTCATTAGTTGCTCCCAAATCAACAGCATTACCAATTACCGCACGAATTGCTACTAAATCTACAGAATTGCCAAATACCTTAAATGCTCTGCAAAGATTGTCTCCAACTGTTCTCTCCTCAACAAGTACTTCGAAAGTAGTCTCCACCACAACAGCTTTGCCAATTACACCCAAAGGTATTTCTACACAAACAACCTCATCAGTCGATCCTAAATCAACAGCTTTACCAACTGCCGCACCAGTTGCTACGAAATCTACAGCATTGCCAACTACCTCAAATACTCTTCGAAGAATGTCGCTAGCTGATATCACGTCAACAGGCACCTCTACAGTTCTTCCTACCTCAACAGCAGTACCAACTACCGCACCAGTTGCTACTATATCTACAGCATTGCCAACTACTTTAAATTCTCTGCAAAGATCGTCTCCAACTGTTCCCACCTCAACAAGCACATTGAAAGCAGTCCCCAGCGCATCAGCTTTGCCAATTACTCCCACAGCTATTCCTACAACAACTACCTCACCAGCTACTCTTAAATCTACCGCACTGCCAGCTACCTTAAATGCTCTTCCAAAAACGTCGACCGCTGTTCCTATCTCAGCAAGCACCTCGAAAACGGTCACCAACGCAACAGCTTTACCAAGTACCTCAATAGCTATTCCTACACCAACTACCTTATCAGTTGCTCCTCAATCAACAGCATTACCAACTACTGCACCAGTTGCTACTAAATTTACAGCTTTGCCAACTGCCGTAAGTGATCTTCCCATATCAACAGGCACCTCGACAGCACTTCCCCTTGCCATAACAATATTGCGAAGTACCTCTACAGCTACACCTACATCAACAACATTGCCAACTATCGCACGAGCTGCTCCTAAATCTACAGCATTGCCAACTACCCTAAATGCTCTTCCAAGAACGGAGCCAGCTGTTCCCTCAACAAATACTTTGAAAGCAGTCCCCAGCACAACAGCTTTGCCAATTACTCCCACAGCTATTCCTACACAAACTACCGCACCAGCTGCTACTAAATCAACATCATCACTAACTACCTTAAGTGCTTTTCCAAGAACATCGCCAGCTGTTTCCACCTCAACAGGCACCTTGGCAGGAGTACCCACCACAACAGCTTTGCCAAGTAACTCTGCAGCTATTCCCACATCCACAGGGATCTTTACAGCAGTTCCCACTTTAACTGCACTTCCAAATAACTCACCAGTCATTCCCACATCAACAGCATTGTCCACTGCATCACCAACTTTTTCAACCTCAACAGCATTGCCAGCAACGTCATCTGCCTTGCCAACCTCATCAACAGCAATTCCAACCTCAATAGCGACTCCAATTTCATCAATGGATTCAACAACAGCGGGGACCATAGCCTCGCCAACAATACCCTCTCCTAACGGGGTCGCTCTGACAACCTCTAGAGCTATTCCACATCTCGTAATCCCGGTTAAAAGTAACAAGGTGCAACAATTTATAATTCGAAGTCCTGCTTCACACAGCGAGTATGATATTGCAACCTCCAATAATGACGATGACGATAGCGAACATTATTATGATGAACCATCTCACTTTTTCCTTCATCCCAAATCACAATATGTGAGACTTACTGATAAGAATGGACGGCCATTCTTATTGGTTACATCTCCTGTTGTAAGCTACATCCAGAAGCAGCCTTGGAGGCGTTTGGTAGCTGCTCGTCCAAGCTACACCTATTACAAAGCAAATCCTATATTACGTCAACACTAGCGAATTTTCAAACTCATTAGATTAGAAAGTTATTTAAGTAATTAATTTACGTATTCCTTTTTGTGATTGTCACATTAGATTGTAATAAACAAATGTTCATATATTATTTGACTCTATTAAATTTAACATGATGAAAATGTGAAGTTAACAGATATTGGGTAGAGCTACTCGGGTGTTTTTCAACTGCATAACATATTTTGAGCAGTGGTATTATTAACTCGGTATCAGCACGAAAGCGCTTGCTGAATAGTTAAGTAAATAAAGAAATATAAATATTCCAAATAATGTAGACAAATTGTTTCTGCCTTTTAGTCCACGATCTCCCAACTGAAAGCTCATCGACCGTTTGTTCTTATCGACGCTATATAATTCATATCGGTTCTATAAACAAAATTCTTCAAATTCCATTTTACTGCATACAAATCACTGAACAAGGAATTTTCGCCATAACAGACTACACCACCCATCAGCAAAAAACTATATCCTAACCTATTAAAATCCAGAAAATTGACGAATAACTATCTTCAAAACTTGATATTCAGATTGCGCAACAATTTGGTTGAGTTTTTACCCGCGAGTTTGTGGACAACCCAATGAAGTTAGTTTGAAGAACTAACTGCTGATTAACCATTCCCAACATACCTATAATAGTCCATATGATTACCTTGCCAAACCGTTGATGATGAGAAGATAGAACAGCGGTAGTCGTTTCCCAAAACAATTGATACGTTAATCGTCGCGCATTGTTCCATTGCTTCGACAATAATAAAATTGTTGTATCGAATTATGAATTCAGGCCTTAAGGCTATTATCAATCATAAACAGTTGTATTTGAAGATTAACTGCTGTTTATATAAAAGCAATTGGGCTTAGCCGCTGTTAGTTTAGCTCTGGTCTCCCTCCGAATATTATCCGCAAATTCCAATCAAATCCATCAAATGTTAATAAGTCAAGCATTTCTCTGCCTGCTGCTGGCGGTGCCTGCCCTGACTCAGTCAACTACCGGAGACAGTCAGATGAGGCTGCGAATTCCCGTCTGGGATATAAACAGTATATATAAACGGATAACGGACGCGTTGGCTGCTCCGCACAAGAAGCAACCGGAACGCAGAAAAGTGGTAAATGAGGCTGCCATCGATAACTACTACAATAACTATTGGGAGAACTACTATTACAATCATCCGCCTTATGTGCCCAGGCCATTTCCCCGACCACCGAGGCCCACACGACCTCGACCACGACCTCGTCCTCGACCTCGACCAACAAGAACAACAACGACAACAACAACAACGACAACAACAACAAGGAGGCCCACAACTAGGACCACAACTCGTGCCACAACTACTTCCAGTACGACTGCATCCACTACGAGAGCAACAACTACAACACCTCCTCCCACCACAGCACCACCCACTACAACACCTCCTTCCACCGGTGGTCCCACAATAACAACACCAACCTCTAACACAACCTCAGAACCTGTGAGGGATTATGATTACGATGGTGATGATGATTATGATTTATCAGACATTTCCTTAAAGCCGGAGCAGAAATTATCTATTAAATCGCCACCACATTCGGTATCTTCCTTGTGTCAGCGTCATCCAAAGCTCTGTGAACAGCCCGATGAAGCGCACTTTATGGATCTTACTGATGGAAATGGCAATCCACTCATATTGATAGCTCCGGCGTCACCTTCCCATCGAAGGCGACCATCCAATTATAAACCCACACGCAGACCCTTCAGTCAGCGCATACGCAAGAAGGGTAATAAGAGTATCTATAAGAATTATTCCAAAGGTACGGGAAAAACTTCAAACTCGGTTCAAGGAATTAGATTTCTTTTTTAATAATAAAAATTGCCTATAACTGCTAAGTTTAGTTAAAATATTTTTGGAAAAAACTATTGATGCAAGCATACAATTATGTATAATATTTTCTATATGATTTAGTTTGAAATAAGAGAAATGTAACGTTTCAGATACACCAGAAGCTGTATAAATTAAATCTGATATTTCGTAGTATTTCTTGTGGGTTGATGTCACCTTTTACAACTAATTGCTACCGGTCACATGCACAAACAATAACTTTCGTATTCTTTTCAATTCGTTGAGTGGGAAACGGGTTCGAGTTCAGTTCAGTTGAAACCACTTTGGCAGTCGGAATCGAGGCGCAAGAGCTCGAGGTACTTACTTAGCTGAAGGTGTTTCTGTCGCAATGCGCACCCCACGAACTCTGGTGTTGCTTTTGATTCAAGTGATTATCCGGTGTGAAGCTGCGCCCATATCCAATGTTATAGAGGCACTACAGCAAATACCCAAATTGAGTTACAGCCAATTGTGGGTTCTTGATGCGAATTCAATGGCACGTTGCAATCTTATACCGCAGCTCTGCGACTGGCAACTGCACTTGTATGAGGGGCATTCATTTAGCGTACAGATGCCCAACTTTAGCCCAGGGGTAATTGGGGAATTGGAATCGAACGCAGTCCACACAACAACAACTACTACAACCGAGAGACCGTCCACATCGCTGCGCTTTGAAGTACCCGGCATTAAGAACTCGGACAATTTGCTCATCTATGCGCAGGTGGAAGGGAAGGCGACCGACAAGTTCAGTCATGATTATGTAAATAATACTAAAAGCTAAAAACACCGCCTCAAGTGCTAAGCATCAATAAATTAAAATGGATAAATCATAACAAAAGCAAACAAAAAACGAAAAAACATGTCAAGTCAACCGATGAGTTATTCAGGCAGCTACAGCTTGCCTGTCAGGCAGCCACAGTTTACCTGTCGCCGATCGCAGTATCAATGAAGACTATTAGCTCATTAATGACAAATTCACGCCAAGCCGAGTTAAGCTGACAACTTGAAGACGTTCGACCGCTTTCAACTTTAACCTGTGTCCGACCGTTCACATAACCGAACTTAGAACCATCCAAATCGAATTTAATTTGGCGTGAACCAAGGCGTCACTATGCTTGTTTTCTATGTTTTTAATTATATATTTATAAATTGCTTATTAAGTGGCACGTGTCAGACAGCATTAATTAAGTTAATCGGTTAAATAAAACTTGTGTTGACGCGCGGGAGAAGCTGACTCTGACTGCGGCACAGTAAATCATTAATTAAAGTATTTATTATTCAGCAGATTTGCATATTTAAAGGTATTCAAGAAAAGTCAGTGTATATATTAGAAAGTGCAAGTGAAACCGTTCAATAATATCCATGACTTTTTAGTTAACAAGCAAGACGGCTTAAACGTTTCATTTTCGATAAATTGATGAATAATAAATGACTTTCTTAAAATATTATTAGATAAATAAATTATTCTTCAACTTGTCGAAATTGTCGCAACAGCAACATGTGCACTGTACAACTGTATTGTGAACAATCACATATTTAGCAAACTCAATCTCAACTCATTCATCCAAAAGGGTTACAATATGTTTACAAACTGTAAAAATTGTTCAATTTCAGCTTTTAGTGTTGGTAGTTTTACGATTAAATTTTCTTTTTATTGCCAAGTGTCAAGCATCCGTAATTTAACTTACTTACTCTATTGCTGTTCGTAATCAACACGAATAACTTCAGTGCCTCATGGTACTTCATTTGAGCGGAAATTCAATTCAACGCTGGCTGGACAATCGGCTCTTACAACCTACCACTCCTAAAATCGGACTTAACTATTGATCTGGCCCAAACATACATATATGTATCCCTTTCATATCCGATGGGCAGCCCGCTCATCGTCGGAGTCGTCGGCGATGCTATCATAAATCGTATTCAAAAATTTTCTAATTTCCGCATACGGTAGTATCTGCCACCAATTTGTCGTAGTTTCGATTTCCTGCTTCTGACCAGCACCCTTCCGCTTATCCTTACCCTTGGCCATTACACTGACCCTAACTATGCTACCCTTGTGCTGCTGTTGAGGATTCCCTGTATTGACATCTGCTGTCTCACTCATCAGCATATCAACTGGAGCAGCACTCGTTGCCAGCTTTGTACCAGTTTCATTTGGTGTCTTTGCTTGGGTTTGCGTTTGTGATTTTACTTTTGTTTTCGTTTGCTTGCGCTTCGATTTCAAGCGATGAGCCTTGACTCCAGCTATTTCAACTGGCTTCGACTCTCTTACAGGCGCCACACTGAATCCATTGTTGTCATGATTGCTGTCAGCAGCGTTCTCAACTCTCAGCTTCAACTTCATCGGCAACTGATGCTGATTTTGCATCTCCTGTTCCTGCTCCTGCTGCAGCTTTGCATTGACAATAGTCTTTAACTGCTTCTTATGTCCAACCGCTGCTGTTGACTCTATTGCGATTGTTGGCGCCTTACTCACATCCCTAACTATCTCTTTGCTGTCAGTAGTCTCATCGCTCACCTGTCCCTTATTAGATGGCTCAGCTTTCAGATTGCTAATTGGTTCAGTTTTCACCTGCTTTGTCGTTGTTGCTGTTATCTCTGCTTGCAACTGTTCTTCCTCATCGCTTCCGAGAAGCTCGGGCAATGCCAATTTCACATTCAATGGCTTCTCCTGTACGTTCGTAACTTCAGTGCTAACGGGGTTACGGTGCTCCTTTTTGACAGCGTGTTGAGGAGCACAATTTTCCTAGTGCCCATATTTTGCACATGAAACTCATGCGAATATAAGCTCGACCGTGACTGACTCAAATTCATTTGGAGCTGTACTAATTGGCTATTTAATGCGGCAAGTGTGGTCGCTTTCAGAGCGGGCTCCAAACTACCTTCTCGATAATCAGTTGCGGGCTTACTCTCTGCCTCATCGAGGTTTCTGTATTGAGCTTTTGGCATGGCCAAGGCGCGACTGCTGTGCGAGATGTGTTGTAGCACCTGACGTACGGGCAGCATCTCTCCAGGCTTAGTTGCTGCTGGCAACTGCTTTACCAAATTCACCTGCGGCTTGTTGTATGCATAAACGTCGACATTGAATGCACCGTGGACGGGTGCTCGTTTCCAGTGCTTCTTGAACTGTGGCTGCGCTGCAATAGATGTGGGCAGTTAGTTGGACTTTCTCTAATAATTAAAAAACCGTTTGCTTTACATGCCACCAAGGTGATTAGCACCAATAAACGAGTTGGCACCATCATCATAATCTTGGGCGTTCCGTCTATCCAACTACGTCGACTAAGCCGATTTTGGAACACTCACGCAATTTTATGGCCTCTCAATTTGGGTCAGTTTGCAGATCGAGTCGAATCGTATCGCATTGAGTGGCTAATTTGCATGAATCCATTCACGCCAAATGTTCTAGGAATGTGAAAACATTGTCACAATAGCCAAACAAAAAAAAGAAGAAACTGGTTTCGTTAACGGCAGTTTGGAGCCCGTGAATATTGTTGTTAATGCTGTGGAACATAAAACCCGACTGTTATGGCCCACAACAACAAACAACACGAACAACAGATGGCCGTGTCATTCACTGGGGACAACTGTGACATGTTGACCTGTTATAGGGCCTTGACCAATTTGATTTTTATGTGACGCTAAAAATCGTAATAAAGCCAACAGCGAAAGGTGAAAGTTCGAATTAACATATCAATGTGGCGTTATACTCGTATGCATGTTAACATGCGTATAGTATGAACTATTGTTGCCAAAAGGAAAGTAAGTTCCACAAATTCCAGAGAATCGGCAAAGTCAAATTATACTTTGCGCGTTTTGACAGGAATACGCTCAAGCCTACTCCAAAGCCGTATTCCCACTCATAACAAGAAGGGCAACTAAATTTCGTAACATTTTGAGAATTTTATTTATCTGTAGAGAACGTGTCAAAAACAGTTGAAAAACCAAAAGCAATTCTGGGCAATGCAAACACAGGACCAGACCGAGTGACAGCTTGCACTTAGAGCACTTAAGATAACTGTGTCTTGAGACAAGTGCAGGTCCGGCTACCGGAGCAGCAGCAATCCCATTGATGTCGACAGTGGAATGAAGATTTATGAAAACTGTTGACAGTTAATGCTTCGAACCGTAAAGAGTGGGACCAGGGCAACGATGAATTTACATGCGGACAATGGCCGCACACTGAAAAAATTGCGATTTCAATGAATGCAGAGGCATAATGCACTTTAAAAAAAAATAGTAGAGACAGCAAATGACAGGCAGAGATGGACAGCATGACAGACAGGCACAAAGGCAATTGCCGCCCAGCGACGAGACAGACATAAAAAGAGGAAGAGAGCGACTGAAAGGCAGAGGTTGAGACAGGACGATTGGAAGAGCAATGAGCATGCAAATATGTAGCGGCTCCTAAAAGAAACAGAAACAAAAGGCAAAAATACAATTTTTTTGCTTCACTCGAGTCTGGGTCCAAGGAATTCCTGAATTTGTTTGCAATCTGCTTTATCCAATTAGGTCAATACTTGAAACTATAATTCTATTAAATTAATTAGCACAAACTAGACTAATTAACACAAGCTAACTCACTGTAACAAACAATAGTTTCCGATAACAGATCCAATTGCAAGGCGACATCGACTCGAATTACTCTTAATAATAAATACGTATATAATAAAATATTTGTAGAATACTCTTTTAATTATTTACTACATGTTATTACTAAGTAAACTATGTAGGCTTAAAGAGTATACATTGGATCAGTATATGAACTAATTATTAGCACTATAATTATCCCAGATTAAATAGCGTCTATCTTCACCGATAGATAGTTATAGTTTTATAGCAAATATATTATTATAATTGTGTTGAGCTTGAACTTGAAAAAGAGCATTTAGAGCTTTGTTACTCTTTCTTATTGTAATAAATGTATTTTTTTTTTGCTTGTCTAGCAACTAAATGGCAACAATATTACTTGGCGCTTCGGCTTAACCCACCCTCGTCTGCAGCTTCAATCAGGATATGCTGTTGACAGCATCTTTTGGCAGTGTTCCTTGCCAAAAGGACACTTACTCTCCAACTGAACTGTCCATCCAAAATGCCAATGCAAAGCGAGCGAACAGCTTTTTGACAATTAACCGTTTCGTCTTAATTAACCAGCAATAATAACAAATAGCTCTTTGAATTGGGACAGGACTTCATCATGTTGCCAAGAAATAATCATGTCACTTGAGGTTTACTCTCGGAAAACGGAGTAATTTATTATTTATTTAATGTTCAACTTTAAACGTCAAAGAAAGAGTTGAGTTGCTATTTTTGTAGTTGTTGTTGCTACCATGCAAATGCAAGCACTTTTTGTATCATTAGATGAACAATTTAGCACACTCTACATCGCCACAACCCCCAAGCCTCTGTCCCTTCTTTCTTTATATGTATTCGTCAGCCTTTGTTATCGCTTGCCAATTGCTGGCTTTGCTGACTGCTCATTTGGAGCTAACAAATACTTTGTGCCACATTTTTATTTGGACATTCAGTTGTTGCACTCTAAAAGAATTGTCATAACAAAGCAAATAGACTATAAAAGAGACGCAGAAGAAGAGCAAACCATTCAGAGCATTTTGCACATTGGCGTTTAATTTGAATTTTTCTATGCAAATGCCGTACAATAAAAAAAAGCGAAACAAAAAATGTCCACAAATTCAAATGTTTTTCGCTGCTGCAAATTTTCGCTCTGTGCCAAACTGTTATTGCAATTTTCTTTGTGTCTCTCTTTTGCATTTTCACCGCTTGCAACTCTCGCGGTTCACTAGGCCTGTCGTTTAAATAATATTC
The DNA here is from genome assembly GCA_035043445.1 of Drosophila silvestris. Taxonomy (NCBI): domain Eukaryota; kingdom Metazoa; phylum Arthropoda; class Insecta; order Diptera; family Drosophilidae; genus Drosophila; species Drosophila silvestris. Next base: position 1,961,291 of record JAWNMZ010000027.1, read on the forward strand.
GAAATTTAATTTTTTTTCCTCACTTTCGGATACCCTTCAAATATGTATTTGATGACTTGGTCATAAGGCTAGAAATATATATTCTAGTATAGAAATATGCTTTAACTGACAATAGATTGAGCAAATATTTATTGAATATTGTAAATTGGACGGGATCAATAAATTTTTTGAATTGAATTTAAAATGTACGTGGTTTGCATACACTTTATAAGCAACATTAATATATTTTTATGTATAATATGGGTTTTTTATTTGTTTGTATGATTGGAATGCGGAAAATGTTCTAGAATGGATTTTTATTTTTAATTTGCTTAAAAAATTTAGATCATTAGAAATAAAGATCTGAAATCACTTTGCGGCTAATCATATTATAAGCGGTTTTGAAAGAGTCACATAAGTTCGGTGCGTGTATTTTGCTAATGTTTTTTTTCCACAGATTTTAAAGTATAATTCTTAAATTCAGTTCAAAATTTGTGGCGGCCAAAATTCGGGTGCATAACTTTACAGGCGAACGCTAATCAAATTGTTTTTTGACTAATTGTTATGCAAAACCAAAATGAGGCCATAACAATCAATGCCAATAAACTTAGCGAACCGCTTTGCATGCCGCAGGATAAACGACACTTTGATTTAGTGCAAGGACAAGGACAATAACAGTAGACTGTGGCCAAAGCCAAATAGCAGCATAATAAAATAAAACAAAAGCTAATACCAACAATGGGAACATCAGGAACAGCAGCAGCAAATCCAAATGCAGGCGGCAACTTTATGGCCAACATAAAAATCAGATTCTGTGTCACGCTCTCTCAGTTCATCCTCCATTCCGACGAACGCGGCCTGAATGCGAATGACAATGTTTAGCTGTGCAGCCCTCTAGGCCCACAGTGCGTATTCGCAACGCAAGACAACGCAACAACAAATCCAATTTATGAGTGCCACAAATTTCATAGTTGTAGATGACGATTACGAGAAGCTAACTTGTTGCCCGTGGCGTGAGGAGAAGAACTGTGAAAGTTTCGCACCTAATGCCACATCAATATGCAAAGCCAACCAATTTTGGCATAAGAAGCAAACCAAGCGCTGTGCTAAGCTAAGCTACTTTAAAACTTAAAGTTCATTTAACTTTTACAATCAGCCAAGCAGCCAAGCGGCAGCCAACACAATCGAAAGACGCACAGCCGTCGATGATACTACAGCAATTTGTGATTTATTAACAACTTTTAAAACTTATTAACGTAAATTGATCGACTCAATAGATACACTTCAAGAGCAATTTTTTTTTAAATAGTAAATCAATAATTTGGAAAAAGAACCCCAGGCAAAAACCCTAATTTGATAAACTCATAAGAGCACAGTATGTCTATAAATTAGATTGTTGATATAATATCAACTTTCAACTTTTGCAACTACTGTTGCTCGGAAATTCCTTAAGCTAACAACATGTAATAAAAGATTAAAAAAATCTCTGCGTAATATATCTCACACTGATACAAATGCGATTACTTGAGTTGTAGATTTTAATAAGTGGATTCATACTAATTAGTTTCTTTAGCTTCTATTTACCAATTAACCAAGAGAACTTGAAGCTTGAAAGCTTGCAAGCTGGACAATCGTTCGATTGTACTCTTAGGTCAAAGCACCGACACGTGCCAACAATACTTAGACTGCCCCGAACATGGTAACTTACCCCTCGTCATCTCCACGCCCCCTGAGACACAAACACACACACACGCACAAACAGCAATTATGGCGTCAAGAGAGCGTGTAATAAGCCCAAGCAGACAGTGGTCAACATAAGACATTGATCACGGCTTTATTAAATTACCTTAAGCAATTTATGATTATATCACAGATCTCGCAAGCGCAATGTATTTAAGAATAGAATAAAGAAAAATAGTCTTGTAGTACTTCGTGGTGACTTAATTGTACACTAAGAAACAAAAGAAAATCAACTCTTAAGTTAAAAAGCATTTTCTTGTATAATTTCTTTCACTCTTTCATATTTTTGGTCTACTGTGCATCGTCTGGTTATGTTTTTTGAGCTTGACTTTTATTTTTTGTTGCTACTGTCTTGTTCTGCATTAAAATTGACCAAACGATTTATGATTTTGTGCCTGTGGGGCTCCGGCATTGTTGCCGTTGCTGCTTTTCAATAATGTGCGGTCCAGCGATAAATTTTAATAGCCCTTCAGCAATCTAAAGTAGTGTTGTCCCCTTCCCTAAAAATTGACAATATGTTTTATGAAGTGTGTTCAATTGAAGAGGAACGTTTCACATAAATTTCAACAGGATTTGCATATGAACTATGCACTGGTCCTCCCGGTGTAGTTTTAAGTGCCACTAATACATATTTATGGAACATGCAACTCAAATTCAATGATTGGAGCCACTGTCCTCAATCAATCATAATTTGTAACTGTCAGCGCGGGACTGCGACAACGTCGAGTGATGAAGTCGTCGCGCAAATAACAAAGCCAAAAACCCAACAAACAATCGCAACCGCAGTCGTTGTCCAAGTCGAGATCTGAGTCCGGGTTGGAGTCGGAGGCCGCAACTCCCTTTAATCCCTTTGCGGGAGTTTCAACCATTGTATCTGGCTGCCATTGTGCATGTATGTCGCTTGTTTGGCTACCAGGTGGAGTATGCTTGTTATGTGTGCGAAACCAAGTTCAGCTTTTGGGTCTCACAGATTTATTGTGAATTTTTTTAAACCAAAAACAATAGCACAACCAATTTGACAGCTGTCGCATCGTATCGCAACGGCCTCGTCGTTCTCTGATATGCTCGAATTTGACAAATGTCTGACAAATCCTGTCAGCTTCCAGTACGGCTAATGAAAGGCAATTGCCGCCAAAGATCGTGACAAGCCAACGAGCCAAATCTTTGGCACGTGCCTACGCTCAGTTCAGCGTTGCGTTTATAATTTTTTGTTTATTTTTTTCTCTCGATATTAATATTATACTCTACGTTAAGGATTATTATAAACATTGGAAGAAACATGTAACGAATTAATGCAATTATTTCCGGGTAGATATGTTATTAATAATGAGATGGAATTATAATACTTTAACCTTCAAATCTTAATGCAAGGGTATTTTCTCTTCGACATTTCCGATTTGGGATTTTCTTTCTTGTTTTCATTTTTATATTTTTTTTTTAAATATTTTTTTTAACACATTGGTGGCCAGAAGTTATGCGTCTTGCCTGGCTGTGTAACGCTTGTTATTATTTCAGGCAGGTAAAATCTTTATGAGTTATGCAATCATTTACTTTGGGTGAGCGTTATAAAAACATTAGCCAGAGCAGCTTCTCTAACTGAATTAGTACATGGAAACAATACAGCTAACATACTTTATTGGTTGCCTAAACTATACTGACCAAGAAGATAAGTAACTAATTCATATAAATAGCAGCAATAAAAATAAATAGTTGTACTCTCTTCTAATTCAGTAATTTTAGGATTGAATTGATGAATCGGTTGAAACTATTTTAATAAATATTTAACAATTTAAATAGATAACCTTTCATTTTCAATAGTTTATGCTCTTATTTTATGCATTGAGTAGTGTTAGCACAGTGTAACTTATTTCACATATAGCAATGTTATCCTTGGCTGGACCTACACATGTACATACATACATATACATATGTATATGAATAGGTGTAGGCCGCCTTTTGAAAGTGCCCGGCTACCTGGTCAGCTGTGACTTGTGTCAAAATGTTGAGCTAGTGTGCAGTCAAGTAAATCAAAGTGAACTCTGCCAAGCTACCTACACCTAAATCTGCCAATACACCTACAAAAAAAACACAGCACCAACAACATAAACAACAACAACAACGACAATTGCAGAAGCGAAAGCTCGCCTTTGGCTGGCATCGGTCATTTTTCATGTTGGCAACGGCAGTCGCTGGTGGCAGGTGGCACTCATTGGAGTGTTGTGTGTGTGATGTACGGGTTGGTAGGGGGGGGTGGATTGGTAGTCGAAGCGAATGTGATTATTGATTGGTGTGCCTCTAAATTCATGGCTAGCTTAAATGCTGACGAATCATTTATCTAACTATGGCCAAGAGTCAAAAGATTGTTGCTGGTTGTTGTTGCGTGCGTGTTGCAACTGATATGAGTGAGTGTCTGTGTGTTGTGTTTGCGTGTGAAGGGGTAAGCGCATTGTGGTGTCATTCTCTGGCATTATTATCAGCATAGAAACAACAACAGCAGCAACTGCAGCCAACGAGATCTGTGACCGAAGTAGGGGAAGATATATAAAAAAGATCCATCAAATGCAAGTTTGACATTTATGTGACATTTGAAATCAATTTGCACGACAATTGAATTTTCCATTTTTGAGTGCTATTTGTTATTGTTTATTGTTGGCTGGTGCGACACAGTGGTGTATATATATATCTATATAGATATATATATACACACTGACAGACAGTTCGGCAACCGATGCGTTTATATGTCAATTAGCAATATAAGCATGAATGTCTGCAGTTTGCAGATTTTTTTGTCATGAATACTAAAGTGAATATTTAATTGGAACCAGCAAAGCTCGCATCTGTATAGGTGAGCGTATTCAATATAATCAATGGCAGCTAAGTGACATGCAAATGCGTAAACCGCAGATTTGTACCGCAAATTAAACAATAGCATTCGCGAGGTTCTTTGATCGACCGTCCAAATAGATAATCACGAAACGTTTTGTTGATTGATTGAATGATTAAATCAAAATAAAATCAAAATGCATATTCGTATTATATTCATATTCGATTGCTTTTATCATACTAGCATAGTTAAAGTGAACTTAAAACTTGTTTTGACCATTTTGAATTCCCAGGTGCAATTGGTAGGAAGAGGGCTTTCGGATGGGATCAATTTCCATTTGCTCTCTAAACTGAAATAGATGCTTCCCATGCGTGGATGTTGTTGCTATTGCTGCTGTTATTGCTGCTCATGTTGAGTTGATATAATTTAGCCACCAACACTAAAATGCAAATGCAATATTAATCAAATACCCCAATTGGTACATAAATATCCCTGAATTATGCAGATGTATTTATTGGAAGTAAATTTGATTATTTTTATATTTTAAGCTCGCCTTAGATTGTTTTTTTGTACGCAAACTGTCTGGAAATGTAACTTTTAATTTCTCAAGCAATTGATTCAGTACATACATCTATAATCAGTGCAAATAGCCAAAAGTAGTTGTGTTATCTTCATACTGAATAGCTTTAGCTATTGACTGTTTTGTAAGCGTATCAATAGATATATTTGATTTGTTTGTAAGCTACATGCTACATTCTACAAAAAGCTTAGCTGCAAAATTTGGCCAACTGTCAATATTGTTTGACTTGGCCTGGAAATATGGTCAGGTTGCTTGGAATACGCTCAGACGATGATCTTATCCCTTAGCTATATTGCAGGCAAACGAATAAAAGCAGACAAATGTTTGTTTTTGCCAGAGTAATGCAGCTGTTGCCACTGCAATTGGCCAGATTTATGCTGTCTAGCCGCACTTTAAAGCATTGCAGCTGTAACAAGCTGCAAGCAAACACTGCATTTATAGCCCGACCAACTGTTCAAGTGTTCTGTTCTGCTGGAAAACGTCTCCAAATTTCATGTTATGAGCCTTAAATTCATTTTAGGATTTCCCAAAAAAGGTCAGAATATTTCTAGGAAAAAGAGTTGGTTTTGAATGCTTTTTATCTTAAAGTTGTATATGCTTGACCCCGCCTCTGAAAGCATTCCCTCATACGATGCCTTTTAATGAAAGCAGCGTTCTCTATGGCGTATTTTCCGGGGGCTCAAGTGCCCACCCATGCAGCCAAGGTGTCTGCCCTGGCAGCTTTTGTTCCTGTCTCTGTGTGTTGCTCTAATCTTATATAAATAGGTATATATATATGTATATATATATATATATATATGTGTTTATATATATATATATATATATATATATATGTACATATATATATATATATATTTGTATATATATATGCATGTGTATGATGGAGCATGTTTGGCTGTGGCTCTGAATTCTAGGTATAAATTCTCCAGCAAAACGGCGGAAGTAATATTTTTCATATCAGCATACACTGTGTACACAGACACAAACACAGTTTCATAGCATGTGCGAGGGCTGCTTGAAAATGATTTAATCTTGGTGAAATTCAAAGAGACATTTAAAATCTACCTAGCTAATATAAGCTACTCTAACTTTTATTTGATAAAGTGCTTAAAAACATAGCATAATAAATGGTACACAAAAGAATAATTTTATATTATACTTAATATATACATACTTAAATAGTAACTGTTCATTTATTGATGATCTCTTTATAATATTTTTATTCCGACGGTATATATAAACATATCGAAGTTCAACAGATGACATTAAAAATGCTTAAATTATATTAATATTGATTTTTTAAAATGCTAACTTATTTAAAGTCAAATCATGCTCATTTGTATAAAACAATGTAACTTTTTAGTTCAACCTCGAATCATAAATATGCATATATTCAGACAGTGAGTGCTACCGTAGTCGCTTGGGCTTTCCCGGTGTTTGTTGAAGTTGTTGTGGCGGCTTCAGCGGAAGTGCGCTATGTTCGCATGTCCGCAAATGCCCAGTCGGTAAGTTTAAATGCCCATCTTAGCTGAGAGCTATTCGGTGGCCAGAACATGCAGATGCACATTGAAATACATACGTATGTGTATGTATGTATTTAAGTATGTTTCTAAGGAGATATTTATGGGTGTTAAGATAGATATACTATTTAGTGGCAGATGTTGTGAAGTTTTGGCCACGCTGAAGCTACTTCGGCCGAGGGGGAAGAGCATGCTGGGAGTTGGCAACAGCAACAGGCCAACGGGACTTTTGTCGTTATTTATGCAACGGAAAAGGGATGTAGACACTCCGAATCGTTAGCTTTAAGATGCTTCCCCAGAGCCGAAACACTTGCCGGAAGTTTGGCACTTGCCACATTGCACCATTTTCAGAGTGCTACAGAACCAGGCAACGTGAAGCAACAACATTGCCACCGCAAATCTGCCAGTACCTCGACTCGCCACATGTGCATTTAAACGCATATAATTTGAAACAGTTGCCCCACAAGCGCCGCTTAGCATACTTGCCAACTTTGAGCGCTAATGCAATTTTCTACTGATTTATTATGCGGACGCATAATTTAATTAAATAACGCGAACTTCGCCTCCGGACTTTTGACAAACAGATATGCTGGGTCAGAAAAGCTTGCATCGGACCTAATTACAGACATGTAAACTGATCAAAAAGGTAGAAAGCCAATGCCGGATAAAAGCCATGCGTATATAGTAGTCGAGAATGCATGACCAGATGATGTCCTGCTCACAGATTTAAGCTGGAAGGCCGAGAATCCTTCTATATTCATTTAAAATAAATAAATATTCATATAAATTGTCAAAGCGGATTACGTTCTGGTTTTGATTTGACTAATAGATTACCTGTACTTATATTTTTATCTCATTGTGGACACATATTATTTTTAAGATATTGACTCATAAGATTGAATTTTTTGATCCCCAATAAAGAAAACTTCAACTCACAGCCTTTTCCCTATGCCTCTAGTATATTGTAATATATTACACCCACTGTACTCATATTTTAATGGGTATAGAACATAAAAGATCCCAAAACGCCTCGACCGCAACATTCACCTGCGAAAATATGGCATTTGATAATTTATCACTCTGCCAGGTTGTGCACATATCACCATAAATAAAATTTATAGACTATTTTGGCCCTGAACCCTTTGCGCGGCCCTCGCCCCCCTCTGACTTATATACTTCCCACTCAAGTTAATCTATATAATTTTTGCCATGTCCCTCTTCACAAGCGGTTTGATTTACACAGAGGATAATCATTAAAAGGCAACAGCAAATAAAAAACAATTTTTAGTTTCTCTCCTTTCCTTCTTTTTTTTCCCACATTTTGTGTGTTTTCGTTTGTTCTTAACCCTGTTTATTTATTTACATAGAAAGCAAGTAACTAGTGGCTAGTAGCTATTGTGGACTGATGCTGGGTTTTAGAAAGGTTCAGCCGGGTTTAATAATATACGAGCGTATAAAACACCGGCAAACGATTAGAGAACGCCAGGCTGTTGCTGCCTTCTATTATTGCTGTTGTTGTTACAACCCTCAAATTGTTGTTGTTGTAGTTGATGATGTGTTTTTGCAACTGAACGCATGAAGTTTTTGTGGCATCGTTTACATAAATGCCACACGCACACGTAACCATAGTTCTAGACATACCCCCATTCCCTCTCCGCAACCAAGCGCAATGAAAACCAGGGAATACCAAAAAAAAAAAGAAAAAATAATAGAAAGGCAGAGCTACCCAACGATTATCCCTTTTTAATAGACTCATAAAACGGTTATTAACTTTGTTTGGCCGTTGCACAAAAAGTCATATATATATATATATATATATTTATATATATATATTTATGTACAGGCATATCGCGTTTCATTAAACTCAACCCAGGTTGGGTTGAGCAGCCCTGGCAGCCAGGGTTGCATTAATTTATTATGTTATGTATAGTTTTTCTGGATGGGTATTTTTTAGGAATACCATTTAAAAGAGCGACGAGCAGAATATGTAAAGAAATTATATTTGACAATAATTAATGACCTGCAGTCGAGTTGAAGCCGCTAAAACGAAAATCAAAGTGAAGCTGCCACATGATGCGCGAAGTTTTGTATACGCTCTGCCGGGCAAATTGACTGTGAGGGCATATTGACTTTAGATAAATGAATGCATGGTTAAGTTAGTAGAAAGGCAAATCTACAAGCATTGATATATTGTTATCCAAAACTGTGATTGAAATATACACAAATATATTTAAATGTAGCCAATCTGTATTCAGCCTTGCTTCGTTGTATCTAAATATATATATATATATATATATATATATGTGCAGGTCATTCGATGGTCGCACATTCGCTATTTGGAATTCACTTCTTATATCTGATTTTGCGACTGTCGAAAGCTATTTCATTCTTACTCCACATCCTGCGCCCGTATTAAAGTTCGCCCACACAGCTTTGTAGCTTCCAACCAAAAAACACAAAAAGATAAATGAAATTCTGATGCAAATTTGATTTGTTTGTAAGTGTTCGACGTTGCAATGAGAACATAAAAAACCAAGCAAGCACTCCGACAGCGTCAGGGTCCAAGCTCAGTTCCATATTCATTTTCTGTTGCAGTTGCAGCTGTTGCTCTGATCACTTGCAAAACTGCAAAGGGCTCACTCTGCGTGTGTATTTGTGTGTGTGTATAAAGTGAATGTGTTTGTGCTGTTGCTGATGTCAGTGTTGGGGGCAGCAGCAACATGTTGCCAGCCAGCCAGCAGTTTCTCGTTTCATTTCAGTTGACATTTTTATGCGCGGATGATTAATTATGCAATTTTGCATTTGGTTTTGCACTCGTCCTGGTAAGAGACCTGCCGCATCGGGTCATTGTCTCAGCTGCCTGTCCTATTATGCCCTGTTCAAGTCTCTATCGCATCAATCAGCATCAACATTGCCACAGCAGCAGCAACAGCAACAAGGAGTGCTTGATAAGTCCTTAAATCACTGCCACCACATTGTGCTGCAATTAAATTTATGACCAAAGTTAGCCACGATAATGTTTAGAGACAGCGATTCACCCATTAGCCGCCATTTAAATGGCTAAATTGGCTAACAAAAGCACTAAAATTATACACCGGCAATAGAAGGATTTTAAGTTAATGCAAATGGTGACAGCGACTGATGGCGGTGTCGATGTATATGTCTATGTCGATTGTTACACATAACCGAAATGATAACAGAACTTAATCACTGCAATTCATGCGATTCTCGGCGTGACTAAGCGCCAAACGTGATTGCCGGACAAGACTGGGGACTAGGAATTTGCACGCAACCAACCCACAGGCAAAACAAAATAAAACGAAAAAAAAGTAAAACAGGAAAAATTATATGCATGAAATGTGGCACATGCGAAAGCTTTAATACCCTAGTGCAGATCTGTGATCTTAAGTAACAACTTGTGGAAGGAGTTCAATAGATTATTTCCATAACAACTATAAAGCTATAAATATTTAATATATATCTGTTCGATTTTTATGAATTGTTAAAAAATGTTACTTGCTAAGTGTAATCAATTTTAAATTCATCCATACAACTCCTATTTCTACTGCTAATAAAATCGACAAAAAAAAATGTGCAAAGCTATAAGTTCTACACAAAGCTATAGGATACACGAACTTTGGTTTAATTAAAATTGCACAATATCAGAAAGTCAAGTGAATATATTTCATATTTCATTCATAAATATTTCATATTTACTCGTTTTATCAAATAATGAATAGCACCCAACAGCAAAAGTGTATTAAAAACGAGGACCGCTCTGTATGCAATGCTTGACTGAATGATGATGTTGTTGCCACTGCTAACTGGCTGCTGGCTGCTGGCTGCTGGGCTGACTGACTGTTCCAAAAAGAAGACGCAGCTGGCTGACAATTGTGCAAAATCGTAGAACAGTTGTACGCAAATAGAGCAGCCATGCGGAGCGTTAATTCCGAACGGCCCATTTGAGGCACGTTTCAGTTATTAACAGGCTGGTCGCCTGTAAAGTGCATGTGGCCTTTTGCTGTGAGCGATAGAGAGAGGGGGCCACGAGCAGCTGGGGCGGAGGCGCACATCGTGACCAATATGCTTGTCATTGCCCTGATAATCAGCTTTGTGCATACCGCAAATTGGTCAGCAATGAGGCCAGTGTCTCCGCTTTATAAGAGTATTGCATGTTTCCCAGTCTGTTGCTTGTTTGACCAGGAGTTACGCACGTTGGCACAATTATCTGAACACATTGGCAGCAAGTGTAAATATTTGACAAATATAGCTCACGTAACCAAGCATATAACACAATTAAGGCATCCATTCGTTCGCTAATAAATGCACACTTACAAATTCATAAATATGAGGGATAGTTTTTTAGATACAATTCGATTTTTACGTTAAAGAATTTACATAAAAGAATTTACTGGCATTTACTGGCAGTAAACTTGGATTATTCTAATATAATTTCTATTGCTTAAAATATAACCTATATATTAATTTTGTTACATAAATTGAAAACAATTGTTTACTATTTAAAAGCTTACATTTCAATTGTTTCTGACATATTTGGAATGCATTTTTAATTATACCATATTTTATTTCTATTTTAATCCCAAAATGAAGTTATATTTATTTATATTTGGTAGCGAATATTTTGACAATTGAATTTAAGCCGATTGCGGCGCATATATATAGATATATTTATATACAACAAAACGTGCAGATAAAATATACAATCGAAAAATATTAGATTTGCCGACAATATTTTTCAGTAGCATCAGCCATACAGTTCGTATACTCTACGTTGCGTACGCGCGATGTGAGCCTCTTGCAATCGAAATGAAATGAAATAAAATTGTTAAAAAACGTGAGCAAAAATATTTTTTTGATTTTGTGCAGCTGGTGTGTAAGGGCTGGCAGGCAGACATTAATTAGATTTTATGATTTACGGCACTTGATTTCCAGATGCGATTGTTTTAATGCCCCGCCAGTTCCGCTGCCGCTGCCAGTTTGCTTCTGCTGCTGGGGCTTAATGAAGTTGTCTGTTGTCTGTTGTAATTAGAAGTAATAATAATTTCCTAGCCAGAGAGTCATTACGAATTTGGATTGCGGCCAAGGAAATGCCATTAATCAAATTAGCAAGCGTATAACTTTTTATGATTATGCTCAGGATAGTCGCGTCCTGCCTCGTCCAGATCGTGGGTTGAAGGGGGTTTGGTTTGAGTGGTGCGTGCTGCGTATATGCGAAGATAAACCTACCAACAGAGGACAAGCGCTGACAGAGCTGCCGACTCTATTGCTCTCTACCACTTATTGCTTGATTCTATTTGGTTTTTTAATAAACAATCTTTATAATGAAATTTCTGCACAAACACAAAAGTCGAGTCTGACGCGACTGCCGCAAAATTAATTACGATAAACCAACCAAGGGAACTCGAGCAGTTAGCCACCAACAAGGACAACTCAAGCGACTCTGATGACTCAACGTCAAGTTTTATTAGTAATTGAAAAATTGCTGTAATTATTAAATGCAGCTGCCTACTGCTCGTCATTTGTCTTGGCCAAGTATGCGATACTCCCTCTTATGGTATTGTCCAATTGACATTATGCACCGGACAATCTTCGAGCTAATTAGCTAAAATTATCTCACTGTTTGGGTATGTGGGTGTCTGGCTAGGAAAGCTGTACAAGCGCCAATTAATTTTCATACCAATAATCATAGGTAAGCAGCAGGCGATTACCTTGGGAGCTGACACTGCCCCACTGAAGATAACAATTGAAGTCACAAACAGGCACTTGCTGGATTAGCAGTGCTGGCGAGATACAGGTCTAGAGAATCGTATCTGAAAGTTGCATTCAACCGATATCATTTGAAAATGAATGTGTTATTTAATCGATATATTTAAACGTATTGGTTAAACCAATAAATAAATAAAAATAAAAATATTTAATTGATGTAGATTGTGTATAAAAATTCCACTACGTTTCTCTCTTTTTGTATTTTCAAACGTATCTTAAGACACATCACCAGTAATCACCACGTCACCACTAATGCTCTAGTTACATTAAGACTTTCACTTATCACAAGTGGATACAATACAATATTATCAGTTACATATAATTCAGCATTCATAGGAATTTAGCTTGAAAATGGCTAAATGTCGCAAACTACTGTCTGTTGCTGGCTCTTGCTGTTGACTATTGATTAACTCGCTTATTTTGGCATTGTCAGGCATATTTAACGTATTTTGATCCAAATTGGCAGGATAACAACGACAGGCAGCAATAACAATGCAAATCGTATGAGCAATGCTCAGTGCCAATGGCAATACTAATAGCAATAGCCTCGATGCTCGTATAGAGTCTGACTTGTTCTGCTGGATTAGCTGGCTGCCACATGGCACTGATTAGGGGCAAATAGCTTTTGCGTGTCAACAATTTGAAAGGCAGATGCAGCATGTCTGCATTTAATGTGCGTTGCAAGTGAAATCAACAGCATTTGCCATTAGCACGTAAGTACGGCAAAATTATGAGAGAAGCAGAGAGAAAGAGAAAGGCAGAGAGAAAGAGGGAGAGAGGCAGAGAAAGGTTAGGCGAAAATGGGTGATCATAATTGGCACAAATGTCTTAAAGACTTAAAATGCGGGTGTTGTCATTTAAAGCGTATGTGACCAGAAGGACTAAACAAGACGAGTATATATGGTATTCTCTTTTTCTTTCCTTCTCTCTCTCTGTCTCTCTCTCTCTCTCTCTGCCTGTGTGTAAGGTTATGCAAATGTGAAGTATGCGACTGCATACTGCTTGTAAGTTTCAATCAAAATGCAAATATTGATGCAGTTGACATATGACGTTGTGTTCGACCGGCCCAAGTGACAGCAAAATCTGAATCAGTGACTGCCATCATTCCCCTATAAGGTACACCAGCATGTAGATTTATTATCATCGACAAGAGCACGAACAAGCTAAGACACAGACACAGAAAGAGACAGGCATAGAGAGAGAGAGAGAGAGAGAGAGAGAGAGAGGGAAACTAAACCAGTCCTGTCAGCTTCGGAAATGCAATAACAAAGTATAAAATAATAAGATTTACTCTTGCTCTTCTGCTCCTTCAAGTTGGGCAACGCGTTGCGATGCTCCCAGTGTTTTATTAAAATACAAACACAAACACAAACAGCGATACAACAACAACAACAAGTCCAACAATAACAATAACAACAACTGGCGGCCTATGTCAGCCCAGATTGAATAATGGCAGCATTGAACACTGTGCAGGTGCCGAGAGCTGCGGGCTGCTAGATAAATTAAAAAAACTCAACGCATTAAATTAGAGCAACAATAACAATAACAATAGCAGCAACAAAACCAACAACAGCGGCTGCCAAGGTAACTTTTCTGTTATTATTTTTCAATTTCTTCTTCTAAAGTTTGATGTAATATTTCAAGTGTGTGTGTGTGTGTGTATATGTAAAAGTACGCAAGTGTGCGTGTGTTGTGCTCAGGTTGTGCATTGCTAAACAATTTTTGATTAGGTTTTGAATAGAATTTCCCTTAGTCTCGCCACACACAAAGGCCATTTTCTTCTCACATCAGCCTTTTGTCTTGGCCTGCATGGAGAGTTATCACAACATTTAAGGATGTTTGTATGGCTGGACTACAGAATGACAATCTCAACTTAAACTAATAGCTGAAAGTTGGCAAGCAATTGAAAATATCATTTATTGACATTTCCTTGAACAAGCTAAAAATAAATGTCAAACAGAAAATTGCTTTCTGGTTTCTTGGCAGCCATGTATTAATTTTATCTAGTTAACCTACATGCCTAACTTTTTTATAATTTAACTGATTATTATTTTATTTATTTTGTAATGTCAGATGAAAATTGTACACTTTGTGTATTTCTCTTTGGGTTACTTTTTAATTCTTTTCATTAGTAATAATCAAATTAAACTAAAATAAATCTCATCGTTATACAACATTGAAAATTGTTCAAATATTAAATATACAAATTGAGCTTTTGCTTTTGCTCTATGATCATATTTCAAGCCCGTAAAATAAGTAAAAATAAAGTCAGTTTCTTAAGCAAATCTAAATAAATCAATAATAGAAGTGACTTATTTTTTGAAGGAGTTTGAATTTTAAGCACGATATCAGCCCAATTCAATAATATTTGTATTCATTTGAATTTCTCGACTTTAGAGAGATGATTCGCATTAACTTCAGTTCTTGCATCGCCTTTGAAATGGCCATTCATCAAGTTGACTGGCAACGCACATTAATCAACCCAATCAAAACCGCTTCAGGGCAATTTATAGTTGCACATGTGTATTTACTATATCAATCCGACATATATTGTATTTTTATACATATTCATGTATATATATATAGATGTATATATATTGATATTGGTATGTCGAACAGCTGTGAGTGGCCACTTAATACCACGAAAGTTTTGCAAAAATTTTAATTGAATGGCAACGGAGGGAAAAAGTTTGTGACGCCACTAAAATTGATTACACACATGCAACATTCAAAAGCTGGCAAACAGCTGCTAGAATATTGCAGCATGCAGCATGCAGCATGTAGCACTTGCATATTGAAATATTGAGAGCTCGTTCAAGCAGGCCGCAACACTCGCGTCAAATGCATGCGTTAAGCCTGCATTCATCCTGCCGTTAGACTTGCTCCAGCTGCTGCTTCTGCTGCTGTCGCTTTGCCAGCTTGTTGCAATTTATTCTAATCGCTTGTCAGGCATTGACTGCAAGATGCAAAGAAATGGAAAATCGCTAACTAGAAGACACCCTGTAACCAGCTTAATCGTAGCTAATAATACACAGAAATATCTGTGTTTATATGCTAAAAGGCTGGGAAGGATCTAAAGTAATAGAAAAAAGTGAAATATGCTTGATTGACGTATGCTTTTATATTACATACATTATATTAAATTAAATGAAAGTTGCTGATTCCAGTTTACCATCAAAATATGAACAAATAAAAGGGTTTTCAGGTTTTGATATTTATTATTATTTGAATTCCGCCAATTTCAGTTATCCAGCTTGGAAAGTTATCTCCATCTCTCATATTGCATATGGTCACAGCTCGCGTTTTTGGTTAGTTACAGGGTATATAAGAGAAGCGGAAAATAGGAAACAGTAGGCAAAATTCGCTGGCGCACCGATGCGTGTAACGAGGAAGCCACGTGAAGTCAACGGTAAACCAGAGCCGAGCTTAGGCCAAAGGTTGTGTGTGTGTGTGTTTGTGTGTGGTGTTGCCAATTGAGTGGCAGCAATCAATCTGCTAGGTGCCTCGTAAAGTGTGTCAAAAGCACGACTATTCCATAACCAGCTGCCAAACAGCAGCAAACAAAGTAACCGACACGATTCCAATACACTACATTCTTCATCCTCTGACCCCGTAGCCCACTCCTCGTCTGACTGAGTGATTGACTGCTTGACTTGCTTGTTGTGCCGCTTATAGCTCTTAATTGACGTCAATCGCATTGGCCTGCACTCATTCCATCGCCGTCCCACTAACACCACGCCCACTCAATGTCGCTCCTCGCCTGATGGCTGCAAAAATCACAGCTCGTTAGTGAAGTTTTGAATTGTTTTCGTTAGAAATTGTTTGACAATCATTCAGTCTTTCGCCTCTATGCTGCATATTGAAAATACATATCTCAAGTCTGGATGCTTACCAAAATTGTGCAATTATTAAATGACAAAATTGTGCAGAGAACGGACCCTCTTCAATTGTTGCCGAGAACCGCAAATCAGTTTTTAGCAGCCAACATGACAGCTACACACTCAGCCATAAACACACACAGGACAACCAGTCTCACCCTTAACTTCATCTCTTTTTAAAATGCCACCCTGTTTGTGTGTGGTTTGTGTGTATGTATGTGTGTGTGTGTGTGTGTCTGTGCTTCTTAATGATTATTTGGCGTCATATTTGATTGACGCGTGTTATACGCTCGTTATGTATGTGAATGTCTTTTCACCTCATACTTCCTTATATCTCTTATTGTCTGGCTGTGTGTGTGAGTGTGCGAGTGCGAGTGCGTGTGTGTGTGTGTGTGTGTGTTAATGGCCACAACAACCACAAGGTACTTATCAATTTTTCGCCTCAACCAAATGACACTCTTGGGCGTGTGCTTTTATACATCTGACACTTATCAAGAATATTCCGTGATAAGTGTGAATGCAGTTAAATTGGTTTTGATTGCATCGTATATGCTTATATATCTACTATATGTATGTATACATATGTATGCCTTTGGGGTTAATTTGATATGAGGCAATATTCTTAATATGCATTAAGCTAAGTCTAGAAAATAAGCAAATTGTGTTCGAAGGAACGTGGTATTGTTTTATAATTGTGCAAAATAATGCCTCATACAGCAAATGGCAACTTTGATTATATTAAATCATCTTTGAATGTATATTAATTGTATTTAATGCTAAATTAATTAATATACATATATTTGCAAATATTGAATGTGAATTTTGTTTTATTTTGCATGTATACATTTTTAGAGCTAAAAGCAGAAAGTTAATAATTTTGCCAATACAATGAATTGTAGGACCTGTTTATCTTTGAAGTAGCAAATCTGGCTTGTGATTGAACTCTAAATAGTGATTGGAGACAATCACAGTTGCTGTTTATTGAATTGCATAATAATGAATGAATCTACAGATGTCCCATGCTAATCGATGGCTATCAAGTCCTGTGAATCAGTTTAATGGCACATAGGATTTAGCCAGGCTTGATACACTTTGAGCAAATTGTTTGCGTTCAACGCCTGATCAACTTGGGCCTAAGTGTGTGTACATGTACATGTTGCATCTAAACATGTATGCTTGTAGATAAACTATGTAGAGTCCTTGAAAAATATTCAAACCATACAAGCAGAATGCCAGCGGCTACAAAGTTAACAGTTGACATAGTTTAGAGAGTTGCTCGGCCGGATGAAGTGGCGAGTGACGGGGCTGTGCCTCTAGTAGGTTCAACAGACAAACGCAGAGGCCCGTTGAATGTGGAATGAATGAATGAATGAATGAATGTCTTAATAGCGTGCCAGTTGGGGGCTGACTCTAGCTCATTGTTGTTGTTACTGTTGCTCTTGCGGTAGTTGCTGGCTGAAAATTGGTGTCAAACTAAATGAATTTAATTGCCGCTGGATATGAAAGTAATTATTTTGCAGTACATGGAGACGGTGACAGGGGAGGTAGTCGTTGTGAAAGGGGCAGCTAAAACGCACCGAGGCCAAAAGCGCTTGTCTCACGCCAGCTCTCTCTCTCTCTCTCTCTCTCTCTCTCTCTTTCACTCTTTATCTCTTCTGTTTGCTTGCATGTGTGACTATTGCTATCGATGCACTTGCACTTAACAGCAAACGGGCGTATTCTAGCAAATCGGCACAATCGCCCCAGGCATACACATTCGCACACACACACACACACACACACACACACACACATATACACACTGTCATTCAAGCCCATTTTCACTGCTGCTAGAAAAACTGCCCCACGGCTATTTTGAGCTGTTTTTTTTTAATTTATTCTCTTTCACTCGCGATGCGCCAGTTGTTCTTGCTGCTGATGTTTATTGGTGTGTATTGGTGAGTATAAGTGTGTGTGTCAGCTACAGTGTTGTGTGACTTATTTACTTGCCTGGCCCGATTTTGTTGTCTAGATCAAGTTTCTTTTCTTCATCTTCTGTTTGCAAGCTCACAGGTCATGTACCACTTTCGATTTCACTAAAATTTCGAATCCCAACTTGTTACTGCGAATTAAATTAGAATATCCGAAACAACCAAAAAGTGAAAAAAGTTGATTTGAAGAAGTCGTTTAGCTGCATCAGTGATATTGCTATTACTTAAATTAATAGAAATAAAACTATTTTTGCAGGAAACATTTTATTTTTATTATTTAGTTTATAGTTTATAATATAATAAATTATAATTAGTACCACTCATAAAACTAACCTGTCTTCTTTTTTCGTGTGCATTCAAATATTTCTCATTTCACATCCTTGTAGACAATTCGTCTACTTACTACAATGGAGGAACTATATAGCAATATTGACCCGCTACTATTGGAACGCAGACGCAATCTCCCGGTACTGGGAGTGTGGTGACGGGTACGCAAGTTGTCGGTGTTGGTACTTGATGCCAGCCGGTAGCCGGATCTAACATCCAAGTATAACCTGGTCTAGCAGGCACCATTGGGTAAGGGAACGGACTGTAAAACCCGGGCTGGTGATAACCGGGATAACCGTGACCATGACCGTGACCGTGACCGTGACCGTGACCGTAACCGGGATCAGGACGGGGATGGGCGGGGGGTATGATGATGGTCCTTGTCCTTGTTCTTGTCCTTGACCACCACAACGCAGTTCCACAACGGGACGATTCCTGTCCCCCCTGCCTTTCTGATTATTCGAATGTCCATGGTTGTTGCTACTTGTCATCATTATTCTCCTCAAGATCATCAGAAATTCTTGTACGTCGAAATCGTTTGATCGATCCCTACGTTTTTTGTCATCGGCCGACACTACGCACAAGGGGTAATTATTTTTGTTGGAGCTTTGCCCGTTGCCATTTGTGAACAATGAGGGAATGAGGTCGCTCAGCGAGCTGCGCAGCACACGTGATTCCGACACATGCGACTCGCCGTTGGTTAGCTTGGCCAGCTCATTGTACTGCTCGGGTGTCACCGAATGAACGCGCACCAGCTTCGCTTCTCCTAAAAATATGATCAGCTATGAGGATCATCATCATCCAATCACAGTTATCTTTGACTTACCTCCATTGGCCGCGACAGCAGAGAGCACAATCACCGCGACAATTTGTAAGATCTTCATTTGAGTCTTGCGTGTTCAGCAATAGCCGATTGCTGAGCTAGAATGATCCACAACTGCTAAGTTAGCCTGTTTATAAAGATTTTCGGTCTGCTGCTGAACATTTTGTTGACATTATCATTCAAATCGGCAAAGAGCCACGCATCCAAACAAAAATAATAGGACATTAAAGTCACATTTTAAATTTATTCGAGATTGATATGTACATAACTTACGGGCTTGACATAGTTCGGTTTAAGAATTCACTCAGTGAAGAAAGGCAAGCCCTTAATTGAGCATGCAAAAAACCTGATTATGTTTAACAGCCGATGTCTTTATGTGGCAATTATTTATTTATGGCATAGCTTAAGGTTTAATGGGCATCAGAGAAAATGCGTTCCTATTAGTGAGAAGAACGAGTCCAAATTGAGTTTATTTTATCAAATCAATTCTGAAAGTCAGAAAGCCTTTCAGATTTCATGATAAAAAACGTATAATAATACAAAAAATAACTGTTATTTTTGGATCCTCAATGATTACATACTGCAGACAAACTGTCGTCACCTAAATTTCACTATAACTTTATAAAACCGACCGATTTCTAATAAGAGGGACATGATATAGTCGTCCGATGTTCTTAGCGTTTTTTTTGTTATACGTTAGAAATATAATAATTTGCATATTGGGTAAGTTTGATTCGAATATCTTGGTAAACAAAAAGGGGGTGAACACAAAAACTCATCTTTCGACCAATCAATCCTATGGCCACTGTGCGATTTATGCAAACTTTCATTAAAATAGCTTTGTATCTGAGTGACTAGTGTGCATAAAAATAGTCAAACGATCATGGTTATATCGCGGGTATGTTTAATCACAAGGGTATAATGATCGATCCTGGTATTTAAAACACTATTTGTAAATAATATAATATTGTAATCTTTTTTATGATTTTATTATTATATAGTATTATGATCATTAGTGACTCAACTAAAAGGTAAGATTTACCTCACATTGATGATATATATTATTAAAGCAATATTCAAGTTTTAGTTTTTGCTTACCTTAAACCTATATTTAAGATTACATCTCTCATTAAAGTCAAACAACATATTATATCTTGTACTTTTTTATAATTATTATTTTATATTTACATTAGCCGTAATAAACATGATCAGGACTTAAATTTAATCTAGTAGTCTGTTTCGTCGTACTCATCTTCATCTTCTTCTTCATCATTATTATCTTCCTCATTTTCTTCATAGTATGGTTGTGGATAGTATAACTGCTGGCCATATTGCTGTTGTGGATAGTATAACTGCTGTCCATATTGCTGTTGTGGATTGTATAACTGCTGGCCAAATTGCGGTTGTGGATAGTATAACTGCTGGCCGAATTGGGATGGTATACCATAGGGACTTAAATGATAGTTACCACTATAGGCGCCAAAAGGACTGCCATAACCACCTCCACTGAGTGATGTATATGGTGAGCCATATTGACGCAATGTGGCACCAACGGCAGAGGTTTTCTGCTTGAAATCCCCATTGTTCCCGATAATGGTGAACAAGATCGTTGGTGGGGTTGTTGTCATCTGTTCCTCCTCCTGCGCTTCAGGAACATCTACATCGTCAGCCGCCTGAGTTGCTGGCTGGATTTCCTGCCGTGGCACCGTTTGCTCGATTGGTGTGTTTGTTTCAGGATCCCAATAGATAGCCAAGTATGGAGTGGTCGAACTGATCGATTCTTGCTCAAGATCCGGCTTCACCACCACAACGCAATTGATAACAGGGTCCTCCTCATTGGCGGCATCGTCGGAGATGTTGCGCTTCATCAAACATAAGGGCTGGTCTTCAGTGTCGATTGCGGACACCGAACGACTGGTTGTGGTTAGGCCCATAATGCGCAGAAGCGATTGCCATCCAGAGTCCAGAGAGTTCCTAACCGAACTGAATCCGGCACTGGTTAAGCGAGCCTCAGAAATGGCATTCTTGCCATCGGTGAGTTTGAGCAGACGCTCATACTCCTCCTCACTGATGGGATAGACACGCACAAGCTGATTCACTTTGAGCTGATCGGCTGCTTCCTTTCCCATAGGTGGTGCTGCAAATGAGACGTTGCGTTTAGGTTTAGGAGCTCAAGTTTGGCTCACAAGCAAGTACACACCTGCCCTGGCACAGCTGAGGCTGCCCAAAACCAATAAAAGGCCAAAGCATCTAAACAGAATCGATTGCATCGTGGGCAAAGTTGTCGAAAACGTTTGCAAAACTAAAGATACTAAGTTCTTGATGACCAGCGTTGGTCTTATTTATACATTCGTCTTCGTATAAACTCTAGCTAAGACTAACGGTAAAAATATGTCAAATATTGCAAGTTGTTCATTTTTGGCAAAAGATAGCTAGAACGGCATTTTAAGGCATCCCATTTCAATAAATTAGTCCAACTGGCCCACATTCGGAGCCAAGTCAACAAACGCATTAAAAACCAAACATAGTTGGGAACTACGTCAATAGAACTGGTTCTTGAACCACAATACTCAAATAGTTTAACAATTTCTCAGCTGGCTAATTTGACTTAATTCGAATTGGCATAACGCAGACTGAGCTATTCAAACTATTCTCTAATTCTGCCAGAATACGGAAATACTTAGATACTGTTCTAAGTATTGAATCACTTCGAATAATATCTATTTAAAAAATTAAAAAAATAAATAAATTGAAGATGTCATTAAAATATATGATATATGATTTATTTTTGATTACCACGTTATTTAGCTGTCGTTCAGGGTATTAGGTATTCGTCTTATGACAACAGCCAATTCATCTTGTGTTAAGGTGGTTTCGCGATTCGTTCTAGTTGTAGATTTCATCCGATTTGATTTAAATATTTCAACCTATTTTACTATTAGCATAATTCATTGAGGTTTGAAATAAAAGACACATTTTATTCATTTTTCTAACTCATAATTATATTACTCTTATTTCGTTTAAATCTCTTGCTGTGTGTTTGAGTGTGTGTCTATATGTGTGTTTTTTTAGGTAGGCGTTTTTGTCTGGGTGTTTCTGTATATATGAATACCTATGCATAAATACTTAGTTACATAAACACATCCGTAATTGTATGCGATGCTGACTGCAAATGATCTCAAAACTATCTGTTCTTATAGTTAACACACATCAAGCTACACATTTGTTGAGAGTGCGTGGGTTTTTGGGTGTGTTGGTGTGTGTTTTTCACTTATAAACCTGTATGCGATTTATATTTATAAATATTAGTTATCGTCTGTTCGATTAATGCAAAATTATGTTTATTTACAAGTTGTTGCAATTACTTAAGTATCTAATTACACACACCAACACAGACACACTTTTTCCTTTTTGTTTGTTGAATGCATTTTCTATTTGTATTTTATTTTGTTTATTCAAATGTGTTTTTTAATGTTTTTAATAAATACTTTTTATATCGATTTTTTTTTATTTATTTAATATTTGTTGTTCATTTGGGTGTCGTCTTTTTGTGTTATTTGGTTGCCATTGTGCCTCAGTTGTACAAGTTAAACGGTTTTTAACATTTAAATTGTGTTTAGTTTTTAGCTGTTGTACATATTATATTTAAGTGTTAATTAAAACTACAGTCGCTACTAATGAATTTATTTACAATGCTCGCTTTTTTCTGCCATTCGCATTCGTTTCCCGTTAAGCACTTTAATAAACTGCATTTCAATATGCTCTGCCAAAACTAATTATTTCCGTTTATATCCGTTTATATCATACATATATATATATATATACATATATAGATATATATATATACGTCTGTATATGTATCTTGTATGTACATGCCATCATATCCAATTTGTTTACCATTTCATTCCCATTACCTCATGTTTTTTCCGTTTGTCTGTCCGTCGTTCGTTCGTATGAGTGCCACACTTTTTTTAACACCCACCTCACTGACAGCCATTCCATCGCAGATTTCACTCCCAGTCCCGCCACAAAAAATCGCTCAAGCCTATAACTCGTACAGTTTCAGAGCTAGAATTACCAAATCATTAAGGTTGAGCCACCCAATGCCGACCGACCTCTACCCCAGCAAGAAGTTTCTTCGCCACCTGATATCAGCTATTACAGGTATTATTCCCGACTGCAACGTTCTCGCTTATTTTTACCAGATATATCGTACAGTAGTTTAAATTCTGAATAAATCTGCAGTGTTTTTTTTATTATTGTAATCGAACTGGTACATCATCTTCCAATGAAGAAAAAATATTTTGTTGCTTCCGAAAAGGTTAAATACGAATTGCAATTATTAAAAAAAAATTAATTTTGTGCAAGCAACAGCTCTGCAAATTCAGCTGAAGATCCAGTTTTAATACCTGTCAAATCAGAGTTAATGCTTGTGGCTATTATGTCTGCAGGGGTACTGCATTTTCGGTACACCGAATAAACTTATGTTCCTTTACCGCCTCCTTTGTTGAGTGTGTAGTTTAAGAATTGTATTTGAAGACGTGATTGAAAAGAGCAAATCAAATGAGAATTTAATAGCTACACACACTGTAAACCAACTGTGAATATGGTTAGTAGTTGTAATGGAGACTAAGCAGTTAATTAGCATTTATGTACAGCAAATATGTATTTGATGCATATTAATTTCAATGGAGTACACAGTGGCTGTAATCGAATTGAGTGTGATACAGTTAGCTACAGAAGTATGCAGGCGCTGATTGCTATAAAACGGTGGAAACTGTCAGTTGAAAGTGTAAATGTTTGACTGCATAGATTGATTGACTGATTGATAACAGTTGAACTTGATTATAAAGCATATTTATAGCCTAATAAGTCTTATTTCATAATGAAAATGTTTATTCTTTTTTATCGCTTGGCTATTGGCATGTGTGAAGTGTGTGAGAGACACAAATGCGCAAGTATGATCACAAAAATCTCACGATTGATAGACAGGGAAATTGAACCCCTTACGAATTGTGAGCTTTGCTTGGAAACATTTGAAGAACATTTAGGACATTTTTTTAAAATTCATCTGCTTATTTTTGTGACCCGCTGTGCATTTCGATTTCTACAGTTTGCTTAAGCATTAGCTAAGTACTATATGCATATATAGTTAATATATTCCCATATATGCACTGTTATTTGGCTCTTTTTTTCGTAACCCTTTTTTATTATTTTTTATAAATATTAATTTTTATGGTTTATGTCAATATTGAGTTTTGTATGTTATGCTTGGCTAGACTTACTCAAAATCGCTTACAGCTAGAGAGTTTTATTCACTAAGTGCATTTTATCATAAATACGAAATCAATGCGATCCACTTGAATTTAACTAAGCTTCTTCAATACATTCATCAACGTTATGATCCTAATCATCGTCTTGATCTCAACTTCAATCATTCCTTCATCTTACGCACTGCACCCGATTGTTCGGATTGAGGCGACTGCTGCTGTTGCTGCTGCTGCTGCTGCGGGGGCGGGCACTCAATGTAGCTGTAGTTGTTGTAGCTGTTGCTTCACTGGCTGCATACGACAATTGTCTTGTTGGCTGCAACAGCAGCGCTGCCATTGTTGAAGCCGGCGCAGCGGCACACACATACCAGTGCTGCAGGCAGCAGGAAACGATGCTGAGGAGCATGCAACAAATGCCGCAGTAGAAGCTGTTGCTGTTGCTGCTTGAGTTGTGCTGCATGGCCGCCGGGTGTTCACCTGCAAAAGAATACGATACACAAAAAGAAAACAAGAAAATAAAGCGCAAGTACCAATCGTTAGTTTCTTTCTCAGTTCATTAGCTAATTGTTAATGCAGCTAAAGGTTAATGCAACAACAACACAACACGGATGCAATTAAGCTCAGTCCTTTGTAAGGAGTTTTTGTCAACTGCTTGCTTCCGATTGCCTTTGCAGGGGTAGGTTCAATCACCTGGAGCAAATCTGGGCTCCCTTTACATCAACATCATCAACTAGCGCATCTGGGCCAGATAATATCGACATTCCTTCAGTTTGCATGTGCGCATTTCCTGTTTGCCAAACAAGCATCCAACAAAGGGGCAAACATCAGCAAATAACAGCAATAACATCAGCAACAACAACTCGTTATATATGCACACTTGAGCACACAAGCTGCTGCTGAAGTTGTGTTGTTGTTGGCTTTCAGCTCGAGCCGGACTCGATTATTGACATTTTAGCTCACAAGAAATAATTTCCGCACTTCTTTTAAGGCGCTAACCAAAGGCAACGTCAAAACAAGTGCTTGCGTCTATACTGTCCAACCAGGAGATACCCTTTTCATTGCCTCAACAAAGTTTTGTTTACATTTTTACATATTAAATATTAACTAAGAAAAAATATGCACAAGCGAACAAGAAACAAACACAAACTTTTAAATAACAGCTGTGGTTGCTGTCTGGTAGCCACATCGAGCTTGGACGATTTTTCGAAAAGGGTAATTATGCCATAATCTGTGTTTAAAATGAAATAAGTAAATGAAATAAATTATTAAACTATTTTTAAGTTTCTGAGATCGGACTAGCAGACAGACGGACATGGTAAGATTTGGAATGTATATACATGAAAATTTCCTCTTTATGGTAAAAGGAACAAGGTATACGAGAATCTACCCTGTGACAATACACACACACACACACACACACATTGACTGCACTTGGCATTCAGTGCAGCTGAAATGCTCAAATTGCAATGCGCGCTGCTAACAGGCAACTTCCTGCCATAAACATGCAAAACTGTCAAGAACACACACACACACACTGCCTCACACACATGCAGACATGAATGCAGTTTGCATACTCACCAATAATTACGTGCACATAGACACTGGAGGTTTTTGCCACAGTGGGCACACAGGTGTAGTTGCCGGTGTCGCCGGGCATGGCGCGCTTGATTTTTAATCTGTGGAGCAGGCAAAGAAAGAGCGTTAGTTGAAAGTGAATGGCAATAGCTGCAATGAAATGCACAAAGTAAGATAGACGCGGGATGGGAATGGGGAATGGGGAATGGCGGTCGCACATACTACCATCAAATGAATGCCAAGAGTTATGTAGCAGCAACATTAAAAACCTTGCTACTTTAGGAAATGCCTTATCCTGGAGTGGGCAGGATTCTCACTCATCTAGTGGCATCTGCATTTTATGGCTGTTCGTGTCGTTAGTTAACGGCATAAATGCACAATGAGCACATGTGGAACCGACTCCCTTTGAAGCCAACTACTATAACTCCTCGACTCCGTAACTGTAAATGTAACTGTAACTGCAACTGTGGCAGCAGTAACTAAGGCAAATTAAAAGTCACACTCGGCTAACTGTTAACAATTGTGAGTACTGCTGTCATTGTGCCGAGTAGACTTACAGACTGTAAAATACCCTTTTTGGATAATGCTTAATGCAAATGCATTAACTAATTACACTTGCAACTTTGTAGCATTTATTTCGCAAAGCAAAGTTCTCGAAAGAAGATTAATCAAAATCGTTTTATTCGAAATGTGATTTCTTTAAATTTTGAACTTGTAATTGTAATAAAGAAAAGATTAAATCAAAATAAAAAGATAACATTATTAAAAACTTGCTTAACAATAATATAATTCGTTTTATAATTCAGGATGAATAAATTAAAAATAAATGTAATAAGAACAGTTCTATTGGCTAAAATAATTGAGCTCGGTTATTTTAATATTCAAATTGTAAATTCCAGCACAATTCACAAACTGCTAGGAGGTATCTTAGTATATCTCATCGTCTGCTCCTCCGCATCCTTCCTCTGTTCCTCACATCTCCAAAATATACCAGGTAGCCTGCGCAACTTAATTATGTGTGAGGCATTTGTGAATGCAAATAACTGAAATAGTCAATGTTTGCTGAGTGGCACATACCTCGAAGTTAGGCCATCCGACCAATCATCCTCGACGAGTATCCTTGCCATGGAGCTGTCGATTTCGTTCTCGTTCTTGCCATCTAGTATTTCGCTGCCTGTAAGTGAAGATGTATTTAAATATAATATGAAGCTCGCGGAATGTGAATGGCAATTGCAAATTGAATTGTTTAAATTGCTTGATAGCGAAACGCTTCTTAAGCAATGTAGACAAACTGAAAGAGACATTAAGCATACGCACCTTTGTACCAGAATATGTTGCCCAGCTCGTGTGGTCCCTGCATTATTTTGCAGGTTAGGTTAATGTCGCTACCCGTTTTCACCATCAGATCGCTGGGGCCGAAGATTTCCGCTTTGAGCTCTGCTTAACAACGGCAATGCGGATGTTAAAAGTAATAGACAGAGAGAGAGAGAGAGAGAGAGAGGCAGAGAGAAAACAAAGAAAAAGGGAAAGAAGCAGAGCATAAAGTCACTTAAGTTGGCAACACATACAAACGTACGCGGACAAAGCGCTTTTTTTGTAATGATAATAATAATAATAATAATAATGTTAATGATAACGCAGCAGCTGAATGACTGCCTGCCTGCACAGATCTGCTCCCCTTATCACAGCTACCCCCCTTAGCTGGATGCCTACCTACTTTATTACACAGACGCGTGTCTCTATTATGCTGGCGATAAGCTTTTGTTATGCTTTATAAAAGCCAACAGAAACCGTATTGAACAACCACACACACATACACACACACACACACACACATACGCCCCCTTTATACCTGAACTTAAGGGCAAGCTTCGTTCTTCTTTTTCTGACTCGTGTCTCAAAGGAATTGTCTAAAAATTTGCCGCTTTTCATTTGCAGCCAGTGAAATCAAAGTGTCAACGCAGGGCGAAGTGCCTTTTGTTATTACAGCCGCTGTCAATGATTTTCAATTGAAAACGCGCGAAAATTGGAAATGGAAAAGAAGACGAGATAGAAAATTGCTGCGGACAGAGAGCCAAATGCGATTTTTTGGCTTATGACTAACGTCTAAGTGCGAACTTCTAGCGAACTGCTGACAGTTTATGTAATGTAATATGTCCCGTTGAGCGCTGCTTACTGGAATACAACTTTTGCTGCCTCATTGCCACTAATGCAAATGCTTAACAGCCCCCAATGCTGAAAGTGGCACACATGAAACACGCTTCGCCGTGACGCAGCACCAACAACTGTAATCGCAACTATTCGGAGGTGATACTCTGTAACTAGCTCCAATTTAATTCGTAGTTGAATTATAGATATGAGTCTTTTGTGTGTCCTTACACTCAATATCAAAATCATTTCTAAAGAAATAATTTCAGTTCTGTGCAAATTGGGGGAGGTCTCCAAACAGCTTAATACTTGTATTTATTAATTCTTTTAGTGAACATAAATATCAATTTGATACACCTTAATTTTCTTGAACATAAACCATTATCGACCACCTATACTTAACATTTGCTATCTACTATATATATATAATATGATATTGCAGAACTGTTATTTAATGGGTGCAGAGTATCAGAACAACAGCCACAAATACGTATGTTTGTATGCTCCACTTTCAACGGCAGCAGCCACAAAAGCTACACGGGCAACACAACACACACACACACACACACACCACACTCACACACACAAACTATTGCAATTTTGCAACGTGGTTTTTGCGCCTTGCATCTTCGGCTCTGAAGAACCGCAAAGCCCAGCGTAAATAAATTGCTGCCGACGAAACTGCGACTGTAAGGGGAATACTGGAATGTGATGCTCGTCTGTACATCTGGTACATTTCACTGTTTTCCCATTGACGTGACTAAGCCTTGCCTTGCTTTACGCCGGATCTTCTCTGCCCTCCTGTTCGGCCTGCGCGCTTCGGCTGCTATTCAATCGTGCGGCAACTTGCAACCATTTGGCAAAAGTGTAACGCAAAAAGCGTTGCATACTTTTGGGCCGTCGATTTGCATGAGCTCAAAATGCACCGCACATGTGTGTGCTGGTGTGCGACTGTGTATGTGAGTCATTAAATTCTAAGCGAGGGTTGCGTAAGAAGTAAACATTGTGTCCTCTATCCGATTTTTGATAAATCTTTTTGCGTTGGATTAAAAAACAACCAAATCCTGCAAGACAAGGTAATTTCCGAACTTTGGAATATTTTATGAGTTCTCTTATAGTATCCGTATGCTCTTCTGGTAAGCCCATAAAAACTGTAACTAACAAATTGGCTTAAATAAAGTAAAAGCTCACGCGCTGCCAATTTTCAGTTTTCTCTGCTCGTAATGCGCTTTGATGTTGGGCTTACTTAAAAAGCACGTTGAATATTGAGCAAAAAAAAAAAGAAGAAAAAAAAAACATTTGCAAAGGCGCTTTAAAGCAGTTATAGCTTGGTTTTCAATTTAAGTTGAAGGAACGGGGGCTGTGGAGATTGTGGGGAACAACGAACTGTAGCTGTGTGAAATGTTAATCTAAATTAAATGCCAGGCTCCATAATAATAGAGTGGCGCTGCCGAAAGTGGAAAAACAAACCCCAAATGGAATTCGAACATGCCAGGCGATTATCTGGCTGCTTTATGGACCCGCGCGACGATGAGTTGTTGTTGTAGCTCGTTTTTTGCTGTTGTTGTTACCTGGTGGCAAAGCCAAGCCGTCTATGACTTGGCTACAACACGGTGCCCAAAGCGCGCAAACAAAGAAGCAAGCCAAAATTATGGCCACACATGCAGCTGACAGAAAACACTCTCCCCACACCCCACACCCCATACCCCTTCCTCTTCCAGCAGGTGTTAGCTTTGTTTCTGTTTGGCTGTGCGTGTGTGTGTATTTTGTGCTGTGCCCGCATGCGGCTGGTGCTTAGCTTTTTGCTTTGCTTCCGTTTTTAGCCGAGTTTACTTTTTTTCACCTCATGAAACTTGCATTGCCTCCTGTCAGCAGCGAGCTGCTACTGCTACTGCTTTCGACTGGCCAGCAAATATATATATATGTATATATATTTATATATATATGCGAGCTATTTGCTCTGATTGTAATAGAAAAACCTATATATATAATTGAAGGCGTGCGCCACACCCAGCAGCGTGGCAAATTGGCTATTTAACAATAATTAGATTAACTGTTTGCGGCAATTGGCATCTGGGTTTCTGCCAGGGAGCACCTGCATTATGGATCGCATGGCCAGCGTTTAGCACAAACTTTGCCGCCTAAGCGCAATTCCTCTTTTATGAGGCCCCAGCTGTTTGAAGTTTTCATTAGTTGATCCAGGCCGAGAAGCCGTTGTTGGTTCTGGCCACATGCCAAGGCACAGCCAGAACCAGTCGACGGGCCAAGTAAAAAACGATAACACCACCGACAGCTGGCAAAAACTACTGTGAGCCGGGCAAACAGAACTTATGGAACACACACACACACACACACACATGCACTCACACATACAGAACAGACGGCTGAGTCTTGTTTACACACAGTGTCGACAGTGGAACCACCGAATAACTTGAAATTTGTGCAGCCACTGACAAACAGACAGAGCGACAGACAAACAGCCAGATAGATGGACAGACAGACAGACAGAAGGGCTTGGGATAGCTGTAGTAAGGAGAAAAAACAGGCATGAAAATGCATTTTCATTTTCTTGATTTCGCGCATAAAATGCGCATAAGCCTATGCCCATAAACATAAACATTTGGAGCAATGAACTTTGCGCATGGCATACTTTTAGGGCGCCACAATGCAGCTTGTTATGCCCTATGCAGTTAACGTTAAATGGGTATATAAAGCCAACACTTAAATAGGTCAGCTGGATCAGGCAAAAAGTTCGACAGCCTCACGTTAGAGTCGTTAAAACTTTGCAAGATACTTGTTTTAAGGATATCTTTAGTAGACTTGGCTAGTTTTTATGCGACATGTTTGTGCCAGACTATGGCTTAGCTTGTCAATAGCTTCAACATTGAAGAGTTTCTAATACAATAAAATAACTAATATATATTCTGGAGTTATGTTTGTAGCTACTTATTGCTTAAGCAGGGTATTCGTTAGTTGGGTTATATATGTATTTGCATGAGTCCATCGCTGCGGCTGCTGCTGTTGTAAAAATTTATTGCGCCGCATATGTTGATGTATGTTTGCACACATGTACAACATACGTATACAACATATACAAGTATTTATTGCCTCGTTCTCGTTTCGCAGCGCTAAGTGACATACAATTTAACAGTTTTTCAGTGCGCAGTGAGCAGATTTAAAGCGAGCTCCTGACGCTCTTTTTAAATGAGACCCTTGGCTATCAATCTTGCTAGGGGGAGCTAAGGAACTTTAGACGCAAATTGCTTGGAATTAATTGTCAAATCAAATAAATAAATTCAATTTGTAAAAGTCAGTGTCAAGAGCAGCATCATCTCAGTAGCCTCACGTACGCATACGCATACATAAACACACACAATTGATTGAAATATCCTTAAGAATTTGGCTGTGCTTATCAACGAGGACCCTAAACAATGGCCCGAGTGAAATGCCAAAACATCATCATCATCGCCCAGTTGCTGATACGCTGATACACAGGCTAAGCTATAGTTATAGCCATGTTCACTGCCACCCTTCCGACCCACTTTCAATTTCGTTCCCGTACTTATTATTATTATTAATAATTCGAGAGACATTAATCATAAGCTCCACGCGCTGATAATATTCCACAGTAATTTATCATGAATTCGCACTGAAGTAGAATTCTATTTATTTTCTCCTCCCACTCGCATTTCTGTTTTGAGGCCTGCCACAAACAATGAAATAGTAAAACATTTTATTATTACAAGCGCGAGTTATTTTTGCTATTTCGCTTGAGCCCACGCTTAAGCAACAATATTTTTACAGCGGTATCTCGTGCTTAAGTATAGCATAATGCACTTTGTTATGCTTGCTTTTTCCTTTGCTGGGCTAAATAAGTTTATAAGTTGGCAATTCGCCAAGGAATTGGGTCAGCGGTTGTCTGCCCAAAAATCCAGAGCAGCAGCAGCAGCAGCAGCAACAATAATAAAGCTGCAAGACAATGCCACTCAGTGGCGTAACTCAGAGTGGCCAAGTGTATTTCAAACGATTTAATCTTTTAAATGCAAATAATTGCTAGCTTATTGTTGCATTATAAACCGCAATTTATAGGCATATTTTAACATGCGGTCTGGCACAGAAATTGCAGCGAATAGCAATAGAATTATAAAGTGTTCAAAGCTTTTATTTACTACCGTTTATCAATTATTATTGCTTATATATGAAAGTGGTTTATGTGTAATTACTCAATGCTTTATATATTCCACTTGGCGAACAAAGCACAATTACTATCAAGTACTATGATGGACTTAAGCAGCAACATTCACTAATTCGCCAATTGACAGAAATAAACTCATAATATGACTGAGTATAAAACACTTTCGAGTTTAATGGTCAAGACATTAAACCTTTATGGTAAATTAAAAATAAAAGAAATGTTTAAAGTAAGCCATGTATAAAATGTTCTTAGAGTATAATTATCGTGACAAATTCTTGTTGTCAAATCCAAATTTTATGTAGAAGCATAATCTTAACAAAATGCAAATGGGGGTATTCTTTATGAATATCGCATTACATTTTTACAGAGCTGGTGAGTCGAGAAGCTTACAAAGAGCATTCAATAAAGATTTGGAAACTTTAATGAGAAAAATATTCTTCTTTTGCGTGTTTCCACGGTTTGTGTTTTTGTCTTTTCTTTCAGGTGTGAGTTGTACGAGAAAATTATATAGATTTCTGTGATTTTTTCCATTGTTTTCCCTTCTTAGAGAAGAAAAAAGTGATCTTTGAGTATGCTTTGGCTCTACCTCAAATGAACAATATTGTGCAATAAGAATCGCACAACTTGAATGTTCACTCGGCTGCTGCAAAGGCTCAGAAATTATTTGCGCTTGATTGCATACAATTTGCTGGCTGCTAATGTCAACAAAAGCAAAATGGGTAGGAGTATAAGGGGGACTCTTTAGCTTGTTGAGCGATGCTTTCTGGGGCCTGGGACTGAGCAATCTAGCAATCTACCCATTTGCCAACCAACTTCACAGACATCTTCTTCATTTTCTGTTGAGGTACGCATTTAAATTGCCAGCATTTTGCTTAAAATCCATGCGTCTCCACGCTCTCCTACCAGCTACCACCTGACACGCTGTATAGTCTGTGTCTTGCAAGCAGCGCTTCAGCAATTTATTTTTTCAGATATTTTTTTATTTTTTGTTGTATAGTTACGCTTGATTACTTTCACGCTGGTAAACAAATTTTTTAGCGGCATCAACAACACCTTTTGAAAGGTCCTCGCCTCCATTCTTGTCGTCTGTTTTGACGCACACACAAAGTACATAATTTCATTTACAATTTGCCTTCTTTATCAGCAGGCAGCGTGGTAATTTTCCTTAAATTCCAAATTAAAATCTACCCAAGCGACTCACAGTCACCGCCCTCCCCTGCCCACTTCTCTGCCCCGTTTGGAAGTGCCAGAGTTGAGCAGAGAGAGCAGTCAACTTCCTGCATAGTTTGACACCTTGTCGAGACTGGGAAATAAACTTGGTAATTTAAGCATTGAAATGACTGCTATTGCATTAAAGTATTCAAAGTATTGCAGGATCAGTGGGGTCGAGTATTTTGACTGATGTTTATGGTGTTTCGGCCATCTTGGGACTGTTTCGAATTTTTTTTCATGAGACGCTACTTGCTTTGTAATATAATTTCACTAACACACAAAAAATGAGAGTGTGGCAAAAAACGACAAACAAATTTATGGAATTTTTAGTGCAAAATTTGTATTTGCATAAGCGCATAAAAAAGTCTGGTTTAACATCAGATGTAACGACAATAGCGCCAAGCAGCAGTTCATCTACAGTGGTATCTACTTTAGAAGAAATGTCTGAAGAATATTAATATAGTAATGCCAAGTTTTGAAGCAATCTGTGCAATATACAGGAAATTCATTTCCGATAGAGAATCACACAGATGGAGAAGGGCACAGAATTGTGACCAATTTTAAAATATGATTTCCATCCAAATTGTAAATTTGTCAAAAAGTGTGTATCAATTTTGATTTTTGGCTTGTTAGATAATCGCCATGTTCAATTGGGACAGTCAGGCGAAAGGAGGTTAAGTCTTACTTAAAGTTGCAGAAACTGCCATAAAGAACTGTTACTACGATTACCGTTAAGAAAAAAACATTTATAGAAATACCCAAATCTATATTGTTTATATTCGATTTATATGATATTTTCCTTGAATGAATTTCCAACGAAATTGACTATTAGTTATCATGGTTCTTGGTATGCATTCATTTGAAATCATTAGGATATCACATGAAGCAATTGGCAAACAGGCCATCACTTTTGCACCACTGTGGCAACATTTGTGTTGCTGCTTTCCACTTGAGTGGCATGTCGAATATTTTATATGCACATTTCTTTTTGGGCATTCAAATGAGTACGAACATGAGCTAAGGAATGGTATTCGTGGAGTGTTGGGCTGGAACCGTTGCTGGGGCTAGACCGCCAGTGGGCGTGGCCTATGCAGCTTGGAGTTTGGCAGTCATTTGCATTTCCACAAATGTAATATTTATGACCATTGTGTGTGCGCTTATGCAGCGCATGTCGGACTTGACGTTTGCTCTGTCAGTCTGTCAAGTTGTTGTCTTCTTCACCCATATGCGTGTTAACTTGTGTACACTGCGTGTGCATGAGTGTGTGTGTATGGATGAACACTAAAACATTCATAGCATTCAAGCTGACCAAGGCATATTAATCTGACCAAAGTTGCTGACCATGTGGCCAGGTTCAGTTAAGTTTGCTAAAACAACATACAACACACACACACACACACACGTTAGTGTATTCCATAGTTACGGAGATCAGAAATCAAATAAGCTCATTGAAGGCATTCTTCCGCACCAGAAACTTTTAGCAAAAATGCATTGCTAATGCAATATGTACGATAAAAATACACTGAAAAAAGAATGCATAAAAATTGTACAGCAGCACCACACTTCCCCCACACTCCCTTGTAGACCAGATAAAAAGTTACATTACCTAGATATTCCACACGTTCAAATGGCTATAAATAATAGCTATATATAATAGATAAGCCTAGGTCACAGTTGAGTTGTCAATTTTTTTCTTAATGCTATAAAAACTTAACTATTGTTGCACAACGTTCAGCACATTTCCACCTGTCCTTTCAGGCGTTAACTAACACTAATTAAAGGTATTTGCGAGACAAAGAAGACTCTTAAATGCACACGGCAAGAGTAGACAACCCCATAGATTACAGCATTAAAGCGACAGTCTTGTAGCTAATTAACGACGAAAAGAAGCTGCAAGAGTGCCTGACTGGGAGGTATCCTGACTCACATTCTTATTCATTTATCTGTAGCAAAACACATAATAATTTGCTTAATCCCTAACTTAAATATCGAAATTTAAAAAATGATTATCTGATTGGTTCGCCCGACTTTTAAAAGTTTTAAT
Organism: Drosophila silvestris; assembly: GCA_035043445.1. NCBI lineage: Eukaryota > Metazoa > Arthropoda > Insecta > Diptera > Drosophilidae > Drosophila > Drosophila silvestris. Next base: position 1,997,163 of record JAWNMZ010000027.1, read on the forward strand.
GGACACAGGGTTCAGAAAAAAAACTCAACTTTCAAGTCGGTCAATTTGTGCATAATCGAATTTCCAATTTTATAATCACACGGTGTGATTCACTTGCCTGCAGTACACACACACACACACACACACACACACACACACACACACACACACACACACTAAACACTCTTACACCTACACACACATACACTTGTGATGTGTAAATAACATGCATATTGTATGACTTCCTTAAGCTCATGAAAGCTGCATGCAGCAGGCAAACATTAGACTTAGCAGCAACTGTGTCTACTGTTCCTGTATGGATGTTGCTGCCTGTGTTGCCACACATTTTTGAAAAGTAAAAGCCCCCACTCATACACACACGCACGCACACTGCCTCATAAAAGTAATCACTTCAGTGGTTTTGTGACCAATTTTTAGCAGTGCCACCCGCAACAGACCTTAAAATGTAAAATGTACAAGGCATTGGATTTTTGGCAAATGTTTTTAGCCAGTGAATTTGCCTACTGTTGGATGTGGTCGGGTCGTTTTGGCCCCCAGAGTTATGATAATTGCCAAAAGGGTAAAGTTCTTTATGCTGTGCATTGGCTATTAGCAGGCAGCTTCGTATTACGACTTGTCGATATTTGTTGGCTATGGCATTGACTGAGCCAACAAGTAAATTTCCAGGCAACAAATGTGCACATTTCGACATGGCCACTCATTTGTGTCCTGTGCTCTTTAATGCTATTCTTGGGACCCACTCGTGGCCATCAAGTGCCTTCAAACCTGTTCAGAAAATAGCTTGAATTTGGTTTTGGCTTGAGTTTAAAAGTTATGAGCTTCTTCTTAAAGTTGTTTTTACGGTCTCACAATAATTCAATGCCAATAAAATGTTTTAATTTTGCTCAAATCCTTATTAACTCTATATGTAGGTTTTTTCCATTGAAATTTATATATTTAAGTAACGAATGCCAAACAAAACCCAATTGAATTCAACGGAAACATAAACATTTACACAAGACAAGGCTTCTCAGAAATACTGCCCCTTAATGTATAATTGTTTGAAGTTTCAAATTTGAAAGAATTCAAGTTTCAATGTTAAAAACTTAAGCCTTATTTTGTTTCGACACAAAATTCACCATAATCTTAGCAAAAAAAAAAAAAAACAACAAAAATATCACTCTCAGCATTTTCAATAGCTACTGAGAAACAGGATACCATAGACACGTGTACAATAGCCAGGCTTAATATTCATGTCGATTCTCGTGAATTATACTCACCCACAACATTGAATGTATATGAGAGCGACATTTTGGGCTCGGTGTTGATTTGGCACTCGTAGACGCCGGAGTCGCGTGGCTGCGGATATTTAATTTGCAGTGTCCAATTGGCCGAGTTATCTGGTCGTAATACCTGATGAACAAAACCAAACAACAACAAATATCAAACATAATTTTAAATGCTCCAATTCATAACTGTCATTAAGAGCTCACCTGAAAACGCTGATCGGAGGTGTAGGTGGTGCCGCCAGCTGTCAGTATATGCAGATCACGTTTGCGTATCCACGAGACCTGCAAAGAGAAAGGGAGAGAGAATGAGTGACAGAGATATAAAAACGTCGCTCAGTTCGTTGGTTTTCTTGTGTCTGTAAAGTTGAAAAATTACAAATTCCGCACTTAAAAGTTTCGCCCAAGTGCGTTTAACGGCGCTTTGTGTGCACGCTTGTTGTAAACAGTGTTGCCAGCGTTTCATGCCACACAGCCACTTGCCACACTGCCACTTGCCACTTGCAGCACAAACAAAGCGCAAAGTTTACTTTTTTGCTATTTTTTTCGGGTGTGGCAAAATGTTGATACTTCTTTCCTTCAACTCCTGGTGTCGGCGGTTGTTTGTTAATCTTTAGCATTTTGCTTTTCTTTTACGTATTTAATCAACAACAAAAAAGAGAAAAGAATCAAGAAAGTAAAAGTATTGGAGAGTGATTGTGTTGGAGATACCCTGTAGATAGCTCTAGCATTTATTTACACTTTTATTTTTGACAAAATCGATAGAAATGTTATCAAAACAATCTGCTCTGTATGCATTGTTAATAGAGTGTGGGGTGCCTTCTTCAAATATTATTGAGAATATTTACTTAAAATGTAATGTTTTCATTTTCAGCCTTAGGTACATTCAATATATTTAAAAATCAAAGGTCGTCCATTAATATTTATCAATTGTTGTTGGCTATATGAACGGACTGAACAAAGCGTATTTCTTTCATGGCTTCATCTGCCAGTTACTTACATATTTGCTTATATTGGTGGTACCTTTTCTTATTCGTTTGTAAAGGGTACAAGGTGGAAAAACCAAAGTCAGTCAAATCCGCATATGAGTGTGAAAAGGGTCACGTATACGCAACGTTGACAAAGCGCAGAAAGCAAAGAGTTGGAAATGAAAGTAGCTCTTATCGATGCTCAAACCTACAATTTGATGGCGCCAGCTACATAAATAACTCAGACAATTGCAAAGTCTTTAAGCTGGCGACATTTTGCAGCCTGTCCTGCTCTGTTGTCGGTTCTCGAATTGTTTCTAATGCCTTTCGCTGAGATAGACCCAGGACCCATTGTTGTTGGCCTCTATTTGGGCAATTTTTATTAGAGCTTGAATTACATTTTCATTTGATTGCCTTGCCTGGATCCTTGGGGTAACCATTAGCCCTGGTTTTGTATCTCTCTGCTGTGATTTCTTTTTGTGCGCCCTGCTCGACCTTTGTGCCCTTTTGGCACATTGTTTTCAATTTATTTAATGACCTTAGTTTTGTTCTTTCGCTCTCTCCCACTTATTATTGTTGTGATGCTCAATTTTAATTACGCTGCTGCTAGAAGTTTTGCAATGCCGAGAAATGTACATATATACAAATATATATATATACAAAGCTCCGCTCAATTAAAGTTTCAATATTTGCGACTGCCAACATTAATGTAAATATGTGGTCGCACCAGCTAAAAAACTTGCCCAGTTCTTCTTCAGTTGGCTCGCATTAATAAACGTTATGGCTTGGACTTTAGGCATTTAGATAGAATTGGAGCATGTGCGAACAACAAAAACCATTGACAATAAAACTGGTCGAACTGGCGGAACTATCAAGTACGGGTAAATGGCACAAATAAACAATCATTTACTATCCTTTCATTTCGAATCCTTTGCTTTGCTTTTGCCAAATGGTCGACAACTATTGCCTGGCCAATGTCCTGATCCAGGCCGATTCGAATAAATTCGTTGGATTGACGCTAAAGTCAACACACAACAAAAGCTGGCCATGAAAATGGCACAAGCACCGAATTGAAACGGTCACGTAATACGTAAAAATAAAATTCATTTGCTTGTAAAAGTTTTATGCGGCAATTTTATGTTTTTCATCATAGACTCGACTCCAATCCACGCATTCCACGGCATTCCAAATAAGCCAATGCATTGCGAATTCCAATAAAACGCCTACGATACAAGCAAGGAGCGCAGCAACCCGAAAAGGTCAGCTAAAGCAAAGCTCAACCAAACCTCCAAATGAACTTGAAACTAAATCATTTATCCACGATTACTGTGCGAGGTCAGTGTTTTAATAGAGCAAGCAGCACGAAATTGAGACCTGCTGTTATAGACTGTACTACATTTTTATATCAACAAAAGAAATGGTATTTAACCAAATCAAAGCCAGAGAACTGAGTGGGGAAGATGAGAGCAGAATTCAGGAAGGAGTATTCTTACTCTAAAATATAATAATATAAATATACATGTTTCATATATAAAATAATAATATATAAATAAATATTATTGGACTAAAATGCGTAACTGAAAATAAACAAATCTTTACTAACTATAATGCAGTTATTCAAATGTCAAACGAATGCTTGAGCAAGAAAAAAATAAAAATATACATATATATCGTATATATATATTTGAGAGATTTTTTAAATGTAACAGAAAATGTCAAACAAGCGTCCTGCATCAAAGCATTAACATTTCTGGCACAATTGATTAATTTTTTATCAACCAGACAAAAAACTACAAATAATGGCTTACTTAGATTAGTTAAGTCACGCAATGTGTTGTGCGCAAAGTATGTAAATATTTAATTTTAAGGCAAAATTGAAAAGTTTGAAAACTCGTCAGCAAAGGCTTTTAGACACACAATTTACACACGAACGTAAGTATGTATTTTTCGAAATCAGTTAGTTTAAATCAGCGTTGCTTAGAGATTTGTCAAAGCTTTGCCACATGTTGCAGCAAGCAAAGCAAAAGCTACCACTACAACCAGATCCCGTGTTATTCCCCAGCGTGTCAAAAGGATATCAAGACAGACAGCATAGAGAGTGGAGGAGGGAGCGGAATGCAGGTGGTAAACTTTTGTACTTGGGTATGATTTTCGTAATGTCTTTAGGTTTAAATAAATACCGCAAGCATAGTTTTATATTATTTAACACTTTGTGGGCTGCCCGGCTTGAGCAAAAGTTTCGCTTGGCTGTTCCAGTTTTTTGGATGCGATGCTTGTTTTTGTCATTTTCTAGCACTGCCAAATGAACGAAGTTTCCGAGTGTCTGCATGTCCGTGTGTGTTTGTGTGCGTGTGTGTGTTTGTGTTTGTGTGTAACTGTAACTGTGCTTGTGTATGTTGCAAACTTGGCGAAAATACATTAAAAACTTTGCTGACGCATTTTCTGCGTCTCTAACCAAGGCGCCGACTTTAGACTTTGTTCTTAGGACACAACTCGAAGCTCCAGGGATAACTTGAGAGCAACCATTGTTGATGTTATTCCGTGTATGTGTGCTGCTATGGCAGACGGCACCCAGCGCTCTTGTTTTGTCCGAGCCGGAAATGATGTGCAAATTTCATTAAAATTACAGAAGCACTGAAAATTGAGCTCACTGCTGGGTTGCTAGCCTGCTACTTGTTTTCCTATATACAAATTTCCCTGTCCGAAAATCTAATGAACTTCATCTACAACTTAATGAAACGGTCATCAGCCGATTATTTGATAGCCTTCAAGTGCATTCCTTAAGTACACGCAACGGCTAGCTCTGATTGCAGTGCAATTATTAGACAAGTAAATTATGCGCATCGCGAATGAAGTGCTTAACTTTTCACTTTCTCCCACTTTCTACACTCTTCGCACAGTTTGTAAACTAAGCTGTTAACCGATATTTGGGACAACGCGTCAGTAACAAGCACAGCGGTCATGGTATTAAAAAGGGTTCGCTGACTAAACTTTGTTCTTTGATATACACATTGAAATTGCCTTTTTACAGTCCATTTTTTTTTTTCGTCTCCCTGGTGTTGTTGGTACATGACCAAATTGGGTAGGATAGGGCTCATGTCGTTGATGTTGAGCGGAACGCGCTTATGAGAATGTTTTGAGTTGGCTTTGAGCCCGACGCAATAAATCAACAGCGCACGGACTGGAATCCCGTGAAGTCAAGTTGAACAAGCTGATTCAAGCAGCTTCCGGCGCCCAAAATAGAAAAAATAAAACCGAAAAACACAAGCGCGAGCAAACGCTCACGTATAAAAGGGGGTAAAATCAGAAGCAGCACTTGGTATGGTAATGACACACAGACAAGCGATACTCCTACACCAGCACACTCACTGGCGAAGGAGCCTAACGAACTAACAGCGCGGGCATAAATTACCCGAGAGCAGAAGCCGACAACTTTGGAGCGCATGATCGTCTCCATGGACTGCTGTGAGGGGAGCCAGGCAGTTGGACGGGAGCGGGATAAGGTGGCTTTGAGGGGAGTTGAGGGGGTAATGGAAGCCAAGCGGCGACAAAGTTATTTGCCGTAACTGTTACACTTTCAATTTGAGTTTATGACCAGTAGCTGTGGGTGGCAGCGCGCGGTTCCAGTCTGTCAATTACAATTAATGTTTGTTTCCATTTCTTTTTTTTGTCGACTCTTCCAAAAACTAACTGATTTACTGATTGGTGCTCAGGAAGCTGGACAACTCAAAAGTAGAACGGTGGTTTTTTGTTTTTGTAACGATGGCCATGAGCTCCAATTTGTACCTAGAGTTTTTAGCAATTATATAGTTTTCCCCTTTTTGGTGAAACTTGCCGACTTGAAATAATTTATCACCTCACAGATTAGATAGCATTTGAAGAAACTTGATATGGGTAGTGACGATACTTGGCAGGTACTATACCCACCCAGAATACAGCAGTCTCTGAACTAGTCGTTAAGCATATTTGACTTGAGTGGAATACAGTAATCGAATTATTATTATTTTTTTTCAACAGAAAAGTGTTAAAATTTTAGTAATTGAATACCACAATTTAATACAAAGCGAGATAGCGATCGAGGAAGATCGACAGACGGAGCGTCGTCCTTTGATATAGGGTATCATATATATGGGTATCAGGAATTTCCAAACAGAACAAAATGGAGAGCGAGCGATTTGGTTCGGATGAAAAGGCGGTTCCATACACTTCAGAATCCGCTACTGGTGGCAAGGACTCAGTGAAGCCGGATACCTTTTTGCAGTTGGATATCGATGAGCTTGTGTCAAATAGCAGCGCCGATGAGACTCCCCCTCCATGATTGTAATCGAGACATGCATTAGCTCCAAGGAACCGACAGAGTCGCAGCCTGCAGCCATAAAGCAAGACGAGAGCCAACCAAAGGCCGGCTGTTCCATTTCTCTGGGCCTCAAGCCCAATGTGCAGTTCCAGATTCTATCTCAAAATGTCGACAGCGTCGGTCACGTGTTGGCTAGCACCGAGGCAGCTCTCGCTGCGGCCAATATCTCTACTGCAACCTCAACTGGCAGCAATCAAACCATACCGAAGCTAAGTCGCTGCGAGGACAGCGGCACCCAGTGCAACAACCTGAACCTGGACTGCGTGGAAGCGAATTCCAGTGAGTCGATGCCATCGATTGGCTCCCTCGTCTGTCGCATCTGCCACAATGCTGATAATCCTGAACAGTAAGTATACAAATATATATGTAAATATCTATAATTATCTCTAGCTGACATGATGCTGATAATCCTGAACAGTAAGTATACAAATATATATGTATATATCTATAATTATATCTAGAGCTTACACATGATAATAAACAATTGAGTTGTTGCGGTTATGCAAAATTTGAGCGAAATTACTACGAAATTATATGTTTTTATAGTCGTGCCCACTTTTCTCTCTTTAAAAAATTGTATCTAAAGATTTATATAAATTCCACGTAGAAGGGCAGCAAAATTTATCTTGGAATAAAATGCTTTTCATTCACAATTTTCAGCTTCATATAATTTTCAAGCACAGTTGAAGTTTTAATGGCGTTTAGAAATTCAGTATCTGAAATCCAACATATATTGTAAAAAATAACAAACATGGATTTCAAAGGTTTAGACGCTGAATAATAATCAATACAATAGTAAGATAAGTAAGATACACTTATCTTAATTAATTAATTAAATTAATTAATTGTTGTTACTGGGTATCTCAATTAACATTTAAATTTAAAAACGGATCAAAATTAATTGCATGACATTTTAATCAAATGAGCGTAATGGCATTATTATCTGTGAATCTTTGTATTTAAATATTAATTTAAATATATATATATATAAATTGTATTCAAATGAAAAAGAGTCGACTGCGAGGTATACGACATTGAAATGCATGTATTTATATAGATGTTAAAGAATCTCGTTGTTTGCTGCGGATGTTGGTTGAACTGTTTACTCATCTGTCCGCACATTTAATCCCCGCTTTTATTATTGTTGATTGTTGGCATCTCTCCTCCTGTTTTCCCCTCATGTTTGCAGACTGGTGTCGCCATGTTTGTGCAAGGGCTCGCTGACATATGTGCACGTGCACTGCCTGGAGCGCTGGATTAGCACCTCGCGCTGCACGATCTGTGAGCTGTGCCAGTTTCATTATAACACGGAGCAAACGCTGCGGTAAGTGTGTATGTGTATGTGTATGTGTATGCGTATGTGTATGGTGTGTGGCAACCCTGGCCATGTACGCAACTTCCTGGCAATCTAAGTGGCAGCAGCTCAAAGAGCCAACTGTGTCACTTGACAGCCAGCAAGCTCATCATCATCATCTCGGCTGCTAACAGCCGTCAGGTATTATACATTAGGCGTTAGCTGCTACGACTTTTAATCAGTGATCTCTTGCTAAGCACTCGACTCACTAATTGCTACAAATCAAGCAACACTTTGCACTTTCTGCTTTGTAACCATCCAAACAGGTAATATAAGTAGCTTCAAAGAACAGATGCTAACATCGCAGACAGTTGGAATTTAATAAATATTTTTTCAGGAGTGCGACCAGTATATACTTATTCACCACCATTTCGTATTTAGATTCTCGTCTTGTATGTGCATAAATATAGATTTATAAAAATGATAAAATTTAGAGATACTTTTCCCGCATAAAATTGAATTCGTTTACGTCAAAGCTTGGAATTTTTATATGTGAGCATATTTGAGTGGCATCCTTTTTCCCGGGAAATTGCATGACTGACAAAATATGTAATCGATTTTTAAAAAACTAATATTTAAAAGGAGTTAGCAGAACGCAGAAACAGTGTTTCCTTTTGTGTATATTAACAGCATTAAACATTTTCCCACTTTTGATATAGTGGCAGGGTATCGCTTTGTTTGGCACTCCCCAATTAGAGACAACTTATTTGCTGCACTGCTGTTCCTTAGCTACACCTGCCTGCAATCGCTGCGTATGTGGTACTCGCGGGCAATGAGCCGGCGCGCCCTGCAGGAGGATTGCCAGATGTTCTCGCTGCTGACCCTGGTGGCGTTTGGGATCATTGGCACCTTACTGGTGGGCATACAATACTATGCTATGCACACTCAGTCCTGGGGCCTGAGCAAACTGTGGACCAAGTCCTGGATGTTATTCTTCCTGTTTATGACGGTGGGTAGAAAAAATACCAGCTTAGGTGATATTTTTCTCTATAATATAACTCCACAGATTACTGTTTACTTTGCCAATGTCTATATGCTGATCAAATCGCAGCTCACGCCCTGGTATCGGTAAGCCTCGCTGCTTGAACTCTTTATCATACTTTTAGATACATGTTAATTCGACAGATGGTGGCAGTCAGCGCGTGATATTAAGCTCATATTGGAAAATCGCCGACCCTTTCCGAATCCCAATCGCGTGCAGCGGCTAACGATAGAAACGGCCTCGACCACGGCGTCCATGTTTACGCATCACGATCAGTTGGATGTGGAGAGGCTCCCATCCGTGCAGCCCCACTATCTGTCCCCTTCATCCAGCGCTGTCTCGCTGACCAGATCCACGCCGCCCACAGCAGAGAAACAGCCGGAGGCGGAAACAAATCCGCAGACTGTAAACGCCAACAACGGCACAGAGGCAGCCAACGAATTGACTCTGCTGAGCAGCAGTTCAAATCCGAATCAGAATCCGTATTCCAATCCAAATACCAGTCCCAAGTGTAACTATGATGCTGACGCAAGCGCTGAGTCCGATAAGAAGAAGCAGCAGGAGACAGAGCGGGCGGAGAAGGGAGGCAGTGCCAACAACAACTAAGTAGTTGGTAATACACAAGTGGACAGTTTTGTAATTAGGGCTCAAGGGCAAGGCTATCAGCTTCGATGTTTGCGTGCCATTTTGTTTAATGTACTTTCAATGCTTTCAATGAAGTCGTCGGCCAAACTTGTCTTAGGCGAATCGAATTTCTCTACTTCTTTTTTTGTGCGAACCACTTTACTGGTGTACTACTACTAGATTTAGCTGTGCACTTGGCTGCTTCCTCTCACTTCCTCTTGGCAGCGCACAACTTCCGCTTCCGGCATGAGCTGGTGCAAATTAAAGCTGATAGCGTAGCCTTATAGCGCGTAGTCCTCCTTAAGGACGAGCCTGCATGCCCATGTCAAACAAACTGATGGCATAGCTAGTCACGTGATTGATGGCTCATAAATTAGTCATTTCGCTTAGCTACCTCACTTTGCTCTCCACACGGCACCCGGTGTCGCCCCAAGGCCTAACCTGGCTGTGTCCACATTTTTCGCATCGACTGCAGCCTCAGTCAGTAATCAAGCAGTAATTTGTGCCTAGTGCTGCGCATTTAATATCAGCCACATCCACCACCATAAATTCCAGACTGCCCGAACTGCTGCTCAACATCACTACCCATTTCGCCCACTTGTTCCGCCTGAAGCTGTGTTCCGCTGCGTGGGCTGATGTTGACATATTGGAAGTAGACCTTCTCCTCTCTGTTGAATGATGTTCAGCTAGCGCCATGTATATTTGGCAAAGGGTTAACAGCACGGCGACCTTCAATCAATTTTGCTGGCTAGCTCGCTGACTGGCTGGACATGCTTAGGCAATCACTGTGCGGACACCACGTCAGACCAAATGATTGAGCGTCTTCTAGCCTAAATCGCTCCAAATCCTCTATGCACTATTTGCCCGTTTGTTTCTGTGAGCGTTGTTCTTTTGGATGGGGTGGATGAGGAGCTTGTCAACTAAACCCCAAATTGAAAGCAAAATCAAGTAGTGCCCAGCACATCGCTTTTTGCAGCTTAATTTTCCTTTTTTGTACGTTATTCACTCATAAGCTTAAATCTCTTAAGAATATTGTACTCAGTAATAAACGATTTTTGTAGGCTGAGCTTTTTGTTTGCTTGTTCCCGTAATTAATTTTAATAGGCTTTGTAGTATCTAATACGTTCTTAGCATGCATTAAAAAAATTAATTAAGAATAGTATTTTCTTTTATAAAACATTATTAATAAATACCCAACATAATCTCAGAAAACAAATCGCCATGACTCTAAGAAAAGACTAGAAGACTAGAAAGCTGTTCTTGTTTGTAGAAATAATTTTAAATTATACACAATATGATGAATTACATTTGGAATTTGTAGTCCTCCTTTTTGTCCAAGTGAGGATATTAAGCTAGATAGCTTAAGACTACATATAATCCATACACTTTTTATGCTGCCAAAGCTTGTGCCTTAACATACGTTTTAAGTGTTCTAGCTATGGTCAAAACTAAGGGAAGTCCGTACACTCATACTCGAATTTCTGGGCTAATACAATACTTACATCCTTGTCACCCAGTCGCTCCACGCGGCAGTGCAGGAAGCCCGTTTGGCCGAGAGTGACGGTCAAGTTGCGCGGCACATCAAAGTCAAAATAGGGCAGCATGTTTGAGGGTGAGATTGTGGTTGTAGTTGTTGTTGGTGGCGTTGGGGCTATTGCAGCGCTATATCCTGCAAAAGAAAGAGAGAGAGAGAGAGCGAGACGTGAGAGTGTGAAATTGTTGGAGCGCATAAAAAAACTTGTGCCAAATGGAAATTTATTTTCATTTTCATTGTGCATACGTATTGTATGGGGAAAAGGCCTTTCAATTCCAGGCCACAATGTGGTACAGTCTCCCACATGTATATGTGTATTAGAGGGGAAAACAATGGAAGGGAAGGAGTGAGGGGGCCAAAACACTCGCAAAAACTGAAAAGTAATAAAATTCTCATAAAAATTCAGCAGAAAACACAAAAATCTTCAACAAACAATTATATCGCCCCTTTTTATTTTTAGCCTTTGCTTTTTGCAGTTTGTGTGTATTGTTTGCGCTTCCATTCTGCTTTATGCTACAGTTTGCATATATATATATATATATATATATATATATATTATATATATATAAGGCCGATACGCTGCTACCGAATGGAGCACTTTTGTGCGGAACTAAAGCTTACTCCCACATAGGCGGCACCCCTTTCTGCTATAGATAGATTTGCGAACATGTGGATTATTAACGATTCACTGGAAATTCCGATTTATTTAGCTTCATTTCATGTTTGCCAACTGTTTGCTCAGCCATATTGAGACGTGCGTGTGGGTGTGTATTTGTTGTGGCAGCGTATCCGCTTGTCGGTGAGTGCTTTGTACGTCGCACATATTTTGGTTTTTTTTGTGCAGACATTTTGAGCTCAAGGCTAGGATTTTATGCGGCATTAACAAACAAAACCGCACAGCGAAAGCAATATGAAACGCGATTTAATTGAAAATTAATATGGTTGCCTTAGAGGGGTCGAGAAAGAAAGAAAGAGAAGAATAGTAAAGCTTATATAACAGGAAATCAAAAGCAAATACAGCTTGGCCCAAAATGGCCAGCAAATAGCTGAAAATGGCAAGCGGAAACTTCTCGCAGTTGGCTTCTGAACTATGTTTGTGCAGCGGCAAAACTTATTGGGCGAACACCCCCCAACAAAAGTCAACCGACAGAACACGTTAGATAAGCGCTGAGCCGGACCGAAAGGAATCTTATTATACTTAGCAGACAACTGCTAGAATAAGTTCATCAATACGAGCTCTGTCAGCCAGAGAGACAGTCGGAGAGACGCAAAGAGTCTCAAACTTTTGCACATCAAAGCGTTTGTCGAAATCAGCGTGTAGAGCGCATGCAGCCAACTGGAATAGGAATAATTGAATGAGTCAACGACGACGACGATGCCGACGATGATGACGGCAACGATTCCTGCATCGTCAGTCAGTTTATCGAACTTTGAACTATATTGCAGGACAGGGAAGCTGGCAAGGCGGCGGTGTGAATAAGAGTCAAATGTACAACGTACTCAAAAAAGTATGTTACAATTTCTGTTTCTTTTTTTTTGGCCGTTGTCGCTCACTGCTCGGCCCAAGAGCTGCTGTTGCACATTTCCTTTTCCGCACGCGCCCAAAAAAGACACACGCAACCAAATTGACAAGAAAAACTTTTTGGAAAACCACACACGCAAAAAAGGCAGCTGCAAAGCATACGCAAAACTTTTGCCACATGCGTAGAAGACGCAGAATGCAGCCGTAAGCATGGGAATCCCCTTTCTGGAAATTCAGTGACGAGGTCGGGCATAACAAATTTAACGATTTACTGGCGAAATCCGAGCACAAAGTTAAATTTAATGTGCGCAACATTTCTGTACGTGCTCCAGTTGCTCTGGCAATATGCAAAGTATCCAAATTGTAGATAATTCTAAAGACAACACAAAATGGAAAAGGGAAAGCATATAAAAGAAAAGGAAGCTATTTCCAAATCCATTTCCATTTCCAGCGCAGCGCTGCACAAGCGTTCAGCTGGGCATCGAGCCGAGAGAACTGAAAGCCCAAACTGAAACCGAATTTGCATATTTAATTTGGTGTTTGATATCTTATAGTTTATTTAGGCATACCTATGAAGAGGAGCCTGACTCCAGGGAATGTAGTATCTATTTGTTGTGAATAGTGTTGCAAATGAAAACACTTTTGACACATTTTCAGCACACACAAATTAGCAGTTTGATTTATTGCGTACTGCGGAGCAGTAAAGCTAAACTTGGAGATACCCTGTTAAAGTCTGCTAGCAAACAGTTTTGCATCTTACCTAACATTGTTAGAGTACGCCGATAACAAATATATTTATCTCAGAGCAAATCAATTCTTCGTAATGATCAAGGAAATGATTGTAAACAAAACGGACACCTTATACAAGGTAACTGGCACACCACCAGAGCATTTGCATTTGCATAACAGGGTAGAAAGAAGGCGGACAAAGTTATGTTTATGTAGACCTGGCTAAAATTCGGCATGTCAAAAACTGGGTGCCCAGTCCCGTCCCCGGCCCTGGACCCTCACACAAGAGCCGGCTGGATGGAAACCAACAAAATTAGCTTTGGAATTTTGCACGTATGCGTGCGTGGAAATGCGTGGAAAACTCCTAGAATGGCAAGGATACGTGTCCTGTTCGCCGGAGCTATTGCAAAAGCTGAACTTAATTTATTGTTTATCAGCGGGCATAAAATTTATGACCAGAGCAGAGCATGAGTCCCAGTAAAATGTTTGTGCGCCTCTCTGTGTTGGGCACTAATTTTAAGTTTATGCATGGAAAATTTGCTGCGTGCTCATGTTGAGCAAATTAACGATGTGGCTGGCTGGAAAAACGTGGCACAAGTTGTCGCTTGTGTTGTTTTGGGACACTTTGCTATCGATCAGCCACCACCCACAACGGACGCAACAAGAACAACAACAGCTGGTGTTGTCAGATTTCGGTTTGGCTTTGGCCTTAAGCGTGTTTAATCAAAAACATTGAACAGCAAACGGCAATGCCAACAAATTGAAATGATACATAGCCAATAAGAGCCGGCTGAGCTGCGGCTTTTCGACAAATTAGCAAATGTGCTGGAAAATTATAACGAAGTTTACATAACACACGCAAATTTATGAACGATTCAAGTGCGCTTATTATATTAGATCGAATGGAAAATGACGCCATCGAACAACTGGAATCTAACATCTTTCAATTAGTTTCACGTCCCATTTTGGGCTACTCTGATGCCCACATTAATTGAGCATTAAACGCATTGCGCTCTGCCCTTGGATTATGCAAATCGAAGATAAACATTTGTGCTGGCCAAACAAACCAAATGATTAGTGATACGCGCTTGTGTGACAAGAGTAAACTACCAACAAATATCACGTATTGCTGCATGCAAACAAGCTAGATTCAGCAGACTGAGGGCAGGGGCATCCAAGGAATCAGGCAGAAGCGTAGTTAAAGAGGGCGCTTTTAATTTGTGTATCTATGCAGACGCCTTGAAAGCTTTTGTGCGTCCATCAATCAGTATCTATCTAAACATACTTAAAAATCAATCATACTTGCTCGAGATTCAAGAAACCCAACTCCCCCCTCTGTACTATGCCACTGTGTCTGCCCAAGTAACTAGTGTATGCTCTGTAACTAGAAGCAAAATCTTAACTTTTAGTTATTCGCTCTTCAGCAGGAACTTGACTTGATATGTATCTATGTTTATGGCAATAGTTAATTTGACTGACCGACGAAATGTATAGTTTAAATTAAAAAAAAGTGAAAAACTGGCTAGCACTTAAGGTATTCCCGTCTATTATTAAATAAACAGGGTATAATTTTATCGAGCAGCTTATTTTGCAGCACGTTCTGCTTGTTTTTGTTTGCTCGAGCGCATGTGAACTTCAAGTCTGTATGCCAAGCGAGGACCTGGCTAAGACGCCTTGGATATATCATGATCTCAGGCACTTAAGGTTAAGTTGCGCCTGACAACACATTGACGCTACAGCTGCACTCAACGCTGCAGCGCATCTCGACTTGCCACAAATTGTCTAGACTGTTGCAGACGCAGATAAACTCACACAGAGGGGGCTAGGGGTAAATGCTGCCATTGCACTCTTTTAAATATGTTCAACTATCGATTATGTGGCTAAAGTGTTTCCGCTTTACCGTACAAAGGTGGCTGATGTGTGGGGGATTGTGGCATGCAAATCGTTCAAGCTGAAGGCATGACTGGCACTGAGATTTGCATCAGACTTCTGTGGCAATCAATATTTGCAATACTTAATGTTTGACAAAACTAATTTACCGGATAATAATTGGTTACCTGGCTAAAATATTCGTTATGCTCCGACTCCGATTGAAATCTATTCGAGAAAACTATTCAAAGCATTGGCAGAAGATTAAGGGTCATGGTTATTTGGTTTCCTTTTGACTATACACATATGTATATACCATAATTACAGGTGTATTCGAATGCAGACTAATACGCGCTGCTTAACTGACAGCTTTGAATTATAATTACGGCTTTTTCTTGTATTTTTATATAGCAATGTAAGAAATTACTTACAACGCGTAATCAAGGACCTTTACTGATTATCCTTATTAAGACTACATTACTCTTGTTATTAGTTTTTCATTGAAACATATAAAGGCATACAAATTAAGTTAAGCTAACTAACACAGCTTTATGTCGATGTAATCTATTATTCTCTTTGTATTTTAATTATTATTACCCTTTTGGTAAATAAAATTAGGTTTTTAGTCTGACTCCAGTCTCTTCTAAATATTTTTATTTATTAATTTACGTTTAATAAATATATTTTATGATTTTTAAATTATTTAATAAAAGACTTTTAAATGGCTGACTTTAAGTATAATTTACTTCGTCAACTGTATGTTTCCATGCTACATAATAGCCTCAACATAATCACTTAATTATAAATTAGATTTGGTGACAGGTAGACACATTGTCAATTGATATATTGTTCTCAACGCACGCTAACATAATTATACAGAACGCTGTGCGAGAATACAGATTTACTTAACGATTTTCTGTATAGCACTTAGCGTATGCCCCTGCCGAGACAACTTATTGGGGTTGAGTTATAGCTAAGTTGCACTTAATTTACAGTAAAGGTGCATTCGTCAAATTGAGCGTGTGTGTGTGAGAGAGAGAGACAGAGAGAGAGAGAGAGAAGAGATAGTGAGAAATAGTGTTTTTCTACTCGCCTGTTTGGCTCCGCAGCTAAAGTTGTGGCTGCTCTTTATTCATTCGATAAGTTCAAGTGCGTAGAGAGGCTTATGTGCGCGTATATATAATAGTGTGTGTGTGTGTGTGTGAGACTCTTTGCATGTGTAGTGTGTGTGTGTCGCATGTAAAACTTTTTTGATGCGTCGCCATTTTTATAGCATGCCCAGTGGCGTAATGTCTGGCTCAGACTATGGCTCTATCTCGCTGTCTCTGTCGCTAAGTATATCCTGGCATCAGTCAGCGCTGTGGGAAATAGTATTTGGAGCATAGCAGTTGCCATTGAGCTAATGTTATTAGTGTCGCGCTTGGAATTTATTATTTTTTGAAAAAGCCGCCATATACGAAGACTTAAATACATCAACTCATACTTGTCTAATATGCGTTATGCTCATATGAAAGAAGAAAAACGTGACTCAGATTCTGCTTGTCCAATCGAACACATCAGCGACTTTAGCCAAGTTCCGCTCTATCTGCTACTTCTCACTCCTAGCCTGTCTTCTGGCTTCAAAAGAAGCGCAAAACGGTGTCGCGATGCTGTCTCATTTCAATGAGTATACGAGTATATGAAAGAAAAATGAGATATTTTGCGTTGGCGAATATTAGATACGCTTATATTAACATTTACTGAGCTACTTAAAAGTCTGGCTTAATGGCACAATCCAGCTGACCCAAGTTAAAAAACTGAAATATTAGCTTATGTAGACTTGATTATATAAAAAAAGTTGATCAAGAAATGAATACTTCACAAGTTATCTCGTTCAATGCGGTACACATTTCGTGACGCAATTAAAATATCCTTTGCAAGAGTATATTTAATATGTTCCGCCAGCGACAGACGCACTCTCATTTAAATCTCAGCCCCCGCCACAGAGTGGTTGACAGTCGCATAATATATGTGCCACATATTCGCATACGCGGCGCGGGACGCCTGCCACATTTGCATGAGCATCACATGTCAATGATGACGACGCGAACGAGCAGCAAGCATGGTTATCGGGAGGGGAGGAGTTGAGCAATGAAAGTTAAAAAGAAAAAAAATGAAGAGGCACACAAAAAAATTCGAAGCGGAAACAAAATCAGATAAACGCTTGCTGAATGGGGCCCATGGCGACAACTGACGGATATGCCTCGTAAATTCTTGTCAAGATTTGTAAGATCGTTTTAAACTAAATCCACAAATCAGAAATACACAAATCGAAAATAAACGACAACGCTTTAACGTCTCTTCTCTTTTCTGTGGCTTCAAAATATTTTAATATTTAAGCCGATTACGGAATGACAACAATCAGAGATGCTGCTGTCCTTACAAAAGTTTCAGTGAAAATTAACGTGTATTTTCAATATTAAAAGCCCAAAGGTGTTATTTAACATCAGTCCATAATAAATTGTTAAGCCCATGCGCCGAGTGTGTTGATAATGCCAAGCACTCTATCTCACACACACATAAGTATATACACACACACTTGAAATTCCACACCACTACAATGGCAAAAGTGCTGGCGTTGCAGCTTTGCGAGAAATTTCAGTTGGAATTTCTTGCTGAGACCAGCAATTCCCCAACACGACGACACTAACCCCAAAACGCATCAAGTGTGTGTGTGTAGGTACGCTTGTGTGTGACACACAAAATGCTTCAGTTAAATACGGGCATGAATCGAAATTCGGAAATCCTGTTTGTTAGAGTTCACATTCGATAATTTTTCTCTTCCTTACATTTGCCGCTAAATGTCCACTTGGGCAATACTTAGACTTAGCTTAAAGACACTTTCTCTAACTCTTTAATTATTTCGCAATTCGAACAATTTGCTCGGCCTTATGACCTGGCAGTGGTTTATAATTATTTTTTACGGGCTAACCAGTTTCACACAGAAAACACTTCAGAATAATTGCATTTAATTGTTTGCTTTCACTACGCATACGTAATTTGTGGCAAATACATACATTATACATATTCATTGGCAGGCATTTATTGTAGACAAATTGTTGCCAATTGCCTGCTCGTGTATTTATCAATTTTTCATTTCCATCCCAAATCTCCCTCCTCTCTCCTCTGTCTCTCTCTTTCCTAAAAATCGAAGTCAACAGTCTGAACCAGCAATTTTCTATTCGGATTGACTCCACTTTGTCGATGCTTTGTCCCCCAACTCACACGGCTTGAACTTCTGTAACCGCTCGACGCACTTAGGCGCGACAATTAATTTACGACGTAGACGTTTGCCAAGCCATAAATTATGCCCGGACAAGCGTGCGAGCGAGGCCACAATAATTGAACCACATGGCGTATGCATAACGAACAGAAACAGACCGAGAGTCGCTTGATAAATATGCTAGAAATCACAGCTAAATATTTTAAATGTGGTTGCACATGTTCCTTGCCATATCCTTTTCACAGTTCACTAGGTTTTCATCAGAAATTGGTTTTATTTATTTGCTAACAGGGTGCGTACAGTGTGTTCAAATTGAGATGAGAAACAGGCAAATGCAAATGTGATTGTGACTGGATAGACAAGGGATATATCTCTATGAAGCATATATTTTTCAAGGGTAACTTTATAAAAGAATTTGAATTGCAGTCTGAGTCTGCTTCCCCTTTAAATTAGAAAATGTGCATAAGATATTTTTAAAAGTGCATATTTTGAATTTAACATTTCTGTTTTAAATAAGTGTCATCATATATTTATAAAAATTCTCAATCCAATTTTCACTCCCATATCTAAAACTCATGAAGCTGCCCCGAGCATATGGGACTGTTGGCTTATTGATGATTGTGCTCCTGACATCGACATCATGTTGAACTGCCAATGTAGTTGTACTAATGATTAATTTTGCGCTACACACATACGAAATTGGCAACCCAACAGCCCGAAACTTTTTTGAAATCCAAATTAAGCCACATAATATCATGGCGAGATCTTTATTTACATGAATATGTATGTAAATCAAATTTTACATATTATCAATGGTATTTATCGGGCTTTTTAAGTGTTTCAGGCACGCCACACTTTTCGCTCGGTGTACGCGCACGCTGGAGTTGGACAGCCTAATTTACCTGGAATATCATGAGATGAATTTGCCACCACGGATGTTGCACAACTCAACCACATAATTCTATATATAGCTGCCAATTTGGTTGCTGGAGCTGCTGTTGTGGCTTGCTTCAGTGTGGCTAATTGTGCTCTGATTGAATTTCAAATTCTATGCAAGTGGCAATCAGGTGCAGCTAAGACAGTTGTCTATCTGACAGTTACTGATTAAGTTTCTGCAGATACGGCTCCTGCAGAATTCTTAAGGGAAAGCGAATCGACTTGAAAATTTTCAATCACACAGAGACCTTGGCTCAACATTAAACTGGGCAAGTACTAGCGCACTCAAGCTTGCCTTTAAAAAAAAAAAAACGACTTCAAAGAGAGCAAAAAGGGAAAGGCGAAACAAACAAAAAATGACATGCACAAAAGACAAGTTGTCAAAGTCGATAGTGATTCGATATAGGAACGATGGATGGGGCGTTGTTCATGTCGCATTTTATTTGGGCTCTTCATCTGAAAAATGTGCAAACTGTTGGGGCGGGTTAGGCAACACCTCCGCCTCCAGCTCGTTTTATGTCAGTCGAGCTATTGTATTGTTTGCGACAGTTGCCATTGTTGTTGGGCTGGTAACACTCAAAGCAGGGCGACTTAAATTGCCAAACAGACATTGAACTTTGGCCGCTCTCACAGAGAGCGCAAAACAAAACGACTTGCTGGGTCACAGTAACAGTTACTACTGACTCTATCCGTGTGTGTGTGTGCGTGTTTGTGACATGCCAAAAGTTAAAGCATGCGACAATGCGAACTATATTGTGGCAAGAGCAAAAACTGCTGCAGACTTTCGGGCGTCGCTTTTATATCCACGCTTGCCAGCTCTTCAGTTGGCCTTTTTATATACCCTTGCAGTGGGTATTACAATTAAATAACGTAATGTGTAACGCGTCAAAGGAGATATGAGTATATTTTGACTATTAGATTTGATTAGCATTATCAGTAAGCAAGGTATATTTCTAGACTAGCTAGTCTTCCTGCTTTAAAGTTTTCTCGGTGAAACTTTTAAAATAATAATATATTTAAGTAACATAAAGAAAAGAATTGAATACCTAACTTTAAAAAGCTGCCATGAAAACAATACCTAAGCCAATTTTTAAATTAATAATTAAATATAAAGATAAGCATTTCAACCCGAGTATCTGCAAGTGTATGTAATGTTTTGGTGTGGCGAAGATGGTTGCTCTTTCTCGTTTTTTTTTATGGCACCAACATAGCCAGTTTTAGTTGTTGTTGTCATTGTTTTCATGATTATGTGTCTCATTTAAGGCTGCTTTTGCACACAGTGCTCTGATTTAATTTAACAAAATGCCGCCAGCAACTTGGCCTCATTCCTTTTGACCAGGCTCCAGGCTCCAGTTGCAGAACGAGCGAGTTTCTGGTCAATTTCTATAGCTGTGATTGTCCGACGCCAGCTATCACTATCTGCCGCTCTGTCATAATTTAGCACATTTTATTAGCTCTGCCCAGGATCGATAAGCTCGCCACCAACTGCCATTCGCTATCGTATACGCTCCTATTCGTCCTATTCTATTCCCTACAAGAGCAGCGGGCGACGCCTTCAAGTTTTGCGAAGAAAACGAAGTCGCGACGCTTGGGCGCAAACAGACATCAAATTAGGTTAGCGGCAACAATGCGTATGAGTGATTTTTATATCATTTTTATTTTTGTGCTGAGATTTAAGCACATTGTATTTGCTGAATGCAACCGTTTGGGATGTGTGGACCTTCTAAGCCACGTCTAGACGGTTTGGCTGGGTCGAGCAGTCGGCTCATTAGCTGCTATTTAAAGCCAAGTTGTTGAGCATATTAACGCTTAAAAACTTTCGCAACAATTGTGAAACAAAAGCGGCGAGAGGAGTCTGCAAATCATACTCGCATGCATGGCCAAAATAAACAAGTTGCAACTAATATAACTGCAAAAACTCATTTAATATGCATGGCGAGAAAAAAATTTACAAGAGGAAGAGAGAGAGAGAGAGAGAGAGAGAGAGAGAGAGAGAGAGAGAGGGAAAGAGAAGAGAGATGGTGTGGTGAGAAAGATTTAAATAAAAAGAGTTACCATAAAATTCGGAAAATGCAAATACCATCGAAAGTTTCTTCGTTTGCTTTAATCAGTGCGTAAAATATTCAGCGGGAAACATTCGGAGCAGAGAGTTTGCTTTTGCTTTCGTTTTCGTTTTCGCCTTTTTTGCTCTTGATATTTTCTTTTCGTTTGGACTCAACCAGTCCCGTTGCCTGTAGAACTGCAGCTGCAACTCACAAAAGTCGCGTGCCGTCGACTTATGCAAAAGGAAGAGCGGATAGAGAGGCATGGAGTTACGTCTTTACTGTAACCGCAAAAGATTTACACAAGTTGTGGGCACGTAGTTGCCTCAAGTAGATCCGTTTACCACACTGCCTTGTTGTGTGTTCAACAACTGTTCTACTATTTTATTGTGTGTATGTGTGTGTATGTGAAAATGAATTTACGCTTGCTCAACATATGCGTGACAGCTGCCATGATGCTGAAGGGGCTTACAAAAGGAGTGGGGGCTTGAGGTATTATGCTGAAGGACGTGCAACTGCAGTCGAGTGACTGCAAATTGACTTTGACTGCAAGTTGGCGTGCAAATAACAACAAAATTTAAACCCAATCATGGTTGAACAACTTTATTTTCATTTAAGAGGGTTGCTACACACGCTCTCTGCCTCACCGCCTCCCCTCGCCCTTGTTATCCTTTCTGGCCCGCACTTTGACGCTACTCTGCGGTCATTTGCATTGAATTGTAGGCAGAAAAATAAGCCACAATATTTTCATGCCCTATATCACAGATTTTTATAGGTTAAGCATGTGTGCTGGCGATAAGGCAGAAGAGGGTGTGACAGATGCGCTTAAGATACTAATCATTTGTAGAACTTTGCATTTTTTTTTCATAATTCAAGACCTAGCTGTTTAAATGATTGAAGAGAACTTTGATTTTATTGATTTATGTTTCCAAAATATTTTAATTTGATTTACGAATACGACAATTATCACGAAAGGACGTTTTCTCTTCTGATTTATGTGGGCCACTGGTATTCACTAGCAGTAAATAAATCAGAACCCAAGTTTATTATTATAATTTTTTATTAATATTATTATAGGGTTTCTTAAATAATAACATATTCACTTCACTATACATTATGTAATTTTACAACTTTGATGAGTTGGTTGCGTAATTTTAATTTGCGTGCGTTTCTGGCGAGATCTTGGCACCGAATGAGCACAGAACACACCACTATTCTCTCTTTTTGCGCTCTCATTGTCTGCTCGTCGTTTAATACCGGTCAGCATTCCGCGTTTTTTTCTGTTCTCGTCTCTCTATTTCTATTCCCATTCCTACATTTATTACCCTATATGCTCAATAGTTTAAGTTTAATTAATTTACTGAATACCACATTAGAAGGGATGGGGGGAATGTACAAAGGGTGAGGAGTAGTATTAGTAGTTGTAGTAGGTGGAAAGATATGTGTATTAACCTGAAATAATACACCATATATATTTAAATAGTCAAATATTGATAGATATTTGTTTGGTTTTATGAATTTATGCATATTCAGTGAGCTCTTTATTGTACAGTTCATATAATAATCAGGTACAATCTGGCCACAATCTCACAATATTTGCTTGGTGCTTGCCTTAAATGAGAACCCTTAAGCGCTTTACAAACAACAGTTATAAGACCACGGACTACGCCCACTGTACAGTACACGCCCTCTCTGCCACAGACCCGGCTTGCGCCCCACATTCGAAATTATGATGAATGGCAAAGGCATTTATTGAAATTCTTGCAGCGCCGCCTGCGACATGAATATTTCTGGTTTTTGCTGCTGTTGTAGTATATATTTATACATATATATTTTTTGCTGCATGACTGCCGTAAAATAAAATAAATTGCAGAGAAAATGAGATTAACGTATATGTGGGGCTGCGCTTTTTTATGATTATGAATTTGATTGCTTGTTGGGCAACATTTTAATGCTGATATGCCGGCCATAATTTTCATTTTTAATGATAGCGTCGAGAGCGCGAGCACAAATTCATAAATAAAATTGATTTGGCTCTCACAAAGTGTGGGTGTCTGTGTGTTATAAGAGTGTGCTGCGTCATGTTGTGGCTTTAATAACACAGCATGAGCTGGCACTTTAAACGCGTCTACTTAAAAACCTCTTGAATTAATGGGTCCAGGCTAAAGGCCACAGCTTCAAAGTCAACAAGGCGAGCAACAGTTCACCATGGGAGATCCAGGGGCCCCTTAAGATCTTCCCTATTTTCATGTCCAGCACCAATTTGCATTGAGTGGCTTTGTTGTTCACTGCCACACCCAAACACACACACAGCCAGTCGCACCCTAACTAGGCAATACAATGAACTCGACAAACATCTCTATGGTAGTTGGCGAAATAAATATGTTTGGCATCTGGCCGGAAAATTTGTATACGAAACAGAATATGTCCAGTCTGTGCGTTGGCTTATTCATAGTCCGGTCACAAAAATCAACACCTACGCAGCTACGGCTGTTGCTCATGTATTGTGCCAATTTAGCGGCAAATAGTTGACCTTTTTCACATTCACCCAACGCTCTAGACTCTCCTCCTGTTCGTGCTCCTGCTCCTGTTGCTGGGCAACAATGTGCGACCTGCGCCTGACAATGCATGCAAATGACGGTATTTGTTGTAGGCAAACGACGTAGGTTTTTCACTTGTCCAGCATTTCGCTCCCATTACCAAAATGGCAACAATTTTGTGTTTGTTGCTGTGGGCTTTAGCACTCTGCTCGCCGAGGAAGCAGGAGTCGGTTGATTTTGTACGATGACTTTTAGCTTATCATATTTTTGGTGGTTGTATATTCTGTATCAAGATTTATGATTTTTTAGCTTAGTTGTTATTTAATGGGATTTCGTTGCTTTGACCTCCTATGAGCTAGACTCATTAAACTTGATTTTTCTTTGACACATTCAATTTCTTTCTCACATAGTCAATATCAATCGGTGTTTGGTTATTAAGGAAAAGAGTATTAGGCGGTCGAGAGACGTTGTTACTATTTTTTTTTTTTTGTTTTTTGTTGGTTGGCTTCTTGCTACTGTTTTGGACAACTCTCTACTTTATTTTTGGGTTACTTTGCTGCTCGCATTAATGTCTTCACTTTGGCCTGGTCGAGTATTTGGCTTGCTGTTGCCTTTTTTATATTCTGTTTTTTTTTTTATATTTGTGTTAGCATCTCGTCGCCGTACTCATAAAACTGTCGGAAAGTATACCATTCAGAATGCTTTGTAATTTTATGCTTCAAGCCCCCTCAACCCCTCTCCCCAATACCATCACCTCTCGACGTAGGCCAACTTTAAGTCCTTTGCTGATGACGTGTCTCCAATAGAAATATGCAAATTTCTGGTTCGCTACGCAGAAACAAAAGACTCGTAGACTCTATAGACTTTCAGCTACTGCTACTTGCCACTTGCTACGTAGCTATAACAAGGACATCGTTTAGCTTTAATGCGTCATAATCAACACAATCATAATTTGCATGGGGGCGCGCACTCTGCATAATTTTCCACATCATTACCACGCATCCAGACTAATATGCCTCGAAATGCCACACTGGAAATTAGCTGACATTGCGGCCAAAACAAATACACGCACAAGTTAAAGTACAAAACGGCTTTATGCGCCCATCTTATGGCTTACTGGGCAACCAAAAGGCGAAGCAACCACAGCAACAACAGCAACTGCAACCCATTTGAGCACCTGCCTTTGTTTAACCACTAATTTAACTAGTTGCCTTGAAAAAGGGCGAAACTAAGAGCACATGCCTCGCTTAACTCTCTAAAGGGGCTTGCTCGAGAGAGGGATACAGACAGTAGCTGACAATACCTGACTATGTACTCTCATACGGATCATTGTTTGCCCATTTGGGGCGGCAAACTTTCAAGCAGCTGTCAAACGCGCGCAGCGTGACTTTCAGACACGTTTCTTTACTCTACACTTTCCCTTTGCACACCCTCCCCACTTCTCTCCCCAGCCCCAATAACCCAGAGCACATGTCTGACAAACTGACGAGCAGCAGGAGAAAGTCTTACTTCGAACCACTCGTGAATTTCCTTTTTGACTGCGCAAGCTTTCCCCAAGTGATATAAGCACACAAACACACATTGGCTATTTAAAATTTGTATATATAAATAAATAGATATATATTTATATGTATAAGTAAATGCACACACATACCTACATGTTATATATATAACATATGGGTATGTGTGTGCATTTACTACACAATTTGAATACATTAACAACTCTTTAATAATATACACAATTGCAACGTTTTAAGCTAACGTATTTAATTAAAATAAATTATTTGATTGAACGTTAATTAAAGTAACTATACCCTGTGTTGCATGGCTCTCTTTGAATTGCTTTATGAACTAATTAGGCGTGATCTTATGCATACGTCTATTGACCCGTCGTCAAAATCTGAGAGCATATTAGCTGGTTTCCCTTAAAGCACTAATGTGTTGCCTTAGTTACGGCGTAAATCAGTCCTCTTCAGTCGGAGCAATTTCGACAAAATGTATTGATTGCAATATGGGGATGCAGTGAAAGGGGCAACTCTGAACTGTATTTGCCTGATTCAGTCAGATGGCATATTACATTTCTATAATGCCTGAAATTTGAGGCAGAGATTTTATATCTTAAAACTTCAAAACACAGCAGAAATATTTCCAACTTTTTTTTTTATTTATTTAGTTTTATTAATAACAACTTTCGAATTGACAGAATGTTATTATGTTTTTTATTATTTTAATAAATGAAATATATATGAAATAATGAAAATGCCATTCTTTGTGAGCAAATCAATTTAAATATGGTACGTTGCCATTAATAATGTAGATATAAAATGAGCCCCATTATTAGCAATGCATATTTTATATTAACTCTAATTGAGTGCTCCTGAATTATATATAAATGTGCATATTGCGTAATATATTCCAAAGCCATTTATGTAAGATTTTAAAAGGGTCAACGGATGTGCAGGGCGTAATATGAAAGCGGAGTTTCGAACGGAAGCCTCAAGTCAAGGTGACACTCAAAGTAACATATTGACAAAACAGCTTTCATTTCAATTGATTAAATTGCCGGATTAAAGGAACGCCAAAAGCAAGACCATTTAATTAACAACATACAAATGCATATATACGTTTATATATGTACTTATACATACATAAGCCCTTAAGTAATGAAAATTGAATTTAATCAAATGCGAATGTGTTTCAATTAATTTCAACAGCATCAATTTTGTCAGCAACAAACTGGTGCTGTCAAAACCGCGAAACGCAAACGGGACAGTAAATTGATATAAAGCTAGACATCGTGGCATTTGCGTAATGACAAATTTGCGTATGTAAGCCTGAAAGCGCAACAATATCAAATATAACAATAACTACTACAGCAGGAGTCCAAAACAATTCTCACACACACACATACGCACAAAGCGAACAGTGAACGCTAATTGATGTGAGACCACATGACGTATGCGCATTATTTGAATAGTATAACTAATTATGTATGCCAACAGCCGCAACGGCTGTTGCCTGCTCGTTATTGTTGCTATTGGCAGTTCCAATTTTTGATGTTGTTGTTGTTGTTGTCACTCAAGTCTGTTAACAATTAATGGCTGCCACAAAAATTGCAACATTTGCCACATGAAAGCGACTTTGATTAAAACATTTGGCAATGTTTCACAAGTAGTGCCTTTTATGCCAATATAAATATATACATATATGTTTCCTATTTGAATATATAAACAACTAATATCGAGTGCTGATTTTATTTATTGTTGTTGTTGTTGCTGTCTAGAAACCGCAGCATCTTGCGCCAATAATAGAAAATAAATATCTATATGTAGATACAAATTACTTTTGCGCATTTTGTTTTGCATTTTGATGAGTTTGGCGCACATCCAATTTATGCCCACGGCTTTTGTCTGACTAGCAAATATGCCAGACTATATATATAAATATATATATATATATATAGTACACATACACAAACATATAGTATACATATTTAAGGACTATCCACAAAGACGTCAATTTAGTGGCAAAAGCTAAGGCAGTCGAAATCGATTTTACGCTTTGTTGAGCTCCTGGTCAGACCCAAAAGTAAACACAGATGTGAGTAAATGCGAGCTGAGTAAACTTTAATAAAACGCATTTGGCTGTGCAATCGGGTCGGTAATTTTCCAAGCCCAACTCATCACTCAATTCGACAGCACAAATCCCTCAAGAGCAACACAAAATTTACTTCAATATGCAGCGGGCTGGACACAAGATGCAGCAGCAGCAGCAGCGCAAGGTTGGCCCAAAGCGTTGACGTGGCCTATTCCTTGCCCAAATATTTATGTACACTGCGAGAGCACATCAAGTAGGTTACTAGTATTATTATATATATCCCTTTTAACTTAACTATTTGTAATGCTTGTCAACAATAGTAATTTTTTATTTCAGTGTAGAGAGCGAGAGAGAGAGAGAGAGGTAGAGGGGGATAGAGTCTTACCATTACGAGTGCTCTGCATGAATATTGCATGAATTAAATATTTCATTAATGCGCAGCGGACACAGAGAACTACAAAACAGAACCAAGTCGCGTCTCTGGAGTCGGAGTCGGAGTTGATTGACCATTTAAATTGTGTGTGAGTGTGTGTATGTGTATATAATTCTTCTTCTTTTTTTTTTTTTTGAGGCGCTAACACATCGCAGTTGACATAAATTCCAAATGATTTGCGCTGATTGCTGTCGACATAATTAAACTTTTATAACCTAATTAAGGCGTTCGCGCAATGCGCCGCCACGCCCATTGCGCACAGCTGCTGCGACTGATGTGGCCTCGCCTGTCAATTAGGACACAGCCGTCGATCCTTTTGGCCAAGCAGACGCATTCACAATTTAATGACTGACGCAGCTATGAGCGCACAGCGGGTCTGCAGCTGCCGAAAAGACAGCGTTGTCAAACCTCGCGCCGCCATTGCCATCCTTGTCACAAAGGACGCGCCATAAAAGCGCCGTTAAATGCCCCAAAGACAATGACTAACCGTCCTGTTCTCCTGCTCTTTCCTTTACTCTTTATGTGTGTTTTTGTGCGTGTGTGTGTGTGTGTGTGTGGGTGTTAAAGTCGAGGCGCATTTGCGGCCGTTTGCCGTTAATGGATGTAAAATATTCGCATCACAAGGACCAGTGCCTGCAGGCACAGTATCCGGTTTATCTATGCGACACACACACACACACACACACACACACAGTCGGAAATGTGAAGTGACAATGTTTGCTTTTTTATACCCAGTGCATTAGATACAAACTGGGTGCAAAGCACAGTTGGGTCTATCAAGATTCTTGACCATGTTGTTACTTATAGGATAATATATACATGCCTAATCTATACATAAACAGACAATACAATTTAAGTTCGTTTGGTCAGCTTCTTATTCTTATTATTTGTTAATTTATTTTAATTTGTATATTATTTGCAAGCATTTTGTGTATTCATCAATTTGAAAGAAATTACAGCAGAATATGTGAAGCAATTATTAAAACGAAAATTTATGCAGAATAATTTAATGCAACTCGAGCTGATAGAATAGGCCATCTAAGCACATTATGAAAATGATTTGTGATTTAACAAAATGTTAACTATGTTGACCCATTTGATTCGAAGTAAAGTTTTCTTGTTTTTATATTGAATACAGGGTATTTCTAAGCTCAACTTTTGCAGACTGCAGTATCATTATTGCTAATATTTATTGGGAGTGTATCAAGGCAGAGATGGTGTTGCTGTGTGGGCTGACATTTATTGACTTCCAATCAAATAATCACAGTGGAAGTCATGAGTATTTTATTCTCTCATTTGTATTTGATGTCTTTGGTGCTATCGAATTACTCATTAGCTCATGAAATGTTCCTTTTGTCATTTGCAATTTGCCATTTGTCACTTTTATGAGCGCATTTATGCAAATTGACATAAGTTAAAGGAAGACAGTGTAAAAGGACAGTCAAGTGAGGTCCTCGCGATCAAGGTCCTGTTGCAAAACTTTTGTTGCATTATATATTTCAACTTCTCTTCTTTCTCTCACGGTCTGCTGAAAGTATCACACTTTGCATGCAAATACACATTTAGCAGTGCTTAAATGCAAAAAGAAGCGGCAAAAAAATCATTAAAAACCTTTTTTGCGAAGCCCTAAAAATACTTGAGCGTGTAAAACGTTGCATGCAGTTACCTGTTTAAAAATAAGCAGAACGATAGCAAACGAAATACGAGCAGCTGCAACTGCAACAAGGAGTAATGAGGGGGTGGTGGGTGGTAGGTAGAACATCCAAACTAATTACTTTGTTTTTACATAAAGTAAAATTCATGGTAGCTGCTACCGCTGCCGTTGGTTGCCAAGCCAAATGCATTTAGGCATTTGTGCATAACAACCCAAACCACTACTCTCCCTAACTCGCTTTTAGCCTGCTTCTGTCTGCATTTGCATTTAAGTGATGCATTTTCTTCTGGACTGCTGTTGCTGCAGCTGTGCTTTATGACTAATGCAATATTACCACTGCATAATAATATCTTAAGGCCTGGCCCTTATCGCTCTTGAATGTCCCTGTTATCCTGTTATATATATATTTTTATTTATATATTTTTATTCAAACACATTTCCTTTGTGGCATGATTTACTTATCTTTCTAGCTAAATATTCTGTTCTTGTGCACGCTATCTCTCTCTCTCTCTCTCTCTCTCTCTCTCTCTCTCCCTCTCTTTTGCCGTCTCTTGTTTGCGGGATTTTGCTTTTGGCCATTTAAACTACAATTTTTATGGCAAACGGAAGGAATTTATCTGGCATAGTTGCTGTGGCTAAATACATTTAGTCAGTTTCCTATGCTCCAGCTTCTCTTTCGTGATACAATTCAAATGATTAAGTGTACATTGAATCATTTTTTATTTGAATATTGTAAAAATTGCCTCAATACAAAATATTTCTTTAGCTATTAAGCAAATTTATGAGTATGCTATAAGGCTTAGAAGGTCAGCTTAAGAAATGAAAGCATTACAGTATCGGAAATGTCACAATACTAATGACAATAGTAATAATAATACTAAGCATAAAATATTAATTTTTTTAAATTTTATTGTTTTGTTTTAAATATATTTTTTGATTGAGTTGGTATTTGATTCTGCAATTTTAATGTGCGACACATAATGAAGTTCAAATGATAAGTTCTCAAGCTTCTTGTATGACTTGAGAGAAAATGGTGATTTTTAAATTTCCCAATTTCATTTGGCATTTTCTTACGCTACTTATTTTTCGGCATCGTCATGCGAAAAGTTGCAAAACATTTCCATTACTTGTTGGCATTTCATTAATGTGGCCCATTCATTAATTGGGACAGTCGTTAATTTATGATGACGATGATGATGATCCAGCTGATGATGCTGATGAGAATTCTGTTCGTTGTCCACTTGGTCGCAACACCGACCGCAACGTGGAAATGAGTTTTTGTTTACAGTATGTGCTGTCTGAGAAGGGCAGAAGGAGGCACAAGACAGAGTACAAACAGGCGCCGGACAAGACACAATGCGAAATCATGAAATGTAACCCAAAGACAACAACAAAAAGAAAGGCAAGATGTGCTGACGAAAAAAAAAAACAACCTGACAGGGTGCAAATTACATGTATAATCAAGTGAAGAAATACGAGCCCACATTAATAAACCGGATTCATTAATGCGACGCAAAGTAAATAGCAAAAACAGCAGAAAAACAGGCACAAGGCAAACCAAATACACAAATTGCAGCAAACAACAAAAAAAATATCTGAACTGAGGAAAATGCGGTTCCTGCGGGCAATACTTTAAGCTTGAGGGAACCCTCTTAAATACTCTTTTTCGAAATGATCCTTAAGCAAATTTCTTGTTTAATAGAGTCTGCAAGTCTTTAAACACTGCAAAAAGAGGCTTTAATGAAATAACACAATTTATTTACGAAATAAATTGTCAATTTACCTTCATATTTTAGTAAAAAAAATTGTTGGAATATATCAAAAATGTATATAAGTAAGTATATTGAATTGATTATTATTATTGCTTGCATTTCTTATTGAGTTTAGTTGTATAATATTTTATAATAATTTAATGGATTTCTGTTTATGGTAGCTTATTGCTTTTGTATTTTGGTATTCCCAAGTTGCATATCTAACCATAGATTTATATTTCCATTAAGGTAGTTTCTTTCTATTGGTTATGCTAGACTAAGCATTAACTGACCAACATAAGTTTCTTCAAAGAACAACAACAGGGTACTTAAGAGTCACTCACTCGATTTCACCATTCAGTTCTGCTTTGAGCTTGAGGTAGATTTTTTTCTATCTCGCTAGCTTGTTTTTCCCAGTTCGGTTGGTATGTGATTGTTTTTAGACTATTAAGAGATCCACTTGGCAGTCATATTTCTTGGCAAGGCATTTGGAGGTTTAATTAAAGCAAATTTGCCACTTGCCATAAATAATCGAGTGCAAATAAAGACAAAATTAAATTATTTGGAATTTGTCAGTGTCGCGGTTTCGCCCGCTAAGTGGCTGCGATAGTAACGGTTGGTGTGGGATGTGTTTGGGGGTCTGTTGTCGTTTGGCAGCCAGGATGCCAGATGTGGGACTGAAGCGGGAAAAGAGAGTGGAGGCGACAGGCGAGGAACACTTGAAACAAATTTGCCACAAGTGGCGGCGACATCTTTTTGCTCGTCGTGCACCTTGGCAACCGCAGCAATAACCGCGACTCCCATAAGTCTTCATCAGTCAAAGTAAATAGCAGTTGAAGCACAAGAAGAAGAAGCTGAAGCAACAACAGCAGCAACAACAACCGCAACGCACATGTCACGTCCATCGCCCATTGCCGCACCTCCTTCTTGTGAGGAATTTGTTGGTGTGGGCAGATTATTTTTTTTTAAATCATATTGTTGTTGCTGGTTGCTGTTCTGCTAACAAGGTTTAATTAAAAATTTATTTAAATGAATTTTTTCAGCAATCGTTTTCAAGCAGGAAGGCGCCCACATTGGGGGCGTGGCAAACGCATGAGCGCGTGATTTATAATGGAAAGTTCAAAAATGTGAAAAGTGGTCGCTGTACTCAGTACGCTAACGAAATGCAAACATGCATACTAATTACATTTAAGACCTTCAGCTAAGCCAAGTTAAGCGCCCAAATAAATCCTTTTCTTCTCCTTGCAGCTGTATCAGTGGGTGTGTGTGTGTAGCATGTGAAGATCATAAGCACATAGCGCACGTAGCTGCGTGCAAGTGTGTGTGCCATTAAACAGCAGCAATGACAGTGACAATTGCAAAAAAGGGCTTCCACTCCGCATCCTCCGCATTCCGCGCTCAGAATACACCTTGTTATTTGTTTTTGTTGCCACTGTAAATGCGGCTCAAAGCTCGCGCTGACAGGATTTTCCCCTTTGTTATAACGCTTGTCTCTGCTTCTTCTTCTTCCTGGTGTTGCTGTTGTTGTTTCTTGTGTCATTGTTATATGAGGTTCATGTTCGGGTTCGAGCTTATTATTTGCATAATGGCATGCGAAGGCGTTGGGAAATACGCTGAAGTAGTTTATACGCTATGCAGGTTAATAAAATAAAACTATAAAGAGAATGAAATATAATACAAACAAATGGAAGATATTCACATGTATAATATTATGCAGTGCAAAATAATTCTTGGTATGATCTGAACTTGTTTTGGTTGAATAAATGTATGCTGGCGGGATATGTGTATAGAAATCCGATAATATTTACAACTTGCAAGCACTCTTCAGGTTCTACCTTATTGTTGTAAGGGTCGCACTACTTTTTTTTTACTTTCGCTTCTTGTCTGCGTTCTGTTAACAGCATTAAGCCAGATTAAAATCCCACGAGTTTCTCGGATGCTTCTGCTTTTGGCGTATTTACTTTTCAAAAGAATTCGCTTACAAACTTTTTCTTTAAACTCCAAAGTGCTAATGAAATTATATATCTGTTTGCATAAATTTGTATGTATGTGTGTGTGTGTGAGCTGTACGCAAAGCTGTTGGCCTGGAGCAGGCGAAATGGTTGTGAGCTTAATACGGTTTGTTTTTTATGATAATGTATTTAATGAAATGCCATATGTTTATTAGCATATTATAAAAATGTACGCTGCTTTTGCAACATCACGTATACGCCATGTTTGCGCTGCAGCCAAACAGTCAAAAATACCAGCCACACACATACAGAAATAGGGAGAATAACAAAAAAAGAAGAAGAAAAACAATTGACATTTGGAATATGTTTGTGCTCCACTTCAAAAAGTTAATTAGCTACGCTCAACTTTTACTGCGTTATGCCTTATTTATTTAAGCTTCAATTTGCAGTTGCCTTAAGCAAATTTAAGTCATATTTTTTACTTGCTTCCGAGCTCGAAGCTGACTCCATTAATAATAATATTTTCACATGTCCTTAGAAATGTTTTGACTGATTGGCTGTGATTTTGCCATTTGTTTGGCTTTGCCTGGCAAATATGTATGTGTGCTGAAGCCAACAGTACAAACATTTCCGCACACTCGCACACACTCAGAAACACACACTTGCGTAAATATGCTGATTGAGCTGTGCAAGCTGTCGCATAAATAATCTGCTTGACGCTTCATTGCATTTGCATTATTAGGGAGTGGATTAAATTTAAAAATAGACACTGACTGTCTCGTGCTTAAACTGGAAATACGATATAGGGGCACAATGTAGCTCTACAATATTTTATATATGGGTTGGTTAATTAGAATACAAGCTCGTAGGCATTCGCTTCAAAGCATTTATGCAAAATTTAACACGAAACAATTCATTTTCGCATGGCACACTTGCCGTTACACCAGACAACAACAAAAGCAATAGAGCCATATATATATATATATATATATATACATATATGTATATTATATATATACTGTATACAATACATGTATGTATCTTTTCATATATGTATACATTTGCTGAGGGGTAAATAGAACAAAAACAGTTGGGGCCTAACAAAAACAACAAAATGCTGCCACAGCGCCAGAGATTTGGGCAAGTGATACATCAGCGGCAGAAACAGAGGCTGGAGTGGGGGTATGGGGCAGCAGGTAGCAGCAGCAACAGCAACAGCAGTAGAGATTGTGGCAAGTGGCAAGTGAGCCTAAAAACGGGTTAATGAAAATGAATGCGGCACTCGTAGCTCGACTCTGCCACAGACAATCAGCGTTATGCACATGTGTCCGTTTTATATAAATGTATGAGTGTCTGTTTTTATATTCTCTGCTCCCATAGGGAAAAGAGTATATTATTCTTTTGCAATGTATGTATGGAATATATCCTTAAGACTCCCACTGGAAATCAATAAGTAGATTGCTGAGCTTGGAGTTTTTAGATAGAATCTCAGAATTGGACCCATTACAGCATGGTCAAAATGATTATTAATTAGAGTATTATGTCGTCGGTTACGCTATGACTGCAATGTTGCTACTTGTTATCTATCCATGTGTATGTGTTTGTGTGTGTGTGTGTATGTAGTTTTTTATGCCACCTCTGCTGCTTTGTTTTGACTGCCAGTGCGAAACCTCCGGGGGATTTTAACATAATGAATGAATATGAATTTACTGTGACATTTTAACTGTGGCGATATTTTGCATTGCATGCTTTTAGGCGCATCCTTTTGTTGCCCGTCAAGTGAGTGCACACTCATACACATAAATGTGGCAAGTCGTCGAGTTCTTTGTGGCAGACAGACAGGCAGGCAGGCAGAAGGCAGCAGGCAGCAGGCAGCAGGCTGGCGCGCATATATCAATCATTGTGGATTATAAACTGTCGCACTGCAATGCCAGCCAGAAGAAAAGCAAAGCGTACACCAAATGTGGCACCACCAACAAAAAGACAAAAACACATTAAGTTTCAGGCAACTGCGAGACAGTGTTAGCAAATGTATCATTAATATATAATGCGCTCAGCAAAAAAAAAATGAACCAAAATGTATGCAAAACTTTTTTCGCACACATTTTTTCTCTTTGAATGCTCTTTTGGCCGACAGCTTGGCTGTCAACAGGGCGCTAACCCAGCCGCAATGTATTAAGTGAGTTGTGGCAGCTAAAAGCCATCGGGGGATTAGGTAACGTTTTCATATTGGGTTCGTCGCTCACTCTGTGTATTTGTGTTTTTATATATATTTTTATTTTCTTCTTTTTTTTAGCTCAGTCATAATGCCAAACTTTTCGCATGAAATTGAAATCAAATTATGTCGGCGCATGATAAATTATTTAATCGAGAGTCCACTGCATATCAAATTTAAGAGCTTTTAGCTTAATAGACAATCCAGACAGAGTTTCATATTTAATATGCAAAACTTCTTTACTTCTTTACTTCTTTAGAAGCTATTATTAAAGCATAGGCCCTTGAAATAAAATTGGAATGTCAACTTCAAGACTTTAAGACTATTCAAAAGTAAAACGTAATTTATCGAAATAACAAATAATATGTGACTAAAATACACATCATTTTATAATAACATAAAGCAAGCATATAATTACGGATCATTTATTTTTAGAATTATTGGCAATAAAAACTATCATAATTGGATTAAAATTTTCAACACAATAAGCCACAATTCACATAAATAACATAAATTATTGATTACATTTTTCTAGTATTAATTACAATAACATACAAATTACTGATTAAATTGTCCAAGTATAAAAGTCTTTTTTAATATGACATAATTTATTTGCAGTCATTTTCTGTGTAAATACAATTCTGTGTGGGAATGTTAAGTGAAATACTTAAATTTTGAATGTTGGAAGTTAGTTTTATTTAAAAGAAAACTAATTGAATAATTTTCAACAGTTTCAACAACTAAAAAATATATTTTTTTTAATGTATTATATATTTGCTTACTAACGGAGGGTTTCCTACCGTAAGTCTCATTATAGCATTGAATTTATGTTGAACTTAGTTAATATGGTTTTATGGTAGCAATGTGGTAAGCACATATTGTAAGAATTAAAGATTTAAACAAGAAAAGCATTTAAGTCTGATTTGTTATGAAAGTTGAAATAATGAACGACATGGTGTGTCATAAATAATTGAAGGTTCTTTATACTTATATCCTTGACCAACATTTCGTTGACCTTCCTCTCGAAGACTCTAAAGTGTTGCCGCAACTGTCATAAAAGTTTTAAGCAATCAACGAGTCCGAGGCTAAGGACTCGTTCTAAAATTGTTTTTGTTAGTTAAGATGTTATTCCTTACAATCTTTGCAACCGTTCTAATATTATATTGTACATGCACTTAAATAAATATTTTCTCACATAGAAAACACACACAAGCCCTCGAGTTAAAGTGCAAAACAAATGAAGCTGTCAACATTGGCATAACTTTGGGACCAAATTTGTTTAAAAGTAAAAAATATAAACAATATAAGGCTGTGACAGGCCTAAAGCCACGCCGCAAGCAAATTGCTGGCGTACAACAAACTGCAACAGCCACAACAACAACAATGCCATGCCCATGAGGCAGCTTATTAACTGCTTACTGGTTTTTGCTGCAGGAAAATGCAACTGCAGCATGCCTGCGGCTGCCAACAGAAACAATTAAAAATAATTACAACCACAACACGACGAAGACGATGATGGTGACGACCATGAGAAGGACAAGAACACAACTGCAACCGCAACAGCAACAAGAGCTTCATATGCAAAGTAGCAACTGGAACTGCAACTGCACCTGCAATAGTCACATCATGTTTGCCAGCTGGCATAAAATTATTAACCTGATAAAAGACTGTTATGGTCGAGGTGGTTGCACCCAGAAGGAGCAGCTATTCTTTGGCACGGCGAAGATTACATACCCTTGTCAAAGAAGAAGAAGAGACTAAGAAATAACATACTTTATATGGAAAATTGCCAATAAATCACTGTTTTTACATATAAATATTGAGCTATGTTTTCTTACTAATTCATATTATCTTCTGAAATAAGAAACAAGTTTGCAAAATAAAATATTGGAGTTACTCATTCTGATTTTCTTCTGAAACAAGAAACTAGTTTCCAATATAAAATATTTGCATGTATTTTATGTACTCTCTGGAGATGTTTTTTATTTTGACGCAAGTATAACATGCTCCTGCGCAAGGGCTCTAAAATACAGTTCATTCGCATCCTTGAGCAGCAGAAAAATACATAGTTTTCTCTGCCTCTCTCCAAAGTAAATGTTTGTGTGTTTTGTGTGTTGATATGTTGGTATATGTATAATCAAATGGTCGCACATTTCAGCTGGTTTTAACTTGCACTCAGTCTGCAGGCGGGCAGGCGTGTAATTACAGCAATTGCAGCAAACAGCATTTTAGTGCAAAGTTTTCCAGCAGCTACACTCAACTCATATTACGTATACGTAATACAGTGGTACAACACGGTTGGGAAAACAAAACAAAAAAAAAAATGGGTCAGCAATGTAATTTGCAGCAACAACAATTGGAGAAAAGTTTGCAGCAAAGTGCTTAAAGATTTCACACCCGAAATCCTACGTCGGCGGCAAAGTTCTAATTTTCATGTTAATTTTACGATTTAATTTAAACTACAGTAATTTTCAGCTGCAGCTAAGCTGCGATTTCTTCGGGGCTTAACTCTTTTTGGCAAATTAGCCAATTAGCTCATGAATTTTGCACAATGATTTTTGGGGCTTAGTGTGTTTGCATTTGCACCGAGAGGGTACGAACAAAATGACAAGAGGAATTTTTAATTACGAATAGCAATGAATAATAAAAGTTATGGCTCGGTGCGCCGTTCGCCTCAGCTAGGAATTGTGTCTTTTGGGCTTTTTGGGCCAGGACACGTGCGACAGTCAGCGACCTCTGGCTTCAACTGCTTGAGTATTACGTGTAAGCCATATGTAAGACACACACACACACACAGGCAAGCACACATAGGCACACACATCACTGACAACACACAGGACATTGCTCAAATTATTTTAGATTGTCGCTCAAAGTTGGCCCCGTTGGGGAAGAAGGAGCCAAAGAACATAGGAGGAGCCTACTCTGTCGGCTTTGGCAAAGCTCTGCTTATTGCGTTTGAGTCCCCACTGGGCCAAATGTCCACACGTAGGCGTCGCCACCGGCCTTAACTACAACAACAGCAACAAGAAAAAAAATATATATAGAAAACTTATACAGGATACACCCAGACATACACAATTCATTTGCTGGCTGTGAAATTTAACATATGTGCACAATTTGTAAGTGTGTGTTGTATTTGAAAATTGCGTAATTTTTCAGCAGCAACACGCCCCTCGTGGCCGGGCATTGCCCATGGGATATAGCTAAACAGCGGACAGAGGGTCATTGCAAAATGGACCTTTGGTCCGCTCCTATTTTTCAATTTAAATGACAAACTTTATTTAATGCTGTAATTTATTTGCTCCAATTCTTTCTGCCGTTGAAGGCCTACGCTTAATTCTATTTGACGCTTCTATGAAATGGTCTACAATTTAAATTGAATTCTGTGTTACAAACTAGCAGCAAAAATAGAGGTTGTTGCATTTATTAAGTGTTAAACAACTGTCGCATACCCTGTATTTGAGAGTCTAAAAACAATCAAAAAAATACATTTCAATAAAGTCTTTAATATTTAATGTGAACTACAGCTTTTTCAGAAAAGGAAAATCAGAAAAGATATTATTTTCTTTATTTTTAAGCGGTCAGAGTCGAGCAATACAAAATTTAATATTAAAATAGGGTACTCATTAAATCTATTATCACGATGATACATGAATTATTGCAATATACCCCATTTCTAAATTTGATTTCCTTCCCATAAGCTCTCAATATAATATGATCGATTCGTGTCTTCGACTTGCCTGCCGGCTGTACAATTTTATTGCCTCTTTGAAGCTAAACACAAAAAAATAAAGCAATTTGCGAGCCAATCAAATTGAAAAGCCGCTGGCTAAATTGCTAGCCAGAAGCTTTAAGATCACACTATTTGATGCAAATAAATGTAGCCGGGTCTGAGCCCGTCTGCAATTAACATAAAAAATCTGCAAGCAAGCCCAAATATTTGAACAGCAGCTGCGACCAATCCCAGCAGCTATATAATATAAATATATAGTAAGTACGTAAGTATAACAGGCCGCAGCTGTTGCTGCGGGGGCTATAAAATACAAATTTTAACTTAAAATGGCAAAGGCAAACATTAGGACGCAGCCACTTTCAATATCTTGACCGATATTTGTCTGTGGCCAGCTGACTGCGAGCGTCAATTTTAATTACGCCCCATAGACAGTAATAAAATACAAACATTTTGGCTTAATTAAGAAGCGTCGCACGCAACTGGCTATTTGATAATTCAAAGCGCTGTCAAAACACAGTTCGTGTAGATAACAGATACCCCCGCCCCTATCAAACCCATAACTGTGTTGCAAGAGAACTGACAAAAAGAAAAAAAAAAGAAAAAGAAGAAGAAGAAGAAGATGAGAACTGCCGCTTAATATTCATGGGAAAACTCGACAAGTTAGCGTCCAAAACAAACATTTGACACCGCTCCGTTTTCCTCGCCGCACCCCTTGGGCCACATACTCTAACAAAACTGGGCGCTAAAGTGAACAAAATGTCTGTGCGCGTTGCCATTTTGATCAGCCATTGAGGCGGCTTAATTACTCCAGTAGAGGCAGGGATGTGGTACCAAAAAACGAACAAATTGCACACATAGAAACCACAACCTATAGCAAAATACAACAACAATAATAACAACAAAACCAGTCGCAGTAGCGACAAACATAAAAGTAAATTTGTGAGCGCATAAAAAGTTCAATAAACGTCGCTGCCAACGGCGTTACCCATGAATATGAATTTCAATGGGCGATGACGATGACCTGGTCCAATCGATGTGAGCACGTAATACAGCCACACCAACAAATCACACACACACACACACACACACCGTTTAACAGAGATATCACATTTTGTTTGCCGTATTCAGTTGCCAGAACCTTGTGCACAAAGTGTTGCCTGCTTTTCAGCGCAGATAGAAAATGTATCGAAATTCTCCAGATAATGTTGCCTACTTCTAAGCGCCGACGAGATTCTTCCTTTTTGACAGCTAAATTAAATATTTTCCGTTAATAACATTTTTTTACACTACTCAAATGGCCCATTTAGAGCCTTAGACCATTTTATTTATTTAATTTCTTTTTAATGTCTAGTCGCAGATGAGCGACTAAAAATCACAATCGACTGGTAATTAAATGTATATCGATAAATAAAATGGGCAAATATCTAGTGGAAATCTATTTTCTGACATTTTGCCAGGCATTTTGGCTGATTGCGGCCAAAGCCAACCGATGTCAATAAATGGTCACACTGGCCGCCAGTGTTGCTCAATCGTTTTTTAACTCGCAGTAAACTTATCGCACATTTCACAGAGGCGATAAACTTTTGCGAAGTTCTGCTAAGAAACCTGGCCGAAATTGAGTCTCAGGCGGGAAAAGGGATGCAAAGTGCTGACAACAAATATATAGTTGCTTACTTTTACAGAGACCCACACATATGCGGACAGCATCTTTGTCTGTTGCAACAACTTTAATCGCTTTCCGTGCAAACAAAATGCCAAAGTTTAATTGCTTTCTGTTGTTCTTGCACACCAACCAATTGCAGCGGTTGTTGTTCTTATTGTTGTTGGCCGCATGCCAGGCACAGCGACCGTTTGGCAATGGTGCTTCCGACGTTGCTGCTGCTGCTGCATCTGTTGTTGTTGCTGTTGAATTTCACAGGCGCCGTTTACTCTTCAGATGTATTTTTTAACACGGCAGAGCACCACAAAATTAAAGCAATGGCAGTTCATTGAACCAAATGTGGCACAGCACGGTTTTCCTTATTTATTTTTAGTTCTTGTTGTTTCTTTTGAGCAGCGCTGACAAGCGGCGACTACAAAAAATGACCATAATTGTTAAACGTGGCCATAAAACTGTCAAACGAGGCCATAAATGTTAATTGTAAGCGTTTCGTATGATAAATGAGTTGAGTGCTTGTGAATTAGCAACAGTTTTTGACAACAAATTGACCAAATCGAAAGACTTAAATGGAAAAAAAACACTAACTTAGTAACTTAGATTTGAGCGTGTTGCATATTTAAGCAATGCTCGATTTTTGCATATCAAAGCAGACTAAAGTCCACCGTGTGGGTGACGACAAGCAGGATATGGAAAGCCACACATATACACGTACATATACAGATACAATGTGAGTGTGTGTAAAGGGGATGGGCGGTGTTACAATCTTCCCTTGGCGGAGTAAATAAATATGACACGCGCGAGCGCATGAGAAATGCGTCAGCCCTTTAGGCAACAGAACGTGTTGACAACTCCGCCGGCAGCAGTGATAACATCAACAACACAACTCATACCCTGTAGGCTAGCGTGAGTTACGTGTAATATGACACCCAAAACCCAATGCCAAAAAGTTAATGCCTCAGTCAATCCTCAAAATCAATGCAGCTACTTTATTGAATGCGAAAGCGAATAAGTGTTCACATTATACTATACATGCATACTATAAATTAGTTTAATAAACTGTTAAAACTGCTTTACAAATAATGTAAGGAATTATTAAGTGTATAGAAATTCAATGAGATTTCCATGTTACTATTTGTTAACGCGCCAATTGTAAATGTTAAGATATGTGTCAAAATGAGCAGAAAATCAAATGTTTATAAACTTAGTTTTCTTTTTTAGTGATATGGCTCTCAAGTCTGTAATTTAGAAATTAGAATATCATATACATATTTTAAACTTTTTTTACACATTTATTTATTTTCTAAGGCCATTAATATGTTTTTATTTTAATTTATTAATATTTATTTACCTAGACGCTTGTCAAAAGATATTTAAAAAACCTTAAAGGTCAAATGACTGCAGAAGTATTTCAACTCTATGCTAGTTGATGAATTCTATCAAACCCATTTTGACTAGGTTTGCATAGAAATGACAGTGATACCATGTGACCCATTTGGATGCAGGATATAAACAACAATGCGGCAGTCATTTTTGTAGATAAGGCTCAAAAACTGAGCCCCTAGCAAAGCCTTTGAAAAAGCCGTCCTCGTGTGTATCAATGTATGTGTGTGTGTGTTGTTGTGAAATATGTAGGAATGACAAAGCAATAAAACAGCAACACCAGCAACAATTGCTAAGGCGGGCTGTTGCCGTTGTTGTTGTTTTTATTGCTGTTGTTGTAGTTGGTATTTGTGTTGTTGTTTCCTGGTAGTTGGCTGCCTTAAACATGCTTAAGCAACGATCTCCACTCCGCTCCACACTCCGCGCCGCTCAATGTGTGTGTGTGGAATTTTTAATAAAACGGCTGAGGCAAAAGACAAGAAAATGGCTCAAACTCAAAAGCTTCTCATCTATGCGAGAGATGTGTGTGTGTGTGTGTGTGTATGTGTATATAAATAGGTTACTGGCACGCCTCAAGGTATGCAACGGAAGCTGTTGACACGTCTTGTTGCTGCTGTGTGTGTGTGTGTGTTAATAAAACCAAAAAGAGCTTGTATTGCTGGAAAATCATTGAGGCCTACACGATTTAGAGCCGCGCAACTGGTTTATCGTCTGGCCCTCCCTGGCCCTAACTACTTACGATCCCCAGCGAAATGACTGCGAACATCGTTTTACGACTTAGCAGTGTGTGTGTGTCATGTGTGTGTGCTTTTTTGCAAAGGCTTAAACATTTGTAGCTGTGAGCCGCAGCTGCTCGATTCTAGAGCGCTTTTTAATAGTCCACTTCATGTTTTTCAAAGTTTTCGCATGGGGAATGAGAAGGGTTGAGGGAGGGGTGCCTACAGCTCTTCCTTGGCGCCGCAATGAGCCCAATTTATGATGGCATCTAATTTGCTGAGACGTGCGTGAATTTAATTATATTTATGCCGTTGAAAATTAGTTGAAATCAAATGCATAAATTCTCTAGACGCGCCACAACAACAACAGCAACAACAAAAACAAGCGTTTGGTTACGTGACTGAAATGCGATGAGCATAACAAAAATTCTGCCAAATCCCCTAAAACAAAAAAAACAACAAACAAACAAACACAAAAATAAAAAAAGACACATATATAACGCGTGTGCTTGTGTGTGTACAAATAAATATACAGAAAAAAACAATTTCCTCTGTGCTTGTAAGCCCGCACGTTTGCTCAACTGAAATAGAAAAGAAATAGCACACCCACACATACGATGCACTCATACACACACACACACATCTCCAGTCATGAATGAGTATGTGTGTGTGTGTGTGTGTTCCATATTGCGTCTTGTACAAAAGCCCAACTGCCATATAAATGTCAAATCCATAAGTGTTACGCAAAGCTCAGAAAATGTTGCGGCATTCCGGCACAAAACAAAACTTTAAGCACTTGCGGCTGTTTTTTCGTCACACAC
This sequence comes from Drosophila silvestris, assembly GCA_035043445.1. NCBI lineage: Eukaryota > Metazoa > Arthropoda > Insecta > Diptera > Drosophilidae > Drosophila > Drosophila silvestris. Next base: position 2,041,059 of record JAWNMZ010000027.1, read on the forward strand.
ACTCACACACACACACACACACAAACACAACGAGCGTCAGCTCAATAAAAAGAGTGTATTTTTAATGTATGCAAAAGTTTAATCCGAACTCAACTTTTGTCATAAAGCGGCGGAAAATTTTTTCAAGATTAATAAAATTACATAAAGGACTACACAACAAAGTAGCTTTGGGGTTGGCACTGATCGAATAAGTCTATATATACATATATATGTTCTTCCAATTGTGCCTATATTAGCTACATACTTTATATGCATATTACCCGGCTGCTGATAAACTTTTTTCTACGGTTTTCAAAAGTAACGCATAATATTAATTTAAGGACAACAACCCTTATTGTGCTTGCCTCCAGTTGAATTCAAAATGCAAGTTTTCGAAAAGAAGTTTGTCTCAATTTTAAAGTTCAATAACCACTAAAATTCTGGAAAATAACTAAATAAATCCTGACTTTGCATATATACTCCATGTCTTCTTGAAGGCACCATACATTTCGTGCAGCTTCTGTTTTGCAAAATGCAAAATTCATAATTTCTTTGCCCAAGAGAATTGCAAGTTTTATGCAAAAAGTAGTCTATAAATCTGTATGTATGTTTATGATGTTTACTCCACTATTGCTATTTGCCTGCTTTTTGTTTTTACTTAAATGAGCACGTCGTACACATTTTTCTACCCTTAACACATTAAAAATGGGTTTAGAAGGGACCATCGTTTTGTGCAAATTTATGTAACAGGCAGAAGGACACATAGAGCACATAGAGTATTCGATTCAGAATAAAGCTGGGTATATTGAAATCGAGCTCATTCGACTACAGCATTGTTGCTCGTTTAGCATATGGCTCTTAAATCAACAAGACATTTTTAAAGATGCCACACGGGCAGGCACACACAGTGATGTGAATAACCGTAGCCTGTCGGAAATAATTCTACTTCTCGTCTTTCACCGACTTCGTTTGCTTTGCGCTTTGCATATTTTGCGGCAAAATAAAACTCATCGATTTGACGCTGATATTTTTGTGCGTGCCTCGGCATGCGTGTCCTAGTCCAAGTTCACGTCCATCTCAACGTCCATCCCCATCTCCATGTCTATGTCCATGTTCATGTTCATGTCTATGTGCCTGTTCATGTTCACGTCCATGTCCAAGCGGCCGTCACGCTCCATTCATCAGTCTGATTCTAACCACGCCAGCCCCTGCCACCTCTCTGCTGGCTAATGCCATGGACCATAAGTTTGCCGTGCGCGTTTCATCAAATTCGCGCCTACACCCATCAACACCACAAGCGGCCCCGATTCAAGCGATTCCTTAAACATCGTACTCAAACCAATACCTTTTTCTTCGTTTTTTTCTGCTCCTTGTCGAAACAGGGTGCGCAATCTTGCTTGAAGTGCATACAAATCCTTTAAAGCTCATAACTATGTTTTTTTTTGTATTTTCTTAGTATATAATGGCAAAGACTATAGAGTTATATGTAGAGGCAGCTATAAATTATGGTTTTTTACTGTCATATACTTCTGCTTATAAAATTGTGAGCTTTATTATCAAAGACTATAGAGATATCTCTATAATAGTCAGAGACAACAACTATAACCTCCCTTTGAATTTAACAATTTAATTAAGCTTAATACTGAATCTTTTGAGGTTCAACATTTATTGTACAAATAAAATTATTGATATTAATTGAATATTTGTTGAAATTTTAATTTGGTAAGTGCATTTCGTATGCAAGTATCATCCCACAGTGGTAAAATTGGTTTTTTAAAATGTTGCGCCCACAACAACATATGTTTATTTAAATTATTAAAATTGATATCCAAATATATTTACAGGATGCACTATTTATTTTAACGGAAATTGTTGATATATATATATATATATATATATATATATTTATATAAAGGCATAAGCGCTTAACGGGCTTATAGAAAAAAATGCTTGCAAAATTTTGCAAGCTTTTTACTCATGGCTCTGAATACCTTTTCGCATTCGAAGTGCTTTTAAAATCAACGGATTTAATTGAATGCCTTGCAATGAAATTGTTGAAATATGTTTGAATATCACAGCAACGATTAATACTTAAGTATCGCTATACCGATTAGTATCGAAGCTCTGGTCGCACATGAATTGTTGTCTTTCTTTCCGCATTGTATTCTCCTCAGTTAAGTTGCTCTCAATTCTTCAACAAGTAAAGACGCACTCGCGCATAATAAAGATAATCCATAATTAGAACCTACGTTTAAATATTCATTTTGCCACGTTATTTACAACAGATATTTTAAAAATTTGGTTTTTATTTGAGAGAGTTATTAGCATTTGAATTTATTAGCATTATAATTAAGCAACACTTAGTAGCCATCAATAAATTATATAATCATGCCTTATAAAGTTTTACTAAGTGCAGCAAGATAGTCTAGCTATTTAAAGTACCAATAAACCGATATTTAACCTGGAATGAATTGATACTTGAATTTATCATGGTTTTTTTATGTTCGTAATATTTTTTTCCAGATAAATTCCCTGATATTTTTATTAATTCAGAAATCAAAAGTGAGTTTCGTGTGCATTAAATGGCCTTTGGCAGTAAATCACGGCGTATGGACAAGGGACATGGAAATATTTACAAAACTATTTCACCGAGCCCAAATTGAGCTGGCCATAAATATGCAATGGCTATAACAACAACCAAAATTTTAACAACAAAAAACTAGAATGCGGTAGACGAGTGAGCTCGACTACGATGTACCCTGAACCCAGCTGTTATATTCCAGCTTTGTTGCTTTGTTGATGTAGATTTCCCCTTAAAAGTTTTGCACACTCAAATGTAAGCATGTTTAATTATTTTAGCATACAGAAATCGCCATGATTTAGTTGTTTCTAATTCGATGTTGATGAATATTGTCCAGTTGATTAAAAATATGTCAATGTATAATCTACATATATAAATTAAAATCATCGGCATTTAAAATTGGTATGGGAAATCGTTATGTCAATCGGAGCTGTTACCGATAAAATGAAGGAAACATGATCTGCCATGGGGTATGTCTCTTATAGTCTCTGGCTGTATCTAATCGGCTGTTGAGCCTGATCAAAAATATATAACCTTTATGGGGTGATGTTTCCTTCTGCCCGTTATATACTTTTGCATGAAACCATTACGCCCTTTTTACCACTTTGTAACGGGTTAAGGGTATAAAGAAAAGAAGAAGAACAACAACAATTTGTGTGCGTTAAATGTCGAACAGCTGTGCAAATAACTGCAATTTACATATACCACATCCGTCGCATATTTTGCACACTAAATAAACACATACAAAAAAATGGAAAAGAATCAACCACAAGTGCAAATACACATGTATATATATATTTATATACATATTTGAATGTGTATATATAACAAGAGCATTGAGTAAATTTTGTGAATTCATTATTGAATTATATTTATTTATTAAATTCAAATGCCACACACATTCATACATATATGCACATATTTATATATACATTCATCCATGATTGTTGCACTTGTTTTTATTTTTTCGCAGTGCATTTGCAAATGTGAAATGTCAACGCGACTGCATTCGGCTTTGATTCGGTGCAAATGTTTGTGCACATTTCATGGCCAGACTTTGCAATTTTGTGTTTGTCACAGCTCCCGAATTTGTGTGCCCCACTATTTATATTTGAATACGGTGTTTGTGCCACATACTTTTGAATTGCACTTCTCGCGATTCATTTGCAAACAAGTCGCCGGACAGATGCCTTCATGTATGTATGTGTGTGTGTGTGAGTTCCTTCATGTGTGTGCAGCGACATTTTGACTTATTCAACATGAGTCAACGTCAGCGCCAAATGAAAATGGCAACAGCAACAGCAACGTTGCAGGCAACAGCCACATTTCCCATTTACCTGAATCTGTTGCAATTTAACAGTTGCTGTGTGTTATTTTATACAGGTTCTGTAGGGTAGATGAACGTATATATATCTGTGTACTTTTGTTAATTGAGCCACAGCTATTTGCCTTGTCTGACCTTCGGGCTTAATTCTTAATTTGTTAACTTGAACAGCAAACGAGCACACAAAATGGCCAAATAAAAACAATTGTCAATTGGATATAGTTGGACTTAGAAATCTCAGGCTAACACTTATATTAATACTTTTAGGCACATGAGTACCACACTTAAGGATATTAAAAGTAGTTACCCATACACATCAAAACATAGAAATTATTAATTTATGATTCATTTATATTACGTAGATGGTAGATGGAATGTATTCAGTAAATAAAATCAGATATTTGTTTTTCACAGCAAGTATTAAAGATAATACTAATGCTGCAAAATATCAGAATATGGTTGTCTAAGTAGGGTCGAATTTTCTGTTGAATGTGTTAGTTTCCAAAGTTTAGTTAGTTTCTATAAATAAAAATAAATAAAATCAGTTGGCTGTGTGGCTGTTTTTCATCACAAACCGTATAAATTCTGAACTCCATCATCAACAAATATTACCAAAGAGCTTAAAGTCAGCAAGTAAGAATGTCGACTTTGAAAATGAAAAGTATCCAGTTGTTCATCAATTAGAAGCGTCTGACTTTATAATGATGGCTTTTGTTGGTATCCAACATTAAAGTCCCTAGCTCTTATAGTCTCTGAGACCTGCGGGTGCATATAGACAGAGAGAAAGAGTATAATAAAAATACATTGTAAACTCTTTACGAAATATGCCAACTTTGTTAAGAATGAAACTAATTTGAAAGCCTATCTTATCAAACAATGCCCACAATAAACAAACAGAATACAAATATTGTATATAAAATAATATTTGTATGTCATTTTCTTGATCATTTTTACGTTTTTCCATTTTGTGGCCTCAAGTGCCATCGTTGCGCACTTGGAGTAGTTTTCAATTACAAACGACTTAAGCTGCCGAGTAATTTCTATTTGCCTTTTATTTCGCAAGCGACAAGTAGCTTTTAGTAAAATGAAATACACTCACTCACACAGGCACATCTATAGATAGATGGATAGATATATGAAGGAAGTGAAGTGAGTTGAGGTGGGCGGTGCAAAAGGAAAACAGCAAACGTTGCAACAATTTACAGCGGCAAATTGCATTTGGAAAGCATTTCATTTGGAAATTACAAAGCAGGCAGAACACGGTGCCATGCGGCCAAAGGCAAAATGAAAACCCAAACGAAAAACGAGAATGAAACTACAACATATAAATGAAAATCTTGCTGATGAGGACGATAATGATGATGATAATGATGATGATGATAATGATGTTGACGAAATACGTTTAAGCATAGACATCCCGTGGCACCCATCAACTTGCGAAACACATTTTATTACACATGCTTTCCCAGTGCGTGTGCGTGTGTGTGTATAGAGGTGTGCGTGTGTTTGTGTGTGGTTGCTTCTTAGGCACTGTCAGCTGCCCGCTCTGACAATGAGTCCATCTGCGGTTGCAGCAAACTCACAAACAGTCCACAGATAAACTGTTTCATATGTCAACTGCATCAACAGCAACTACAATGGCAATACAAAATTCGGCCCTCAACAGCAATAATCATTGCCAAATTCAACTATACCCTAACAAAAACAAAAGAATTCTTTCAGAAAACGCATTAGACAAATTCTGCATATTTCCTAACCTATCTTTAATGTTATTTGAAAACAATGCGATTTTCATACAATCAGACAAAAACACACAACCAACAATGAATGTTATTCTACAATTCAATGATTTTTTTGCTTAATCAGACAACTTTATGCCAAGCTATTATTAAAATATGCACAACAAGTTTCAAAGTTCAAAATTTAACAATTTCCCATTCAATTTTAAACGAACTTAAATAGCAAAATTCCAACAGTTGGCAAAAGTTCTGATTTTAAACTTTTAATATCCATGCAAAATAGGTAAAATTAAGAAGATTTCCTAAATGAAATTCTTCCCGGAAATTTGAAGAAGATTAACTGATTGAACTACTTTTCGAATATATATAAAACTAAGATAAGATTAACTGAATGAAATGCTTTGTAAGAAGATTTCAGGTTAGACGAAGATGCTGTAATTTCAACCTCTGGCTAAAGGATTACAAAGTTCAAATCCTGAAAGGTTATATGAGAGGAATTCTCTGAAACTGACCACATTTTACTTACAATACTTTAAAAGCTAAATAAATATTTATATAAGAAAATACGTTTATGTACGGTAAATGAATGATTTATTTTTTAATTAATGTAGAGTCTAAAATTTTTTAATTTAAAGTTACATGGTGTAAAAATAAACGTAATTAAATAACAATTTTATTTTATATATGTAACATTTATAATATAATATAAAAAATTGTAGATACCAAGATTAAGAGGGAAAATAAAGAAAAGATAATGAAATTTATAAGCCTGTGGATTAAGTTGAGCTTACACCAGTTGTTTGTCTTTAATGTTGTTATTTTAATTTATACATTATATTTAAATTACAAATTTTCAAGCGAAGCCTCAACAGTATTATATTGTATTCATTTGGTAATTTCTAATTAATTTGATGTGGTGTAATTAAAATCCACAGCAATAACATATACCCCATATGCTTTTTTTGCCCCAAGGGTGTAGGCATAACAACAACAACTACAACAACAACTGCAACAAGAGCTGCGGATTTCAAGGCAGCGACTGCATTTACGAGTGTGCCTGCAGCTCGTTAGTTTGTCATCGTGTGTGGATCTGTGCCCATGTGTGTGTGGATGTGTGCGTCCTTTTTTTCTTTTCCCAACTCTCGCGTTTTTTTACAAATTTTTTTTTTTGCAGAGCCAAGCGCCGAAAGCGAACCATGAATTGAAAATGAAATTTTGTGTCAGTGTTGCAGAAAGTACGAGTTTTCAGTTAGTTCTGCGACTGTGTGTGTGTGTGTGTGTGTGTATGTGTGTGAGTATGAAAAGTTGGCGGGACACACAACAAACAGCACACACACACATACACACACACACAGTCGCACACTTTAACATATGCAGATGTTGACTAGAGGAATAAAAGGGGTGGTACAAGGGAAGGTGCTTAGGGCTACAAGTGTTTAGCTGGCATTCAACACTTGACTGGGTAAATGGGTGGTTGGGTGGCTGGGTGGTTTGGTGGCTGCGTGGTTGGGTTTGCGCGACCTTGCCACACATAAATGAGCAAACGTGCATGTTATTTTTCTGTGGATTGCGGCTTTAAACAATTCAAGCGCAATTAGCTCGCGAATGGATTGACATAGTCATCAAAATAGCAAAATAATAGCAACAACAAAAAAAAGAAACAAGGGGGTCGCAATGACAACGAAACTTTTGTCTCCAAAAATTGAAATTCCGCACAGCAAAATTTAAAGAATTTCAATTGTAAAACATTCCCTATTCCCCCACCAGACCCCTTTTTGTCGATGGCCGGCGCCGTTGCCGGAAATTAGAGAAGAGAAAATTCAAAGCGACTGGGACAAAACAAAAAGCTGGCAGCAATTAAAGCCACCAGGACGTGCCTTGTCTAGCTAGATCGGGAGGGGGATGCAAGAGGTCGGAATTTTAGGGGCAGACAAATTAAATTTAATTAGAAATTAAATGAGAATAAATTGGATTATTTAATTAAAAACTCACCTTGCACGAGCAGCAGCAGCAACAAAAGCGCCAACAGCCAACTGATGAGCCAGTTGAGTAATCCGAAATTGGCTCTGCAGCTGGCCGACATTGTTGTAGTTGTTGTTGTTGTAGTTGTTGCTGTAGTTGTTATAGTTGTTGTTGGCCTTGTTATCCGCATTTTATTGTTATGATCGCTGTTTTTGTAGTGCTTGCTGTTAGCAATTCGCTGCGGTCTTTTTGGCCTTGTTAACGTTTGCGTTTTCGTCAAATTACAGGCCCAGCTCAACGTGGCTCAGCTCAGGTCGCGTCTAAGCGTTCGCTCGGGAGCAATAACAAAATGAGTTTGCTATCTTTTTAAATTGTATTTATATTATTTTCTTCTTTTTTTGCTGCGCTTTTCACATTGTTCTTCTTTCTTTTTCTTTCTCACTGATTTGAGCACTTTCTTTTGCTGTTTTTCGTTTTGTTTTTTTGTTTCGTGTGCGAGTTCAAAACTTACTTTTTTTTTGTGTTTAGTCAAATTGCTGTAAATTCAATTTCTTTGTTTTGTGCTTTTAATGTAATTTGTTGTAATTTGTTGCTGCCCGGAACAACAAGAGCCGCATAAATCATACGCCATGTGCGCTTTCAGGAGTCGCCTCAAAGTATGCAACGCTCACCACAACACACACACAGGCACACACACACCGGCACACACTCCCACACACACACACAGCGTTGTCTTCGTTTGTTATTTGCACTTTTGATTTGTATTTGGTTTTAGATAGCAAAGTGTGCGCCAAGTAATTTATCTTGTCGTTGGCGGCTTAGCACTTTCACTTGACTGGAGTCAAGTTTGTTCTTTTTTCTCTTTTTTGTTTTTTCTTTTTTTAAGTAAACAAGACTGTGCATCAATTTGTTGTGGTTTGGGTTCTTCTCCAGTCTTGTGTTGGCTTGTTTTGACAGTTGTTGGATTGATGGAATGCCACTTACACACAGGCACACACACACACGTAGACGCACACACACACACACACGTAGGCTTATTAATGCATGTGTTTAATGCAGCTTAATCACCAGACATTAACGGGACGTTAACACGCACGATTTGGGCCCATTAGGCCACTCCAAATTGGGACTCTGACTCCGACTCCATTCGATTAGGCAGCACGTAACACTGTTCACCTACTGTTGGCAGTCTGGCAACACTTCTGTTTTTGGGGTAAACAGCCCGCACAGCAGACATAAATCACAAAAAACGCGTGCTTTGCACTCGAGTCACAGGATTCAACTGACTGCGAATCGTCGCCAGGCAGCTCGCCAATCGTTGGCCGCCCACGAAGTGGATGCCGAAGCAGCGCACGGCATCGGCACACAGCAAAAACACGACGCAACGATTCGAAGAGAGCGCGCCACTTGCTCTCTTAACTGCTCAAGAGTTGCGTTCTTCTTGTTGTTGTTCCCCTCAAAACTATTAGTGCACGAAATTGCAGCCGAACTTTGGAGTGCTCTCTGAATACTCGCTGTGCTCGCACTTAAGAGCACAAGCCTCGAAGTCGCTTTTTGTGTTGTTGTCGTTGTTGATGTTGCATGTTTTTAGTTTGATATGTGGAAATGCTTATAAATTATATCACAAGTGAATGCAACAATGGAAACCAGGGAAATGCATATGTGCCAAAAAATATTTATATATATATTTTTCAGTAAAAGAAACTAAATATTTAAAAAACAAATTTTACATAATTATTATTATTTATTTATACATTATTGTGTTCAAAAAAAAAAAGTTCTTTACTTTCAAAATTTTTATTTATATATAATAATATTATTCTTCTGCATTTATTCATTGCATATCTCTTAGGCTCTTCAAAATTCTCTTTTCTTGGATTACAGTTAGAGTAAATTTACTGTTTAATTTCCGTTCGTTTTTTCATTGTCTTTTTAGCTGTATTAGCAGCTAGTCCAAAAACTGACCGCCTCAATTAGGAAGCGCTGTAAACTGTAAACTAAGTAACAATGTCATGTCGTAGGTCAGTGTAGCCGCGTATAAGAGTGCGCACAACCACTCTTATACTGCATAGCAAAGAGAAAATAGCCCAGTGAAAGCAACGAAAAAAATGGCTTTGATACAAACAAAAAAATGCAGTGCTAATTAATGTTTGTAATTAGCCCTAGTTGTTGCAGCTATTTTATTTTATTTGACTTGTAGTTTTTTGTGGTTTTACTGCTGCCAACGCAACACACAGAGAGACAAGTTGAGAGGTCGATTTTCAATCAATTTGCAATAGTTTTTAATTACAAGTCCATTTCATTTGAGTAAACAAATAGATAATACAGTTCACAGCTGATATACATTATTAGTGGACCACACACACACACACACATACATAGAGAGAAAGCATCGCCTGTTCAAATGCTTCCATCAATTAAATTAATTAGTGGCACAAAGTATTTCAACGATGCCACGATAAGGTTGCCACATTTTATTTTTATTATTCCGTTACAGTGAAATAAAACTAATGGGAATATTGAAGAATTTATTTATATGTTCAGCAACACTGGGTGATGAGTCTATTAGTAATCGTCAGTAATATTCACTTATTTTAAATAATATTTATTTTAATTTGGTAATGCCCTATCTTAACTCCATTTAAGTAATACCTATTTTTAAAAATTGTAATTGCCCTAAATGGTAATTTTTCATATTTAGAATGAGATAAAGTGGTTTCCCACTAAAAATCAATAAATAAATATATAAATATAATACAATTTTTTATTTTTTGAATGCGATATTGAGTATTTATAATAAGCAGAATAGATAAATAATTCATCTTTTTAAATTTTAATTAATAAAGTATATAACCTTTATTAATAATTTTAAATACTTAAAATAAGATGGGGATGTTTTTCAATAAACAAAAACAAATAGGTAGAAATATAAATTTGTTTTTTAATTTTGATTAGCTGCATTAATAATTTTTATAATTTATAAATATGTATTAATTAAACCACCTATTTTTATTTTAGGTTCGATTTGGCTTTAACTAGATTTTCTCCAAAGCAGCAAATGTTGAACCAATCTAATAAATTCTTCTTTTTAATGTGAATTTAAATTTTTAATTGTATTTTCAATTTAATCAAAACTACTTTTAATTTTTTGGATTAATAAATAACTAACAAAAGAAATCTTTTTCTCAATATTACCTTTATTTTTACTCAAATTGTGCGAATTCTCATTAGCAAGCGTGCACTGCACTTTTATTCAATTAATTTGCTGTTTCAATACTCAATTAGCCTTATTATGTATTATGTGTATGTGTGTGTGTGTGTGTGAGTGTGGTTCTTGTGTGTGCTTGGGTGTGTGTTGTGTGCATTATGCAATCGTGTTTCTTGGACTTATAAATCCGCAGCCAAGGCCAAAACTGTGAACAAAATAAAAACCAAAAAGTCAAACCCAAATTAACAAGTTTTTGGTCTTAGACATGGACTTGGACCTGGACTTAATGCCTCATTCACGCTGTCCAGTGTACACTTATTATGGCCACAATTAGCGACCCGTTTTGTTTCTTTGTTTTTTTTTTGTGGTCGGGGCACGTGTCAATCGTAGCGACGTCCAAAGCCGATTACACGCACCTCCCCCTAAGCCACCCTGCAACCTAATCCACTCTCAGGCAACACCTAGCTGCTCAAAGCAAAACGGGGCCGTAAACTTTTTAATTGAAACAATTTGTACGAAAAAAAGCAACACAGACAGCAAAGGCTACCAAATAACAATAACAATAGCAAAAGCAACAGCGAAGACAGCGTAGCAAAGTTTCAGTTGCTTTTAATCTGGGCCAGCGGCTACACAACTGGCCAAGACGCAGAGCCCTTTGCCCTCCGCCCATTTGCTCCTGCTCTCTCCCTCTGTCTCCCTCACTCTCTCTCGCTCTCTCTCTCTCTCGCTGTCTGCCTGTGTTTGTTTTCCTTTTCTTTTTTTTCTGGTTTTTTTTTGGCGGTTTGCGTGATTCGTTTTATTGAATTATTCGGCTACTTTAACTTGCCACCGATACTCGATCCCAATTACGTATTGGTTCAGCACATATATATATATATATATATATATATATATATCGAGTATATATTTATATATACATATATACTTGCCTGTTTACTTGGACTTGAAGCAATTCGCATAAATTTGTCACAATCATTATTCGAATCAGATTCGCACGCGCACAATTGAATTTGAGAACGCGCCGCACAAAACAAATCAAATATCCATTAACACGGCTCTCTTGGCACCCCCTCCGCTCTCTAGCCACCCCCTAACCTATGATATCCGATTTTCGATTGACAATCCTCACAGCCCCTCGCAGCCAGATTTTGTTGCGGTCACGTGTCACACGAATTGCAATCATATCGCGCGATATTGTTGACTAAAGCAAAAGCCAGTCCAATCACCAAGGGTTGCCTTGTGGCTTCATTAGAGTGCAGCCAGCACCCACCCTGACTCCCACCCACCCCACCCCCACCATCGGCTGTTATTAAAGCAGCGAAAGTGATGACCCTTATGCCTATCTGCTGTCTTGGAGGGTTGCTCGAGCATTTTATTTTATATTTATATTTTCTTTTTTTGCCAGCGAGAATGCCATGAATTGAAATGCCAAGCAGGGACTGGTGGGTTACCCTTCCCTTCCACCATCTATCCCCTCTGAGCAGCCCCCAACATTCTTCTCGTCATTTGGCAAACAATGCATGAGAAGCGAACATTCAGAGCTTAATTCGGCGGCTCTTCTCAACAGATTCTCAACTGGCACCTGGCACAGAGGTCAGTCTTTACAGAGCGACCTTTCACAAGATGAACGAGCGCATAAGACAAAAAGCCAAATGCCAAACAAAAAGCAATGGAAAACGCCTATCTTAGCCACACCGAAGATTAAGTACCCTTGCAAGTAGGTATTTACAGAACCCACAGATTAATTAACTAATATTATCAACTATTTACCTTTAATCAGACTGATTACTGATTCATGAAACCAATTTAAAAGAGGAAGCAACATTTGGCTAATTACTAATTAATTCAAAGTTTCTGATAATAATACTAAATATTGATGACAATAATTGGAGATCATTAAGGAAATATGGGATTTATTTCTAGACAAGTAAGATCCATTCTTGTCCAACCAATATCTCAAAACAAATGATTTTGCTATTGTAGCAGGCCACCAGTATATAATTAAGACTGTAAGATAACATCTGTAACTTAACATGCATCTCTGTACTTAACATATAATATCGATAGGGATCGATATCATTGATGTGATCACCAGCTTGAAGCCGAAGAGCTGAAGGAAAGTAAACGGACGTGTTTGAGTAAGAAATATAATTTTGTTTTATATACTTTGGTAATCAGATAGTTGTCGTGTATAGATGCCAAGTCAGATTATATTAACTAAGTCAGTTGCAGCCAGTTCAGTAAAGTATTTAATAATATACTACAACATACACTGTCGCACACGTTTGCTGACTAAATTAAAATAACCCCCAAATCAAAAGGTATGCAAAGCAGAAAAACAAAAACAGGACGAGACAAAAAAAACTCAAGCAAAGCTAAGGAAATGAGCGGCAAATGCAATAAAAACCAAACCCGCATAATTTAACACAAGTGCGCTCACTTTACCAGCTTTGCTATATGTGTGTATGTGTGTGTGTGCATGAGTGCTGACTGATAGTGTGTGTGTGTTGTCGTGTAGACTGGTGGTGTGTGTGTGTGTGTGTGTGTGTGTTGGGTGTGTGCACAAGCGTCTCAATTATTTGTTTGCCTTGGGATTTGCAGCACGCAGTCTCTTGTGCCAAGTGCGTGTGGCAAAGTGGGCGTCGGCACACGCCTCCTTTTATTGTGGCCAAGTGGCAGCGAGCAACAAACAAACAGCAAACAGCAGCAACAACAAGCAACATTAACATTTAAAACAATTTTCAATGCTGTAAAAATAACTGTAAAAAATTCAGAGCCACAAACCGAATCAAAAACAACAACAGCAGTTGCTATTTATTGTGTGTATTTGTGTGTGTGTGTGTGTGTGTGTGTTGCATACTTAATACCCAAACAGCAGAAACAACTACTGCCACAACATTTCCCTTTCAGCAGCAGCCACCCCTCCCCCGCCATCCACCCCCATTCAGACCACGACTAGCTTTCACTAAAGCCACACAACAGTTTTTCTTATCGCTCAAATGTCATCGACTGTCGACAGTTTTTGGCTTTGCCACTTTGCCACTTTCCGCCTGCTTCCCCTCCCATATCCCCGCTTACCACACAGTTCACCCGGCCAACACGAAGGCGTTCATTTGTGTAATCCAAGCCATGCCCATGGGCGGCACTTGCGGCATTTAGTTTGTAATTTAGCGCATTTAGTGCCCCATTGCCGGCTAGAGTCCTGTCGCCAGGATTGCAAGTCTTGTGCTCCATTGCTTCTGGCAGGGATTGCGACTGAGATTCTTCAACTGTACACACGCATACATATAAGGGAGAGCATGTGAGTTATTTTTGCTATTTAATTTGTTGGCTGCATAACAACTTTGAGATGGACTTAATGACTTCTTAATTTGTCTCTTCAGCTTGACCAATTTAAAATTAATTTAGATACGCTACAAGAAATATTCAGCCTTGGTTTATTGTATGTTTTTAACAACTGAGTTACACTACACATACTTCAGGTACATCTGTAAAGGATCATATACATACATACATCATGTGCATTGTGATATATTTATATCCAGTACCAGTCTAAATATGTTGTTGGAGTTTTGTATTTAAATGGGGAATGAAAATATCTTATTTTATTATTGTTTTTATATCCCAAATATTTAGTAAGAGTCATAGGTAGCATATATGCTTTGTGATATATTTATATATGTAGAACCATATCTAAAATGTTGTTGTTGTTGGAGCCTTGTTTTCATATATACAATTTTGTTGGAGGTCAAAGAAAATACTTTATTTTATTATTATTTATTTGCATTGTAAATAAACATGTACTCGCTAAATAGTATAGGCGTAAGACAAGAACAATTAAGACATTACCCGACTCAAATACGAGTTAATAGAAAATAGCTTTTAACGCATTAGCATATATAATAGATGAGCGCTAATGTATTAACCTTTAGTCCAGGCCCAAAGCATAACCTGATAGAAATCAAACTGAAATATGCTTAATAATAGTTGCCATAATGCCAACGCCCTAGATAGGCAGCAGAAGACAGCAGTCAACAGTTGCTGGGAGTCAGTGGCTGGGGTCCTTCGGGCACATAAATTTCGCATCAAAATCAATAGCAAATCAAATGAGGGACACGAGATGGTGAATGCCACAAGAGTAGCAAACTGCCTGCGTTGACATTGGCTAGTGTTAAAGTTAATAAATTGCGGCCGGGATTTATGGGCTCGGCCACTGAACTGAAGCGCCGGCAATGACATTTCAATGTTTACATAAGCCGATATATATATATATATATATATATATGTATGTGTATGTGTGTGTGTGTGTTACAGTGGAGCAAGTGGTTTGCGTGGTTGTTTGCATTAATTTGTGTTTGTGTGTCCAAGAGTGTCTACGCATGACATTCCAAATGGTGACATATGCATTCGTTGAAAACCTTTTACACAATCAGCCACCCAAGCGACTCCCAACCCCCTTTACCTTTGCCTGGGGCTCGTTTTGATGAAATCAGCCAGGCGAGAAATTCAATCAACCTCCGGGTCCGTGTCCGATGGCTTTAAAAGGTTTTAGCCACATTCTGGCTTAATGATTTGCTTCCTAATATTCAACCACATTTCACATGTCATCATGCAATCATTAGGCAATGGATCCACGCCCACTTCAACATCGATTCAAATTTACTAGACTTGGTCAAAGTAATTAATTATTAAAAATATATATGTTTATTAGTTTCAGCATGGGCAACAACCGAAAAGTTCACAAAGCTTGACAGTTATAAATCAAATATAATTATTGAAAAGTATGTTTCGAAGTGTTTAAAAAAATAAAATAAATTAAATTGTACTTTCAAGTTTTCAGAGCGATTTTCCAAAAATAATGGCGACTTTTTTCTGAGTGTAGGAGTATAATTAATAAATTATATAAATAAAGTCTTACAAATATTTGCTATATCTTAAATAGCGATGCAATCTTATATCAAAATGTAAGTATAAATATTCAATTTGTCTTGGTGGCTGATTGAGTTTCTCCAGGCGGGCTAATCTCTTTTACTGGACTGCGTTTGCGGCGCACGAGAGCTCGTCCTCTGTTCACTACAATGCAGGTGATTCCATTGCCCCGCCGCCGCCGCCGGTGACCGTATCCGGATCATCGTAGTAGTAGTCATCATATTGACGTCCCTCCTCTTCCCCATCAGCCAAATCATCATCATACGCAAAATCAGCGACATCATTATCATCATCGCCAATATCATTATCATAATTGTTATCACTGCGCGCTTTAACCAGATTCCCACTCAAGTCGCCACCACCGAAGCAGATTTCCTGCGTTGTGCCACCATTGACGCCGCCATCAATTGACGTGACGTTCATGTTGGCGATCATGTTGTTGATATAGTTAGCCGTCTCATTGGAGACCAACATATCGAAGAGGACGGCGCTGCCAACTCCATTGGCCAAGCCCAGTGTATATCCGCCCAGCCCAGCATAGGCAGCGGGCGTGACACGTCCCATTGGCTTCAACTCGTCTTTATTCAATCTGGCTTCGACCAGGGCTCGACCCAATTCCCCCGGCGTCAGTGGACGCAGCGCCAAGCGACCCGCTGCAATCGAGTGTGGGCTTAGGCCAGGCTACAGCCAAAGTTGTTGCCATGTCAAAACTCACCTGTAACTGAGCTGAGGAGAGTGCTCAGTGTGATTAGGGCAAGAGCCCAAAGTGCTGACTTCGAGTTCATGTTCTTTCTTTCAAACCGCTCGCGAGTTAACTAAACGCCGCTTGAGGCTCGGTCCAACTTTTATGGCCGCAAACACGAGCGAAAGAAAGTTGATAAAAGCCAATCAGTTTTGCATATGCAAAAACACCCGAGCTTGCCCTGCGTTGACCTTTGACTGCCGATGCTGCCAAAATGGGCCAGCAATTAACGGAAAACCGGTTCTGGCCCAAAATCTCAACTTATCTCTGTCAATACAAAATACAAAACATTTTTCATCAGAATTGCTTAAGATGCCCTTATTAATAAACCAATTAGTATATCTTTGTGTGTAACCGTATCTGTGTATAGCTATGTACATATATATGTATTTGTATCAATATCTGTATCTGTAGCTGTATCTGTATCTGTATCTGTATCTGTATCTGTATCTGTATCTGTATCTGTATCTGTATCTGTATCTGTATCTGTATCTGTATCTGTATCTGTATCTGTATCTGTATCTGTGTCTGAACTTTGTTATATCTATTTCTGACCCACATTTTCGTAGACAAAGATTGTCATAGTCATTATCATAAGTCGTATTATATTTTAAGCGCTCTTTCATTTTACTAAAGCCACTCTCTGTTTCACTTTCCCTGACATTTGTCGTTATTTTATCATTTCTCGGAATGCCCAGAAGTGCATATTTTGAGAGTGCAGCAAATCTATTGAAGAAATCTGACTGCAACTTTTTGAAAAGTTCTTTAACTTGAGAGAAGATTGGCTCAAATCGAATACATCAATTTTGCTTCATTAGACAAGTTCCACTTTAGCTGATGCCACATTACAACGAACTAAGCAACAACATCATGTTCATCCTCATCAGTGAATATATAATTTAAATTCCAGCTGGCTTTTGAGTATCAATTTGCAAGTCTATTAATCACATTAAGGAGTTTCGCTAATAGGCCTACAATTAACAATATTTCCAACAACTTTCACGTTCGCAAATTTCTTTCCATAATTAAGCCGAGAAACGAAACCTTCATTTAACAAATTTCAAGCTCTAGCTGGATGCCATCAATAGATTACTCATAATTTTTTAACTTTTATGCTAATATATTTTAAACATTTTTGTATATTTATTGTCATGTTATATAATATGCAAATATTAGCAGCCGAATAGATGTACCCATCACATTAAGTCAAGTTTATTTACATCATCAAAACAGCAACTAGATTCAGTTAAGAAGTAGAACACTTGCTCGTGAAAATATGTTGAGTGCTGATCACTCTCGACTGCAACCTTCTTCCTCTAGTTGCACTTTCACTTATTTGCTTGGCAAACAAAAATTAATATTTCTGATGGCAACGAGTGGAAAATAAACGAACCATGTCAAAAAGTATATTATGTAACAAAAAGATACACATATTTTCCTCTTTTTGGCATATATCTATTTTTTTTGCAACTTATAAGCTAACATTTGGCTTTGTTGCAGTTGCAAGTAGTTATTAAACCATAAGCCGCTTTCATGGCCAAACAAATGCTTGAGTTCTTAACTGGGCTTAGAGGCAAGCAACATATTGTACATCCCATTTTGAGGGGCTGCCCCTTCCCCCCTTTCCATCCGTTCTGATGTCGTCCATTGGCGTCGTTGCATTTTTATTTGGCCACGTACAAGTTTCGAAATAGCTGTTAACTGCTGCATAAAAGTTTTGCTTGCAGTTGTGTCATGCGCTTCGGCTTTTATAACGCAAATGGCTTTAAGCCATTGTCCAATATCTGACAATTGCCGGGATATTTCAAAGTTTTGCGACCCACTCAAAGTGTCAACCCCTGCTCTATAAAAATACAAACAGACAGGAAATAACAGCTATATCTGCACGACGTAATCTTTGTCTCACTCTTGAAAGGCAAATTGATCGATTAAGGCCATGGGGAAAAACAAAAAGACAAAAATCTTGAAACAAGAGTCTATTGTTATTTAACTACATGATTACGTCGGGTTATTTTAATAGTTTAATAAAGAGTTTTAAGTTTAGTTAGCCCTTTCAGGACCTTCTGGAATTAATGTTGGGTGTCTTGAATAGTTTTTTAGGTCGTATTGTTCTTAGCATCACTAACAATTAAAAAAAATGAAATGGTATGACTGAAGGTAAAATTAGGGCTAGCTGTCTTCTTAGTTTATATTTTTAATCATATTTTAAATATTGGATATCTTAATTTGAGGCAGTGATTATATTGTATTTTTAATCATATTTTAAATATTGGATATCTTTATTTGAGGCAGTGATTGAAAATGCTTCACTCCTAGTAGTTTTTGTTTTGCAATAGAGCCAATAGCAGAAAAATGAAATGAATATAGCAATAGCAGTAGCAGTAGCAAGACCAAAAAAGTTTCCTACCAGATCTGCTACGGAGTAGTAAATTTATGCAATGCTTTGAGGATCACATATGTTTTCATTCTAGAAAACTCGTAAGTTTTCACTATTTTGATTTTTGACATATGGCTTTTTCTGTGAGTTCGAAGATGTTTCCGTCAATGTGTTACACATTTCATGGCAATATTATAACGCCCACAGCAACTATATGTTTGTAAGACACAAGTGCAACAGCTGCGGTGCAACAAGTGAAACGCAACGAATACCAAGTTGTCTGCGCACTTCAATGCCACATCAACAGCCACAGCCACAACAACAACAGCATCAACATCAAAATCAACAACACCATTAGCAACATGTTTGCAGTTTCGTTGCTTCGCATGTTGCATGCTGCGCCTCAGGCACAAATGTCACGCTCTCCCCACCACCATGCTACCCCTCTCTCGACGACGCGACACACGCCCAATGGTTTGTGATTTACGCAGACTGGCATCGTTCGAGCAAACAGCATCATTTGCAGCTCATTAATCAGCTCTTCTGTCGACTGCGGACTGGGGGTCTATCAGGGAGTCGTAGACGTGAATCTGGCCGTCTTCTTGGTCGCATGGCCACATGACACATGCCTCGTGCGCCATAATCGGCTTTTCTTCATATTTAATGAGCAACAGAAAAGAAAAACAAAACCAAAAAAAAAAAAAACATTTCGCAAATATTTGCGCAGCGCAACAAAACTGATTGAGACGCATTTTGTGCCTTTTGCTCTGAAATGCACTAAGGCAAGGGCAAAACAGGCAACCATATATTGTATGAATCTACAAGATCTGATACTCAGATAAATAATAATATGTATACTTCCAGCAAGTCCATAATAGGCAAGGTTTGATTGCGCAAAATATATTTGCTCATCATTTGTCAGCTCCTGTTCACAAAGTTAATACATGTTGATTTATTTTCTTATGGAATAATTAGACAAAAATGTATTTAGACTTGATAAGCAAAGTATTTGTAAATGATTTATTATTAAACTGTTTTTGCTACTCTTAGTAGAGTCAAAATTTAAATGCATTTCTAAGTTATTGGAAATTGAAATAGTTTAAGTAGATTAGTTAAGAAATAAGTTGGCTGCTTTTAAAAAATGTATTATTAGAAATCAGTGAAATGTCGCATGCAAGGATCGATTGCCTAAATCACTTATTTTTTGTATTCTTTCCACAAGCAGCTCTTTATCTGGCCATCGTATTTTATATCTGGGTGCTGATTTAATAAAGCATCTGTGCAACGTTTTCGCGAAGCACTCGAGAAAAAAGCGCAACAATACACAAGTAGAAGAATACTCATTTACCTTAAAATACCCTGTGGTCATTAAGTGATCAGAAAGGAGAGCATTTCGCTAAATGAATATTCTTCTACCTGTATATATACGAAGAAACAATTCGTGCTGTACGATGATTAAAAAATAAAATATTAATATTTTTAGAGAGCCCATCTGGAATGAGCCAATCTATGCCTGACGAACTTTCACTAAGAATAGGATTATACATTTTAATGGTAATTATGTCTAAAATTACGATATTTATCAACGCACCCGGTTGGACTTGCCTCAGATCTTGTCATTCCACCAGGTGTCAGGAAAACGGAGTAGAATCCGAAAATGGGCCCATTAATTGGCCAACAGCCGTCTAAACTAACAAGCAGTAAGTAAAATTATAAAAATTATTTGTTAAAATGTGAGCAAGTTGACTTTCCACTTGTACACAGGGTATCTATTCGTCTCAAGCCAATCATCTACAGCCACTCGTTTTTGTTGCTGGTTTTATGTTGCATGCCACAGTGGTTTTTATGCTGCAGCAGGCCAAAAGAGCATGCAATGTCGAGTCGTGGCCGGAAAGGGCGGTGTCCAACAGCGGACGTGGGCATATTTCAGCAGCAAGAGATAAAAGAGGCGCGATGATAACACTTTAGATGGGTGGCATGACCATAAGCAGTGCAAAGGATGCTGCAAGTGGCAGCAGCAGCAACATCAGCAGTCGCAGTAAGTAGCAGCCGTAACTCCTGCTCGTTACCCACTCGTTAACATTAAGCGCATTTATGCATGCAATTTTTGATATAACGAATATTGCGGGTATTACGAGCACTCAGTATCTCAACACTGCTGATAAGTTTACAACAAGGCTTTCACAACCGACACATTCAAGTTTTGATGGGGTCGAGCGACGCGTCGACCATATATATAAATATTGGCATATTTATATATTTATGCATATATATAAATATATATATATATTGTGCATTGGCAATCAATGCAGCCATTTGTGCAGTTATTGCCAAATTGCCATAAGAGCCATTGATTTGTTGGCTTTTCTGCATAGCTTGTTATCATAATATTTTAATTTATGATGCACTTTACGACGTCTGCAGCGCCTCAAGACCTGAGCACTTGCCACGCCGCTTAGCTCTTGATTTTCTTAATGAGCAACATTACTAAACTAACTTTATAGGCTGAGCGAGAGGTCTCTAGTGACACTAAATACCCTGCCACACAGCCATGACATATGATATCTCATTTGTCAAATTTATAATATAGAATATAGAAATAAAATGTAGAATATAGAATATAGAATGGAATATAGAAATATAAAATATAGAGTATAGAATATAGAGTATAGAATATAGAATATGGAATATGGAGTAAGTCAAACAAGTTAGATAGAGTATTCCAACATTCTCATTGGTCTTAAAGTTATTAAACGTTGCATTTAGTTTTAAATATTTTTAGCATTAGTATATAAATAGCATTTTATTTGGGTAGCGCTGAGATAGCAAATAAAAAGCACTGCCAAAAAGGAAACAGTTATCGAAAACGCAAACGAAAACCAAGCAACTGTGGGGTCAAAGTTTAATTGTGGGAACGAACATGCGTGGCCAGCTTTTTCAACATAAATCATTCTATATTTCAAGCAGGTCAGTGGCACTGCCACAAGCGCGCACATACACACACAGGCATACACCCACAACCACACACATACACACACACACACACACACACACACACATGTAAACTTTAATAATGAATGGTG
Organism: Drosophila silvestris; assembly: GCA_035043445.1. Lineage (NCBI taxonomy): Eukaryota > Metazoa > Arthropoda > Insecta > Diptera > Drosophilidae > Drosophila > Drosophila silvestris. The sequence goes on from JAWNMZ010000027.1 coordinate 2,062,983, forward strand.
TTGGCAACGGCGAGCATTAACACCTACCTTAGAGCCGCACCAAGTGCGTGCCACCGAATGTTGCTAACAAATCAAGCCGAGAGACTGGAGCCAACGAAATGTTTCTTCATTTAGTTGCTTTTTTTTTTTTTTTGTTGTTTTTTTGCCTCTTGCGCCTCATCTTTCTGCACTGTAATTAATTATAGTGTTATTTAATTTAATTGCGTGTGTGGCATTAAGACGCAGTCAGTTGGCAATTGCGTACAAATGCTTGCCCTATTAGCAGTCACTGATACTGCCACAGACACCGTTGCCTTTAAAATACACGCAACGCACTTGCACTTTGCAACACACACGCACACACACACACACACACACGCACACACACACACACACTCAAACACATACTAAGTAGGGGCCCGCCTGCGGCTAGACAAATGTGTTTTCATGTTTGGCAAGCAACTCAAGCATTTGTCAATGTGCATTTAGGCATATATCTTTCTGTATATTTTTGTGCTTATGTGTGAATGCGTGCTACTTATGAGCGCAAGCTTGAGACGATGATGAAGATAAAATATGCGTACAATCCCGCTGTGCCCACTGTGCGAATACGCATTATAATCTCATTTGTAGCGTTAAGTTCGCAGCAGCAGTCAAGAGTTTAACTTCAATAAAAAGTACATGAGCTGAGAGCCGACAACTTACGTATGTATTTACTTTGTTATTGTTGCTGTCACTTAAACTGAAATCTAAAATAAATACCTCTGTCAACATATATCTTCAATACAAATAACCGACTAACTGGCTGATTTATGATTTAAATGTAGACTCTCCAAGTGGAGCTTGACTGATTAGTAAGAGGCGCTTTTGAATATTTGAGTTCACGGGCGGGGAAAATGGCACAACTATTGTGCATAACTTCTTCGTGAAATTGTAAGTGAAAGTGAAATTTGCCTGGTTAGTTTCAAATAATGTTTGACTTCTAGATTAAGGCTGCACGAAAAATACTAATTAGACATGGGTCTAAGCTTCCCAGTGCCATAACTTTGTCAAAACTGATCCAATTTTCAAAAGTGAGGCGTTTTAGTCATGGGTTGATTTCTAGAGCAGCCTCGGCAGAAGTGTCAGTTGCAGAAACATCTGTCCAATGGAAGGCAGCAGCAACTGCCTAAGAAGCCAGCAACAGTCTAAGCAGGGCACATTAGCAATGCCAACAGCAGCAGCAAGCAGCAGTCGAAGTGTGGGTTGAAGATAAATTGACATCGAACGCGAAATCACGTCACCTGCAGGAACAATCCAGCCGCGGCTGCCCTACTTAACCTGGACAGTCCTTTTCCTACGTAAAAGTTAAAATCAAAATCGAAATTTGCCTGGTTAGTTCAAAATATTAAGTAAATCTATTTATAATTCTATATATGAATATATTTATAATTCTAAATCTTCACACTAACAAATGCACAGTTTGATTCGATTTGGCGCCCGACAGACATGGAATGACTTTTTGTTTCTAGACACGCGTGGATCAGTTAACGCTTGCTAAAGTGACAGCTAAGCAACAACAACAAGCACCAGTTGAAACCCAAATCAGGTCGAATCAACACTTGTCTCCAAGCCACGACAACAACGACAACAGCTTTATTTTTGACGGGGGTCATGTAGAAAATTGGGGTTGAATTTTCCCTTTTCCTTTACTTTATTTTATTTTTGCTCTCATACTGGCATTTTAAATTATCGCTAATTGAATCAAGCAGAAAAAATGTTTCCGCTGTCAGCTCAGTCTGTACGTCTGCCTGTCTCATTTTCAGCCTGTCAGTTAGCCAGTTAGTTAGCTGTCACATGTGCAAATTTGTTAAATTAGTTTTGGCATGGCAAAGCCAATGAATTAGCACTTCCAAATAAGTTGAAGCACTTGACAATTGGACATTGAGTTATTTGACAACACGCAGCGAGAACTCAAATTATACTAAATATATAGTGTGACTTAAAGCCTTTGGTTCTTAGCTTTAGCTACTAGCTATTCGTTATCAACTATGCAGTTTCTCCGTGTCGTACTTATATTTTTATTTTACCTGTTTATATCGCTTTTATCAAACTGGTTATATATAAATTTCAACTACCAAATATTCACACAAAACATTCAATGCAATCGAAATGTTGTAATAATTAGTTTTTGCATGATTTGAAATTCGATTAAGTTTTGAAAGTCATATTCATACAGTTAATTTAAAATCATTACAGCAACAGATGTTTATAGTTTTCTTGTAAACTGATTTCAGTACCTCTCAGCTCAAAAAAATGGATTATTTTTTTAATTTTCTGATGAATGTGACAAACTTCCTGATAATAACAAAAACTTAAATAAAACAAACTATGTACGAATTGAAAAATAAAGCAATGTTGAAATGGATTAACACATTTTTAATTTGTCTGAAAAAAATGAACAGAGAAAAACAGAGATTGTATTTGATATACCCTGTGTCATGGAAAAGAGCATAACAAGCAATGACAAATAATATAAATATATAAATATAAATTATATAAATAGTCTTGAGCGACAAACTGAGTCAATATGTAGAGTCGCAAGAGATTAAATAAATCCTATATCTAATGGAAGGAAAAACTTTCTTCTATGTAGTTTTTATAAATTCTAGCATTACTTAAATGCTTTTTAATTTAGAGTGGTGTGTTGACTCTTTCTCATTTGCAGATATGAATAATTTTCCAACGATTACAGGGTATTTCCATGTCTGGCATTCTCGATTAGAGCACGAACGACTACTATCGTTTCCGCTGCTTATCTAGAGAGTTAGCGAGCCATTAAATCAACAGTTGCTTGTTTAAAAAATATGTTGTTGTGTGCAGTCAACTGTTGAACCCAAATGTGCAACGGCAATTTGTTAAACACTCTTTTCGCAGTTGTTGTTGTTGCTACTGCTGCTGTTGTCATACGTTCATTTATCGCATGCCTAATTAATTTTCCAAACAATTTATTTTTTTGTTTCGTACTCAGCTATATTGGGCCCAAACTCATAAATATTTAATGCTAAATAATTAACACACCATCGCGAAGGGGCAGGGCCTTACGCCCCTTGCTCCTCGGCCGAGGCTTTGATTGATTACCTCCTGTTGCCAGTGGACAATCATAAAATTTTCGTTAATCAAGTTTAATTAATTAAAGCAGACAACAATGCTGCGAGTGGGCGCCAGAGACTGACAAAATGACAACGCCATACTGGCGTATCCATGTCAATATTTCCGCTTTTAGCCAGCCGTAAATTATACAATACTTTCTGCCTACTGCTAACGGAAACACTTACCGTTACGGCACTGGTGTGGCAGTAGCAGTGGCACTGGTGTCAGTGTCGGCATCGCTTTGGCTTTGTCAACGTTCGGGCGATTCTTGGAACAATGCCAGCTCCGATGACAGTGGCCATAATCCCTCAGATTACGCTGTTTAATTTAAGCCACGAGCCAACAATAAAAAAAAAACAACAACTTTTGTCTTTTGCGCTCAAAGTTCATAATCATTGATTTATCCTATTTCTGGAAAGCACTCCAAGAATACTATTAGTATTTGAAATGTACAATCAAAATATACTGCCTAGTAATGTATATATTTAGTATAATAAAAAAGGCATGAATTTATTTTAAAACATTCAATCTCGAATTATAAAACATTGTTAGTTCAAAAGTCCGCAACAGCTTAATGATATATATATATATCTAATGCGAGACCGACTATTTACCCTCCTAATATATATCTCGCACCATAGATCTAAATTTAATACTGTGCCTTTAATAGCTTATCTAGAAAATGGTACAACTTTAACCATACAATTCGCTTAGTAATGTGAATAAATGTTAAATAATTTCAGAGCTGCGAACCGAAGGAGGTACATAAGTCAAGAAAGACAAGATACAAAGCACGTCTCAAGTATATGGAAGATATCACTTGAGTCGCCGAAATTTGTATTCACTTAATACTATCTCGACTCAATTTTTCAGAACATGGATAAAATCCAGTAATGAATCTCTCACTATCCTATTTCAATTATAACCAGTTGAACATTAAAATCATATTATTGGTAAATTATTATATACATATATTCTTACATTATACATATATTTTATATCTATACACCACGACGAACGTAAACAACGATAACGACGATCGCTAGACAATATCAACGATAAAATAAATAACGACGTCAACGACGAAGCGAATTCGCAATCGGCGAATCTGCTTAAAGCAGGCGATCGACGAAGAACGAGGGATGCGAGGAAAGTAGTCTCAGTTCGGCCTTTAGTGTAAGAATCTGAAAGAGCTGTTTTTCAAACGAAGTAAAGAAGAGGGAGTTCGGTCTTTGACGGAATAGGTTGTGAGAGCTGTTCTCAAAGAAGAAGATGAACAACAACATAGAAGATAAATACGCTGACGCGAAACACAATAAAACGATGTTAAATTAATAATTACATTATCTTATCATTATATTCATAATATTATTAACTGCTACAATAAAACCCCCATATATATATATATATATTTGCATATAATATAAATAAATATTTCAGTTTCGATTACAGATATTCAAGATGGATGTCAGCGTTAATGTTTGCGATTTGTTAAGCGCACTTTTATGCGATATGGTGTAATATTTTTGAAAATGGCCAAACACATTCACATAACTCATGCAAAATGACCAATCCCATCTCCTTGTAGTTAATATTTTTTCCCTATATGCAAAAAATAAATATTACTCTGCATCGTTAAAGCAACTTACAAAATATTATCAATGTAATGCATAGCTTTAATATGATTAAAATGTATGTATAATGGTGTGTGAGCATGGTCTTCATACTAGTTAGCTGCTCTGTCTCTCTCTCTCTCTCTCTCAATACATTAACTATAAATAATAACCCTACTACGTTAAGACAAATTTTGTCACAACTATATTCTGTGTACAAGGCTATGGGGAAAAATTAAATATAATTACTACAAATTACAAATTACTACTACAAAATTGAAAAGATTATCTGTAAGTATATTGTAATATAATTATAATGGCATTTAAATATTGAGGCTTCTCATTTAAAATTTAAAATTTTTTATTATTACTTAAGATTTGTTTTTTAAAATAAGTCCAAAAACGTTTTGATGGTATGTTTTCATTTAGGCTATGGTAATAATTGTAGAATGCATTCGCACTCAGTATCGTTTTCAAATATATAAACTGACCGCCGTCGTTCAGCGGGCTATATTTTGGTGGTCTTCCAATTTGACACTCTTCAAGTGATCAAATCATTGAGACGCCTAGTGTAAGCATTGTGTGGCCTATTCATACCAAGATTCTCTCCTCCTTTATTTAAAAACACAATCGAACAGTTTTTCAGTCTAAAATCAGAACTCAATCAAATGACAAAAACCAAACGACGCTAGCGAAGAAAGTTTCAGGAGTTTCATTTGTGCTCGAAAGCATATACACCCATGTGCACCCAGGTGTCCATTGCAACTGTTCGAAATAGGCTTTGACCATAAATTAAGGTACTTTTTTTACATAACCCGACCTAGCAGTTGGGAGCCCCCATTTTTTGCGGTCATATATTCATTTTAGTGGTTAATATAAGTACCTGCCATCGGTCTTTGGAATTTGTGAAAAGAATGTATAATTAGTGTCGCAAATGTGACCCGATTATATGCAATGTAACAATCTGACAACTCTTATTTAGTTTTTTCTTAAGTTTGGCATTGTTCCTTCATTCGTATGTACTCAAATATGAATTTCACAATAGCATGTAATCTCACTCCGTTTTAGACTGCCGAATAAGTCGCGTCGTTATACAAATAAAAACTCGGACTCCTGAAGAATATCGTTATCTTATTTATAAACGCTGTGAAACTGTGCGATCGGATCTAACAAATCCAACAATTAGTTTATGGCAGGGAATTAATATTTTTGCTAGACACTGGTCGAAATAAGGTCTGATCCTGGTCTAAGAACTTCTGGGATGGTTCGGAAGGGGCTGAGCTGAGGCCACCAGGCGGGTCGCGGGTTGCGGATAGCGAACGGCCTCCCCCAGGGAGGTTAGCTGCGAATAATACGAGATTCCTCGTAAATAAGCAGTCCCGGACAACAGCGGGTGCGATAATGTGGATCGTACCGACAAGGCGCTTGTGTTGCCGCCTTCCAAAGTGCAGCCTCACACAACCAGGTGAACATCCACCGGGCTAAGGCAGCCTCGGCGGTCTTAGCAAGGATGTTCACCAACAAACACCTTGGGCTGGCCCTGGTACAGGAGCCGTGGGTGAACAATGGCATTAAAGGCCTGTTCACAGCTGACTCAAAGGTAATCTGGGATCGGAGAGATCCAGCACCCAGAGCCTGTATCATGGTAAGGAAAAGTATTAACTTTACTATCCTTTCAGAATTCTTGACTAGAGACTGCGTTCCCATATTGGTGTATACCAAAGGCAGCGCGGTCTCTATGGTCATCGTGTCTGCATACTTCGCAGGGGATGCCCTGCCCACCACCAGAGGTCGAAAGGCTGGTGGAGTATTGCAGGAAAGAGAAGATGCCGGTGCCATCGAATGCGATGCCAATGCGCACCATACGATATGGGGCAGCAGTGACATACATTTAAGGGGTGAGTGCCTAACTGATTTTATTTTTAAATATAATCTAGAACTAGGAAATGTCGGATCTGCTCCGACATTTGTTACTAGGATCAGGGAAGAGGTGCTGGACATCACCCTAATCAGTCGGTCCCTAAAGCCTCACCTTAGGGAATGGCATGTTTCCCAAGAGGAATCCATGTCTGACCATAGGACTATCCTATTTAATTTAAAATTAAATACGGATAGTAGCACACCAGGTCGCAACCCCAGGAGAACCAACTCGGAAGGCTATAAGTCGACCTTAGGGCTCAGCCTAGCCAACGGACTATCTGGTACACCCAGGAATCCGATAGAGCTGGACAGAGCCACGGATGACCTCAATAAGTGCATAATTAGTGCATTTGAGGAGAATTGCCCGGTAGGGAAAAGATTCATGGAAAAAGATGCCCCATGGTGGAACGACAGTCTGGAAAGGCTGCGCGTCACCACACGTCGCCTCTTCAATAAAGCCAAGAGAGACGGAATATGGGAACAATACCGCGAAAGCCTTACCTCCTATAATAAGGAGATAAGAAAGGCCAAGCGGAAGAATTACAGAGACTTCTGTGAAAGCATAGTTAGCACAAGCGAAGGCGCCAGGCTCCACAGAGCACTGGCGAAACGAACGCCTGATGCTAACCTTGCACTGAAGCGTGGGGATAATTCCTTCACGATTAGCAATAAGCAAAGATTAGAATTACTCTTCGAGACGCACTTCCCAGGCTGCACACCCCTGCAGGAAGAGGCTATCGTAGGAATAAGCAGATATAGACCGTCCACTGACGACTGGGCATGCGCCAAGTCGACAGTCACAAAGGAGAAACTAAATTGGGCAATTGGCACATTCCAGCCCTATAAATCTCCCGGAATGGACGGCATATCGCCAGCCTTCCTTCAAACGGGCCAGGATATACTCCTCTCCCGTATTAGGAAAGCTCTAGTAAGTAGCCTAGCCCTCGGACACATACCGAGCGCATGGAGGAGAGCTAGGGTAGTCTTCATCCCGAAAGCAGGGAAGAAAGATATTACCGACCCGAAGTCCTTCAGACCCATCAGCTTGACATCGTTTTTATTGAAAACGTTGGAAAAGATGGTGGACTACAAGATTAGAAGCACTTTGCTCAAGCAAAGGCCGCTGCACCCAGCGCAGCATGCATATAGAGTAGGCAGGTCTACGGACACAGCACTTTATCAGCTGCAACGCACCTTGAGTGCTGCAATTGATAATAAGGAAGTAGCTTTGTGCGCCTTCCTAGACATAGAGGGTGCCTTTGACAATACATCACACGATGCGATCAAGGACACCCTCTCGAGAAGGGGCCTGGATCCTACCACCAGCAGATGGATTCTCGCACTGCTGCGATCCAGGCAGGTCACAGCATCAGTGCATGATAGCACCGTAACGGTCCTAACCACCAAGGGCTGTCCCCAGGGGGTTCTGTCTCCGCTACTCTGGAGTCTGTTGGTAGACGAACTACTAAACAGACTCACTAACAGTGGTATACAATGTCAAGGTTATGCCGATAACATTGTTATCATAGCGCGAGGAAAATTTGAAGAATCATTCTGTGACATAGTCCAGTCTGGGCTAAGGATAACGTATGACTGTGTAGGGAGGTCGGACTCAACCTTAACCCTACGAAAACAGTCATCGTCCCCTTTACCAGACGACATAAACTACAGAGGATGAGGCAACTATGGCTCTCAGGTACCCCACTAGAAATAAGTAGGGAGGTTAAATACCTGGGCGTCATATTTGACAGTAAACTTAACTTTGGCACCCATGTGCAGAATGCCATGTTAAAGTGCTCCAGAGCGCTTTACACATGTCGCAGCATAGCCGGCAAATCATGGGGCACATCACCAAAGATAGTAAGATGGCTATACCTAATGGTAGTAAGACCCATGCTAACCTATGGGGTAATAGCATGGGGTGACAGAGCACGGTTGATCACCGTGAAAAAGCAACTGCAAAAATTGCAAAGAATGGCCTGTGTCTGTATGACAGGAGTAATGTGCACCTGCCCAACAATGGCCCTTGAAGCCTTAATGGAGCTCACGCCACTCCACCACATCATAAGGCTCAAGCAGAAAGCGACGCTTTTAAGGATGTCAGCAGAAGGAGTTGGATGCCCAACTCCTCTCAAATGAACTGCCCCTGCTATTGCAACCCAGGGACGAAATGAAAGTCGAATACATCTTCGAACGTAATTTCACAGTTCACATGAGCAGTAAAAGGGACTGGACAACTCTGGAAGAGGTCCACCCTATGAAGCCGCACACCATAAGGTGGTACACCGACGGATCACTCACCAACCAGGGCACAGGTCTTGGTGTGGTGGGCCCTCGGGTGTCATACCACGAATCCCTAGGAACGCACACCAGCATATTCCAGGCTGAGGTATGTGCGTTAGGAAGATGTGCGGATTTTAACTTAAAACGTAACTATCGGAATACAGATATATCCATACTATCCGATAGTCAAGCAGCATTAAATGCAATAACGGGGACTAAAATAACATCAAAGATAGTCCAGGAGGCTCGTTCAAAGCTAAACCTACTTGGGACTCACAACAGGCTTGCCCTGCGATGGGTCCCGGGCCACAGGGATATAGCGGGTAACGAGGCGGCTGATAAGCAGGCGAGAATGGGGGCAGAAAGGCCCCTGATAGGACCAGAACCGTATTGTGGCATAGGCAGACACACTATACGGCTGGTACTTAGAAATGAAGAGAAACAGGTGCGGCAGCAGAGCTGGTCGGAGGCAGTAGGTCTCAGGCAAGCCAGATGTCTCCTCGGTGGTTATAATCTCAAGCGATTTAAGCAAGTTATAACCATGGGAAAGAACAACCTTAGGATCCTCACCGGTCTAATGACGGGGCACTGTCGACTAAGAAGTCACCTAACTAGACTAGGTATATATAGTAGCGATCTCTGCAGGTTCTGTGAAATAGAGGAGGAATCCTCGGTACACATCCTAGCAGAATGTGTCGCACTAGCTAGAAGGAGATGCAGCATCCTGGGGATGCATGTTTGAATTTTAGAGACATAGAAGACCTCAACCCAACAAAGATCCTCACATTCGTTCGGGAAGTGGGGCTGATGGAAGAGCTATAGGCTCAGAAGGGGGCACAATAGATCTAAAAGGTCGCGGTGCAACTTCCCCAATAATAATAATAATATCTATAAACTTATTTCACTATTATTCTGAAATAATTGAGTACAGAAGTTTATTTTGTAAACTTTATTTTCTTATTATTTAAATATAAATATAGAAAATATAGACCATAAAATATTTATACTTGTTCTATTTATTTCTGGCAAAAAAGTGAGATCATTATTATAAATTGTATGTATTTAATAACTAAGTGGTATATTATCATTTCATCATAATTTAAAATACATTACGCTACAATCGCCATCAATGAGGCTTAAAATATGAACATAAATATATTAGAAGGACAAGCTCCAACAGTGTGCAGTTTTGAAATGCAGTTCATATTGTTTTGTCATTGTTGTATTGTTTAAAATTTGAAGTTGGCAATCAACAATCGGATCAATTTTATTCAAAACACTAATAATCAGTGTGTTATTAAAACCTCATTTAATTATAATTAAGTAATATTATGTGTTATATTACAGTATATCTCATAAAATGCACAGTTTAAACAATGCATTTAAAGTTAGTGGTCGTTTTGTGCTTCTCGCACATTTTGAAAGTGGTAAAATAAGAACTTTATTATAAATAACTATTTGTTATTAGAAATTTCCTTTGCAGTACTGTGATCCCATGGTTGTACATAAAACAACAAACATTGAATGTTTACCCGATCCGTCTTATGTTGAAAATGTGACTTGTTTCTTAAGGGCCGTTAATTGGAATAAAGCAGTTGCCCAAATGGACGGTGATCTCATTTTGCCATTATCAAATATGTCGGTAAGCAAGTACAATCAATGCGTATTCTATTTATGTAGAATCATCCAAGTGATCTTCCAGGTTCGGATTGAGATCCTTAAGAAGAGCTATACCAATCGATATAATCCATTCCTGATCAATGTCACTGTAAATATGTGTGACGTGCTAGCGAAGAGAAATTTCATAACCTACGGAACGATTTTTGGGAAAATACTCAAGAAATACACAAATCTGAATCATAGTTGTCCATTTACGGTAATGTATTTATATTTTTTAAGGATGCCATAATAAATATTTTCATTTTTTGTACAGGGTCATCTATTTGCTCGCAACATTTACATTGATGAGAACTTGTTGCCAATATTTCCGTTAGGCTTCTATCTAATTGTCTTAAGAGTTACTGAGAATTACGTCGATCGACCAACAAAAATGGCTGGAGCCATAAAATATTATTTTCAAGTTAAGGAAATGGAAGCAAGAAAAGAAAAGGCATCCACTGCCACTCTTATAAGTTAGAAATAAATTTTGTTACATGCATTATATATCATACAAATTGGAACTCTTAATTTGCATCTATCAATCAATCAATTATACGATAGCTTTTGAGTTAAATATAATAAGGCCTATAATTTCATTTGTATCCGATTTTTTATGTGCATGAGCTCACAAAAATAGAATGTGCTTAAGTGTTTCCATTTTCCAAGAGTGAATCCACTTACGCTGACGAGCAATGACCGGCAATGTTCGGTCAACCAATATGCCGATTATTCGGTATAATCCAAAGCAAAAGTATGTGTTGGATTTACTAGATCCGATCGCAGAGTTTCACAGCGTATACAAACAAAATAACGATATTCTGCAGGAATCAAAGTTTTTATTTGTATAACGACGCGACTCATTCGGCAGTCTAAAACGGAGTGAGATTACATGCTATTGTGAAATTAATATTTGAGTACATACGAATGAAGGAACAATGCAAAACTTAAGAGAACCCAAATAAGAGTTGCCAGATTGTTACATTGCATACAATAGAGTCACATTTGCAACACGCCCTCCCAAAGTAACAATTCTGTTAATCTTAAATACTAGTGACGCCCAATGAAGAGATGCAACCAGAGATGCTTGCCACTGCTTAGACCCTTCGTTAGTACATCTGCTGGCATTTGCTCCGTCTGCATGTAGTCAACCTGGATGTCGCCACTCTGGTGATTCTGCTGGATGAAATGGTGGCGCACATCGATGTGTTGTGTGCGTGGATGAAAACCAAACCAATTTTTGAGCGCTTTGGTTGTCGTTTAGGAGCAGAACCGAATCACATCTTCTGCCAATTCTGTTGAGTATGACCTTCAAGTATATGGCCTCCTTTAGTGCTTCGCTCATTGCCAAGTATTCGGACTCTGTGCTTGACAACGCGACTGTGCGTTGTTTTCGTGCCTCCCAACTTATAGCAGCACCTGCTAATATAAACGCCTGCCCAGAATATGACCGTCTGTCGGTCAAATTGGCGCCCTAGCCAGCGTCGACGACTCCGTACAGATCTTCGCCTGTTCGCTTGAATAACAGGCCGAGTTGCTTGGTACCGCTTAGATACCGAAGGATGCGCTTCGCGGTCTGCCAGTGTTCAGCGTTATAACATGAGTTAAACTGACTCATGAAATTTACGGCGTACGCAATATCTGGACGAGTTGTAACTGAAAGAAACATAAGAGAGCCAATTATGTTCTGATAGGGGTACTTCCTCATTTCGGGTTTATCTGCTGCTCCTGTTCGCTTCAAAGTACATTTCGCTTCTATGGATGTTAATGACGGCTTGCATTCAGTCATCCCGAATCTTTTCAATATAGCGTCGATGTACTTTTCCTGTGCAAGGAATATGCGATGCTCTTTCAGATCCTGCTTGAATTCTATGCCCAGACAGGTTGTCACTGGGCCGAGATTTTTCATCTCAAATGCGTCTCCGAGGATTTCTTTGGTCTGATGCAACCAATTCGGATGATTTGACGTCAACAGCAAATCATCTACGTAAATGGATACTAGGAGAATCTTCTTCCCCTGCCGTATGACGAACAAAAGTGGGTCCTGCTTCGTGGGCTCTAATCCAACTTCTTGTAGCTTCGTCGTGAGTCTACAATACCAACGCAAACCGGACTGGCGTAATCCGTATAGCGCCTTCTTCAACAAACATACAGGGCTTCTCATTGATGACAGCGCCGCACTGCTTCGTTCCAATTGATTTGCCCGATTCCAACTTTTCCATGCTACAGGTGAATACGTTTCATGAAAATCCTCTCCAGGCCTTTCTGCATATCCTTTAGCGACCCATCGAACTTTCTTTTTTCCTGAAACGGTACCATTGTCTTTTGTCCGAAACACCATTTCGCAACCTATAATCTTTCGATCTTTAAGGCGTTCCACTATCTTCCATGATCCGTTGTGTATCTGCGCCAGAAACTCATCTTCAATTGCCCTTGTCCAACTGACGCTGTCCTCGTTGATTTTCGCCTCTTTCAGTGTAGTTGGAAACATCTGTCGCAGCCATGTATGCCATTTCGCATTCCTCGAATGTCTCGCTTGAGCTGATCTGCTCGTCGCTGCTGATCACTTGTGCTGGTGGTTGATATATTTTCCGTGGCCTACCACGCTGGCCTGTCCTCTCGATCTTGGGACGCCCTCTGCCACGCTGCTGCTCAACTAGCTTCTGCTTGGGTCGCTCAACTGAACTGTTAACGTCGCTGGTAGACCCATCACAAGGTTTACTCGTGATATTGATGTCGAAACCTCCGTCTGAGTTTTGATCCCTTTCGTAGAACTCAGCGTACTCGCTTTTGAAACCTGGTACTGGATTCCGTTCACCTCCATATACTTGTCGAACTCTTTGTTGCAATACTCAGTCCCGTTATCTGGCTGAAGTACTTTTATTTTCTTACCCGTGAAGTTCTCTGCTGTAGCTTTATATACTTTAAAAGCTTCAAATAACTCTAATTTCTGTTTAAGAAAGTGAACTTCACAATAGCGCGAATAGTCATCTATAAAAGTTGCGAAGTGTTTACATCCTCCCAGGGATTGCGTTCTCATTGGGCCGCATACATCGCTGTGAACTATTTCCAATAGTTCTGTCGTCCGTTTTTCGCTTCCACCTTTATAAATGCTTGCAGTTTGCTTTTCGCTTAGGCAGATTTCGCATTTCTCAAATTTTGCACTCGCACATTTTTCATGCCGTAGGCTGTACCACTTTTAGCCATACATTTCAAATCGCTTTCATTCAGATGTCCCATTCTATAATGCCATAGATCAAGGTCGTTTTGACCACCATACATTACACTATTCACTTGATGCTCTTCGCCATTCAAGTAATACAAGTTGCCGTAAAACTTCGATATTTTTTATAACAAGTGCTTCATTTTTCTGAAAATGAACTTCAAAACCATTGTCTGTGATTTTGGAAACCGACATCAAATTTTGGCGCAAATCCGATACGTAGAAAACATCTTTTGGCGTTAAGTCAACTCGTTGCTGCTGTTTCTTAACTGCGATTTTAGCATTACCAATGCCACCAATCCGTGTGGTCTTGTTGTTGGCCAAATGTAAAGTCTTTTCGACTTTTGCAATATCGGTGAACATGCTCTTATTTGAACTCATGTGTGCCGTGCAACCACTATCGCGGCACCACAAGCCATTTTTCTCATCGGCAGAAAAGGCCATCTCTAACGAAAGTTCACCGTTTTCTGCTGTACCCGCACTGTTCTGTTCGTTTGCTCGTATTGCTTTTCATATTCTTCTTTGAGTTGCTTCGACAATTTCGCGCGAAATGTCCAACCTTGCCGCAGCTGAAACATTTTCTGTCTTCGCGCTGCACTTTATCGCTTTTTCTTTCTTTGCTATTTCTTTCTACATCTTTCCGACGAATAGCGAAATTGCGTTTTGTTCTTCGCGATTCTCTTTATTTTCACGCGCTTCTGACTCTTCAAGAGTTTTGACGCGAAGCACATCGGGATGGGCCAAGTCATCTCGTGCTTCCATCGCACATCTGAAATTCATAAGAGTCAGGCAAACTATATAGCAATAAGATTACTAACAACTCATTTCCAATCGCGACACCTATTTCTTTCAATTTTTTCACTGCGTCGAAAAATGCATGTATGTACATGCTGGCGCGCACTAGCGCCCTCGTTGATTCGCGACAATGCCACTCGTTTCAGCAGGCTTGCTTTTACACTGGCCTCTTTGATTGAAATGTCTCCTGCAATTTCAACCAGAATTCTTTTGCGAATTACAATCTTCAATTATAGCCAATGCCGATGTACTAGTCGATAATATGTCTGCGCGCGCCTTCTCATCGTATGTTTTCCATACCGCTCGATCTGCCGCATTTTCTGGGCAAGTTTTCGTTCCATCAACATATTTCCATAGTTTGTTTTTCACTAATATAGCACGCATCTGCAGTTTCCACGTGTCATAGTTCTCCGCACACAGTGGCTCAATCTTAATAAATGCGCCCGCCATTTTTCACAGCTACACTATTTATTGTCAACGTTTTCTTATTTATTTATGTCTGGGCCCATAACCTGTTGGATTTGCTAGATCCGATCGCAGAGTTTCACAGCGTATACAAACAAAATAACGATATTCTGCAGGAATCAAAGTTTTTATTTGTATAACGACGCGACTCATTCGGCAGTCTAAAACGGAGTGAGATTACATGCTATTGTGAAATTAATATTTGAGTACATACGAATGAAGGAACAATGCAAAACTTAAGAGAACCCAAATAAGAGTTGCCAGATTGTTACATTGCATACAATAGAGTCACATTTGCAACAGTATGTAACAGTGGGAAGGAATGATCTCAGACCCCATTAGGTATATATTCTTGATAAGGATTAAGAGACTATAAAAGCTAGGACTTCAAATTTGGAGTATGAGTTCTCGTATACCACCAAAGTAACTCGATCGACCATTATGATGTTTCGGGACAAATAATATCAGTTCTGAATATAAATCGGTAAACATGCGATTCCGATTCTGGTTTGGTCTACTGTCCTTGATAGCAACTTTCCAAATTGCTCAGTAAAACATTTGTATACTCTGATACCGAAGGAATCATAATATATTGGTTTTGTGCAATGCCCATCATGCTGTCTATCCATCTGTACAAACACAATTTTGTACAACACCCTTAGGGATAGAGACTTGAAACTTGGAACATATACTGGTCATACACAATGTAAAAATTGGAGTGCTTCGTCAACTAGGAGGCTAGGAAATTGATCAAATCGATAATCGCAAAGATAAGGACAAATCTTCCACAATTTTAAGGCAACAGTCACCAAGTTTCGTAGCTTGCTGGTAATCTCCTTCAAAGATCAGCATATGCATTTTTAGACCACACCCGCCCCCCAGGAACTTTAGCCCTATAAACCCGAAATGCGCATATCGTCCACAATTTGTAAGCAAGGGTCATCAAATTTTGGAAGTACTGTTAGTGGTAACTCCCCTAAGAGGTCGATACAAAATTGGATGGCCACGCCCACCCCGCCTCCTCATACCGATACACTTGATTGCGTAAATCTCACACAATTTGAAGGCTATGGTCACCAAATTTGCGAGGTATATTGCTAATAACACCCTTCTAAAATACTGAAAAACATTTTGGACCACACCCTCCCCCAAAAACAATAAAAGCCAATATCTCCCGCAATTTAAGAGCTACAGTTACCAAACTTGGAAAGAAGATTACCAAGAGCCTTCTCTAAAATTTCATTCAGCCTTGCACACTCCTGTCCCCAAAAATACCAAACTTGGAATGAAGATTACCAAGAACCTTCTCTAAAATTGTTTTCAACCTCACACACTCCTGTCCCCAAAAATACCAAACTTGGTAGGAAGATTACTAGGAAACTCCTTCAACATTTCTTTGCTGCCATCTTTGAGGATAGATTTCTAGGAACCTGCTTCTCGGCTACACCTACCCTGTTCCGCGGCACCAGTTATCAGAGGGTATAACTTATTGGAATCAGAGTATTTCGCAGTCGGTTAAGTGCGACTGCAGAGTGGAAACAAACTGAAATAAAATATTATCAAATAAATATATATACCTAGTTCGTATCGACGAATCCCCACCATCGAACAACAGCTGTCCAAATTGGTACCACGCAGAGGCGCCTTGAAACCACCTCGTATAGTTACGACTATATGAAGTCGTATTTAGAACCTATTTAAGGATTAGCTATTGTGATACCCATCAATATAACTGATGCATACGATTAGGTAAACATTTTTATTAAAATTAATTATTATCGAATTGTTCATTTTGAGCGTCAAATTTTTACAACACTAAAAATAAGGTTATTATTAAAACCTCATTAAATTACAATTAGGTAATATTATATCTATCTTTTATATTAAAGCATATCTCAAAACATTCACAGTTTTGACAATGAATTTAAAGTTAGTGGTCGTTTTGTGCTTCTCGCACATTTTGAAAGTGGTAAAATTAAAACTTTATTATAAATAACTAGTTGTTATTAAAAATTGCCTTTGCAGTACTGTGAACCCATGGTTGTATATAAAACAAAAAACATTGAATGTTTACCCGATCCGTCTTATGTTGAAAATGCGACTTGTTTCGTAAAGGCCGTTAATTGGAATAAAGCAGTTGCCCAAATGGACTGTG
This sequence comes from Drosophila silvestris, assembly GCA_035043445.1. Lineage (NCBI taxonomy): Eukaryota > Metazoa > Arthropoda > Insecta > Diptera > Drosophilidae > Drosophila > Drosophila silvestris. Next base: position 2,080,204 of record JAWNMZ010000027.1, read on the forward strand.
ATCTCATTTTACCATTATCAAATACATCGGTAAGCAAGCACAATCAATGCGTATCCTATTTATGTAAAATCATCCAAGTGATCTTCCAGGTTCGGTTTGAGCTCCTTAAGAAGAGCTATACCAATCGATATAATCCATTCCTGGTCAATGTCACTGTAAATATGTGTGACGTGATAGCGAAGAGAAATTTCATACCCTACGGAACAATTTTTTGGAAAATACTCAAGAAATACACAAATGTGAATCATAGTTGTCCATTTACGGTAATGTATTTATATTTTTTAAGGATGCCATAATAAATATTTGCATTTTTTGTACAGGGTCATCTATTTGCTCGCAACATTTACATTGATGAGAACTTGTTGCCAACATTTCCGTTAGGCTTCTATCTAATTGTCTTAAGAGTTACTGAGAATTACGTCGATCGACCAACAAAAATGGCTGGAGCCATAAAGTTTTATGTTCAGGTTAAGGAAATGGAAGTAAGAAAAGAAAAGGCATCCACTGCCACTCTTATAAGTTAGAAATAAATTTTGTTACATGCATTATATATCATACAGATTGGAACTCTTAATTTGCATCTATCAATCAATCAATTTTACGATAGCTTTTGACTTAAATATAATAAGGCCTATAATTTCATTTGTATCCGATTTTTTATGTGCATGAGCTCACAAAAATAGAATGTGCTTAAGTGTTTCCATTTTCCAAGAGTAAATCCACTTACGCTGACGAGCAATGACCGGCAATGTTCGGTCAACCAATATGCCGATTATTCAGTATAATCCAAAATGAATTTAAAAACAATTAGAATTGGGGATGCTCGACAGAAGTCAATTCTAATATTGCACAATACTCATTACCCTCCCGTGGTTATTGAGCGTCTACTGTCCTTGATAGCAACTTTTCAAATTGCTCAGTAAAACATTTGTATACTCTGATACCGAAGGAATCATAATATATTGGTTTTGTGCAATGCCCATCATGCTGTCTATCCATCTGTACAAACACAATTTTGTACAACACCCTTAGGGATAGAGACTTGAAACTTGGAACATATACTGGTCATACACAATGTAAAAATTGGAGTGCTTCGTCAACTAGGAGGCTAGGAAATTGATCAAATCGATAATCGCAAAGATAAGGACAAATCTTCCACAATTTTAAGGCAACAGTCACCAAGTTTCGTAGCTTGCTGGTAATCTCCTTCAAAGATCAGCATATGCATTTTTAGACCACACCCGCCCCCCAGGAACTTTAGCCCTATAAACCCGAAATGCGCATATCGTCCACAATTTGTAAGCAAGGGTCATCAAATTTTGGAAGTACTGTTAGTGGTAACTCCCCTAAGAGGTCGATACAAAATTGGATGGCCACGCCCACCCCGCCTCCTCATACCGATACACTTGATTGCGTAAATCTCACACAATTTGAAGGCTATGGTCACCAAATTTGCGAGGTATATTGCTAATAACACCCTTCTAAAATACTGAAAAACATTTTGGACCACCCCTCCCCCAAGAACAATAAAAGCCAATATCTCCCGCAATTTAAGAGCTACAGTTACCAAACTTGGAAAGAAGATTACCAAGAGCCTTCTCTAAAATTTCATTCAGCCTTGCACACTCAGGTCCCCAAAATACCAAACTTGGAATGAAGATTACAAGAACCTTCTCTAAAATTTCATTCAGCCTTGCACACTCCTGTCCCCAAAATACCAAACTTGGAATGAAGATTACCAAGAACCTTCTAAAATTGTTTTCAACCTCACACACTCCTGTCCCCAAAAATACCAAACTTGGTAGGAAGATTACTAGAAACTCCTTCAACATTTCTTTGCTGCCATCTTTGAGGATAGATTTCTAGGAACCTGCTTCTCGGCTACACCTACCCTGTTCCGCGGCACCAGTTATCAGATGGTATAACTTTTTTGGAATCAGAGTATTTCGCAGTCGGTTAAGTGCGACTGCAGCGTTTTTTCTTGTAGAAGAGTGGAAACAAACTGAAATAAAATATTATCAAATGAATATATATACCTAGTTTGTATCCACGAATGCCCACCATCGAACAACAGCTGTCCAAATTGGTACCACGCAGAGGCGCCTTGAAACCACCTCGTATAGTTACGACTATATGAAGTCGTATTTAGAACCTATTTAAGGATTAGCTATTGTGATACCCATCAATATAACTGATGCATACGATGAGGTAAACATTTTTATTAAAATTAATTATTGTCGAATTGTTCATCTTGAACATTTCGTGTTGAACATTGAGGTTGGTAATCGACAATCGGAACAGTTGGATTCAAAAACATTAGTCAAATTTTTAGAACACTAATAATCAGTGTGTTATTAAAACCTCATTAAATTACAATTAAGTGATATCAAAACTATCTTTTATATTAAAGCATATCTGAAAACATTCACAGTTTTAACAATGAATTTGAGGTTAATGGTCGTTTTGTGCTTCTCGCACATTTTGAAAGTGGTAAAATTAGAACTTTATTATAAATAACTATTTGTTATTAAAAATTTCATTTACAGTACTGTGATCCCATGGTTGTATATAAAACAACAAACATTGAATGTTTACCCGATCCGTCTTATGTTGAAAATGCGTCTTGTTTCTTAAGGGCCGTTAATTGGAATAAAGCAGTTGCCCAAATGGACGGTGATCTCATTTTGCCATTATCAAATATGTCGGTAAGCAAGTACAATCAATGCGTATTCTATTTATGTAGAATCATCCAAGTGATCTTCCAGGTTCGGATTGAGATCCTTAAGAAGAGCTATACCAATCGATATAATCCATTCCTGATCAATGTCACTGTAAATATGTGTGACGTGATAGCGAAGAGAAATTTCATAACCTACGGAACGATTTTTGGGAAAGTACTCAAGAAATACACAAATTTCCATCATAGTTGCCCTATTACGGTAACATGTATACATTTTTTAAGGGGTCAAAATAAATATTTACGTTTCACAGGGTCATCTATCTGCTCGCAACGTTTCCCTTGATGAGAACTTGTTGCCAACATTTCCGTTAGGCTTCTATGTAATTGTCATAAGAGTTACTGAGAATTACGTCGATCGACCAACAAAAATGGTTGGAGCCATAAAATATTATTTTCAAGTTAAGGAAATGGAAGCAAGAAAAAAAAATGGATCCACTGCCTCGATACAACTGATGTCCCAAAGTGTTATAAGTTAGACATAAATTTTGTTAGATTCAATATACCCTATATGCATTATAAAGAAAATAGATTGGAACACATAACTTGCACCTCTTTTATTGCGTAAATCAATTTTTAGTACAACTACTGAGTTCAATATAATAACGCCTATAAGTCCATTTGTATCTGACTATTAATGTGTTTAAACTCACAAAAATAAACTCTGGTTGTTAACATTTTTCAAGAACTTACGAACAAATACTGACAGTGCTCATTCAACCATTATGCTGATTATTCAGTATAATCAAAGCGGGAGGCTTGACATAAGTCATAGCTCAGCTCATATTGCACAGTACGCATAATGCATTACACTCTCTTGGTTATAGAGTGTACTGTGTGCTTATTGTTAACGGGAAATGATTATAAGTCTTACGAGAATTGTAATACAATATTATGGAACAAACTTTACAGAGGTGTTATATGAAGCAGTTACTCAAATAAACTTGGATTTCGTTGTGTTAATATTTGTATTGGGATTTTGAGCACTTTGCTAAGGACCCTGCGAAAACCTTCAAGCTTCTTCAAGCTATGGATAAAAGAACGCAAAAACAAAAATGTAAATTAAACGATATAAACATTAATATCAGTGATTTTTGAGATACCATTGTAATAAAAGAATAGTAGAGCCATACAGATATATAAAGCGTGCAATGAAGCTAGAAATAAATAAGTATTTCGCTCTATCGATTCCATTTGTTTGAATTATATTAATGCTACACTATATTACTCTGAGCTTACAAATATAGTTGTATCAGCCGATCTGATAGATTTGGTTGGCCAACTTCTCTTCTTATATCAAAAAGAATGAAGGTGTGCCACAGTCTTTAGAGCTCTACTAAGATATACCCACAGGTCTGCTGTGAAATATTTTATTATAATTTTATTGACAAATTTCCCCCTAAAAATGTTTAAATCTCTACCTGTGAAATTGCTGTAGATATAGATTTTTGCATTTTTCAAGTGTCTAGCTATAAGGGTGTCCATTCATATTACCGGACAGACGGACATTTCACAAAACAAGTATACTCTTCTACCTTCGGAAACAGAGCTTTCAAATTCCACTTTATAATTGCGTTATTTTTGCAGAAGATTATTAACAAGATTATCCAAATTAATTATAAATAATTGTAATACCGTTTATATCCAATATTATGTATTTACAATGTTGTACATATTCAAATGTTGTTTGGTTGAAACTTCAGTTTTGGTCCAGTCGGTAACGTGCAACGTAATTATAGTTACTAACTATTTTGGCTATAGCCAATGAAGCATTAAATATATATCATATTTATAAAGCTTTATATTCAGTGTCGCTCAGTTCTGAACATGATCTTCAAATTACTCGTATCATATAGCCTTTGGCTGCTCTGGCATCTGGTAAATTTCCCACTTTCTCAAACAATAAAACAAAATCCTAAGTCAGATGTCTTTTAGAATTGCAGTTTTAGTTTAGTATACAAAACGACAAATGTTGAATGCGAGTCAAATCCGAAGTATTTAGTAAACACAACCTGCTATATTAAGGCAGTTAATTGGAATAAGGCTGTGGCTCATTTTGACACCGATTCGGAAAGACCTCTACGTAATGTATCGGTAAGTTGAATTAACTCAGCATAATATATATTTATCAAAAAATTATTCCAGTTGCGAACAACATTCTTTAAGAAGGACTATAGCAATCAATATCAACCATTTCTTATAGATGTTAGTGTTAACATGTGCGATGTAGTTTCAAAACGAAATTTCATGGCATACGGCGTTATATTTAATTCAGTGTTAAAAAAATTTTCAAACGTTAATCACAGTTGCCCTATTGAGGGTCACTTATTAGCCCGCAACGTATATATTGATGAACATCTTATTCCACCGTTCCCATTGGGTTTCTATCTATGGTCCAACATATTTAGGGAACAAATCAATAACACATTTGAGCACATTGGCTCGATCAAGTTTTATTTTCAAGCTATGGAACCTGTCTCTTCAAAAAAAAGAAATAAAATATAATCACTACAGAAATTCCAATAACAATCCTTATTAACAAAGATTGTCCTTCCAGTAAATAAAGTCGCAAAAAAATTACTTAATATTTGTAGTCTAATTATTTCAGTTTTCTTAGACGTGTATTCAGCATATAATTAAATAAATAACTATTAAGTAACATTGTTACATTAAGAAAAATATTGCAATTCAATTATCATGAAGCAATATACATATACATAATCAGCAACATCAGCCGTGTCGATGCCAGTCTGTGAGTTGATCAAGATCAACTTAATTTAATTTTATCGATAAATCCTTCTGTTTCCTGAATAGTGATACAAATTTATTTCGGATTGCAATAAAAAGAACATTTATATATATATATATATATATATATATATGTTTATACATGTTTAAAGTGAGTTTAGGATCCAGTAATGGTGCTGGGCTTATTGTGGGCTTAGCTAATAAAATGTTCACTCAGTGCTGATGTGTTTATAATTGCCTAGTTGTATTTATTGGTATATTCAAAACACGTTAGTCAATCAGTTACATAGATAATTAAAATGCTGAATCGGACACGCTGGACATTACACAAAACGAACATTCTATAATACCTTCTTCGTCAGAATATATAAATTAATGAACCATATAGACTCCGGCTATAGACGGATAATGGTGTCTAGTAAATTATATTTCCGTGGTTTCTAATGAAGCATGGTGTGTATCTGCCAGCGATCTCATTTACTAGTTGTTAATTACATGATTATCAATTGGTCATTGTTGCCAAACCGTTTTACTACCACAATTTTCGATTTCAATGCGCATTCAACCTTTGAAAGTGCGTGACCAACGATGATTTCAAGCAGTCCGTAAAAATAATGGCTGTTCTGCATTACTTTCGAGAGCCGGAAACTCTATATGAGTGCGTTAGTTTGAAATTCCGATTGCTGTCGATCGTCTGCTGTAATGGCTTCTTTGAGCATGGCGGCCGTTTCTTTATCAACAAGTGGACACGAATCTACTCCCTGTTTTGTGCCTGCCTGGCTGTGCTTGGGCTATCCGGCGTCATCTATGCCCTGCTGCAGAATGAGCTGCTGCGAAAGCGAGTGCTTCGAGTGGACAAACTGGTCCTGAGTATAATAGGACTAGAAGTGGTGATATCGACGCTAGTGTTTATTATCACAGTGATCTCGCTTCAGGCCTGTGCACATCATCATTTAAGCATCTACAAGCGGCTCGCGGCGATTGATAGGTCGCTGATTGACGATTTTGGCGTCAATCTCAAATATGCCAAGCTTATGCGAAAAAATATCATAGTGCTCACAAGTGTCAGCATTCTGTATGTGGGTGCTGTGAATACGGTGATGGTATGTCTCGCCAAGGGTCATAATTTTGGTCTTATGGTGCCCGCAGCACTGTGCTACACGGTCATCACCGGTGGACCACATTTAACGGGTTATGCTCACATGATACTTGCTGAGCTACTCAGCATACGATTTCGATTACTGCAGAAGATTCTCAAGCCACAGCTACTCTACAGGCAGTTTGGACAGGATCAGTTAATGGAGCGACGAATGCGTACCTTGGTGAATATGGTCAAGGAGCTGTACTACATCATCCAGAAGACCAATGAGGTATACAGTCTCAGCTTATGGTCTGCCATGGCACACGACTTTACCCTGAGCACTTGCGAGCTATATATCATATTTGGTCGATCCGTTGGCAGTAGTGAAATTACCAACAACAGCAGCAGCAACGACAGTGAAGACAATTTGGACCTCATGTTACTCGCTTTTCTGTCCGTCTGCATGCTGGTGCCATTCTACAAGATGCTCATCGGTCCCGTCTACTGCAACGACAGCGTGGAGGAGGGACGCAAATGTCTACAGCTGTTGGAGCAGTTAGACACCTGGTTTCCAGGACGCCCAGCTATGAAGCAGCTGGTGGAATCTACGATGCGTTGGCGTCTGCAGTTTAAAATCGAATTTACGAGCGGCACGGGCACTGTGCTTAATAAAACTATAATCACACTGGTAAGCAAAGAGTCGTTTTTGTACAGTTTATAAATCACAAAATAGACAAGGGTATCAATTCGTCTATCCGTTTATCAGGCCATGCCTTTGTGAGAGCTGTGTACAAGGTATCTGTTTGTCGCAATCTCGACTGACTCAATCTTACTTGTATTCTCTGATATAACTATTAAATTTCTATTTACTTTCAGTATACATCGATTGTGTGTAATTATTTGCTGGTGCTCATCTCGTTTGCGATGACACAGAAGTTGGGCGAGCAGGTGGAACAGCAGAAAGTCGCATTGCAGGATTGGATAGGCTTTTAATGGACAGTGGGTTGGTGGGGGTGCTGGGGTGCTGGCCGCTTTGTTGCATATATCATTAGCTAAATTAATTTACGGCTCGTTAACATAGAAACTCCATAAATATGTCAACGGCCCCAGCGGACGATGCCACCCTCCATTGCAATCAGGCAACGGCAACAACTTACTCCACCCTGGCTGCTTGGCTCGCTGAGACCGAGGACTGCACCCAGGGGGCGGTCACAGGCTAATGATTATAATGTTTGTCGTTTATTTTATTTGAATTTTATGCAAATTAAGCGAATCACGAGCGAAGGCAGTCTGGCATCAGGCTTTATCAATGCGGCCAGTCCCGACTTTAGTTCATAATACTCAACTTATTTTGCATTCTGGCAACCACACACTAAGTCACCATTCCACTTACCCACGACCGACTACTGACCACTGCACTTTTCTCAAATTGTACTTGACTTTTAAGTATTCCTTTTCACAAGATTTTACTCAGAAATATTATGCAATGTTCGCAACAAAGTGCAATTGAAGATGATTCTTATATAATTCCTTCAACTGTTGCAATCTTATAACATAATGTTCAAAGCAAAGTATATACATATTTATAGAGGAAAAAAACAATGCAAATACAATTTGTGGAACAAGAGCTCCTAGACGCCTTTTCGATTGTTGTTACAATAAAGTATACAACAGTAGAAAGCCTGAAAGCTTGCAAAATATAACTTTCATAAATATTTTTGTTTATTAAAACAATAATAAATTTTCTTATCTTTAAAAGCACTAAGTATTAAATGTGGTTAAAAATGTTGGCGAAATTATAGATTTTATCAAATATTAAATGAAGCTTGAAGTCCATAATATAAAAATAGTTGTTCGCATAATGATTTAAAAATCTGAATAGATCCCATATACCAAACACATGTTCATCCATGAGACAACTGCTTCAGTTTTTGTTAATAGAAATACCCTCTTGCTATTATTATTTTACATTTGTTCATGGAATAAGCCTAATAATTGGAGCTACCATTCATGTATGATGCGTGATATAAATCCCAACGACAAAAGCCGTCGCGATTCAATGGGTTTTGTTATGCGCTGTGCACAATTATTGGGATCTCTTAAAAAATGAATATTATTGGTCCGTTGGCCAACTCTGAATGAATATTGTAAATGAGACCAGACTGCTGGATTGTGATTGTTATTATATTGTATTTATTTATTGGGGAGGTGGAGATGAGCTGGAGCAAAGTAAACCTCAAGTATTTATTGCAACTCATATTTTATGCCCATCGTTGCCATAAGAGAGACGCCTATACTGCTTCATTGCAACATTCACAATGGCCATTGTCGTAATTGAATAATATTTTTTTCGTTCCTGGCATTCTTTTGTTTCGCTGTCATGCAGAGTTTTTCCATTATATTCGGCATGGCAGTCGCCGCCTACGCATAATGCAACCATATATGGGCAATATAATTTGCGATAATTGCTGCACGCCACGTTACAGTGTTGAGGCGTTTTTGTGGCATTTAAAGACAGAGAGAGCGCAAGAAATAATCAAAAATTATTGCATGAGCCTAATTGCAAGTTAATTGCGTGCACTTATGCCATAATTACCAGACACACAAATAAAATGTCGCAATTAATAGAAAGTTTCGACGGGTTTACAAATTAAATATCGCGTTAGGATAATGGCAATTTTATAGCCGAATTTAAAGCTTACCAATTAGACGATAAATGTGCTACTAAATAGTCAAACTACTACTTAGTTAGTTATTTAACAGTTATGGGCAGAACCTTTTATATCGACTAATTGTAGGCACTTAATTAAATTGTTAGGAAATCCAGGAAATCTTTTCCCATTAGACAACAAATTAATTAGGGTCATTTATTTAAGTTGCTAGTTAAATTGCATTAAATTTAAATGGATTCAAAATCAAGAAGAAACCTTATCCCATCCGGCCTTACAAATTGACTACATAATACTTTGGTTAATCCTTTCAGTTAAGCACTTTAAATATAAAACATTTTAAGTCGACTAATTAACCAATCGATACTTAATTAAATTGTTAGTTCTACGGCATTGAAAATAAATTAAGTCGGAATGATATCTTAATCCATCAAATTAACTACAAACTGCTTTGATTTGTGCTTGCAATTAAGCAATAAGAAGTGTTTGTAGGAAGTCTTCGAGGACTTTTTCTTTTGCCTCCAACTAGGATATTGTCAGTCGTTTTATATATTTTAATTAATTCAGTTGTTTTTATATCACTAATGAAAGTTGACTACCAAAGATTGCTTACATATGTTAGGCAAAGTACTGTTTGTTGACAAATACAAAAAAGTTGGCAGAAGCACTTTGACTTAGTCCGCCTGTGAGCTATCTCTACACATCAAGGACTTCTGCGAATTATTCCATTATCTGTGCATGTAGTGTATATGCGTGACAATCTGTGCTAACTGTAAAAGCTGGCAAGCTTTTGTAATGGCTAACCAAAAACTCATAACAGCATTACCCGCTTTACTTAGCTAACTCATTTAAAAGTTTCACTAATAGCATGTCACACATGCAACCCAGCGAGTGGGTCGTGTGCTTAGCCCAATTAAAATGTGGTCAGGGCTGCCAGCTCTACTCGCGACCAGCAATAGCAGCAGCAAGTGGCTTGGGAGGGCCGCAACACATGCTGCCCGCATCCTAGGAGAAGCGGCATCTGCTCTATGTATTTTATGCACAAAAGTTACTGCAACACAATGCGTTTGCACACAGTCTATACTCAGTTTTCCTTTTCTCCTCTCCATTTTCTTTTTATACGCCATTCTATTCTATTCTATTCTATATCTGCTTTTTTTATTTTTGGTAGCAACTTAATTAGCAGACGGCGCATTTTTATGCGTGATGCAAGCAGTTTTTGTCGCACCTGCATAAGGAATACGAGCACATTGAAATGTTTAAGCGCTGCAATAAAAAGCTCGAGCTAACATGGAATTAAGGTTAAGTTAAGAATCAGCAGAAGCGGACAAAACGCTTCATTATAATTATGCGACTGAGCGAGTCGTGTATTATTTTACATACAAATATATATGCCAGCTAATTGCCAACTTTGAGGTCAATAAATCCAAGTGGTCATGAATATAAATCATCATGAAATGACTAAGCTAATTAGTTCAATGTATTCACATCAAACATTTCAAATTGCGCAAATATTTAAATTAGCTTATTGACAAGTCAATCAGAGCAGTAACATTTCCACATCTTTTATTTGCATATTTCACTTAAAGTGTCAAGGATGCACACACGCACACACAGGAAACAGTTCTGATTGTCAACGACACTTGCAAATTATCAAGTCTCTTATACATAAAGCACATATTTACATATGAACCATTCACTCTGCTGTAATATATATATTTTTGTGCATGTCCTTTTTTGACTTTTCGAGAGCAAGCTTATCAAAGCACAAAGCCAATTCAGATGCAAATAAACGAATATAAATTACTGGCATGTCATATTATTTGGCAAATATTTAAACAAATTTCTATGCAAATATTTACCACTTGTCTTGATCAAAACTAAATTTTTATTGTGTGTTTTATCAACGAATTCACTTTTGCAACTATAATAAATAAATGTTTGCACTATAAAAAATGTATTCCAGCTTTTAGTTCTTTTCGAAGCTGGTTTCGGAATAACTACTTTATTGTTTAATGTTTAAGTAAATTGACTGTAAATGTAAATAATAAATAATTGTAATAGGAATGTAAAATATTTGATGTACAATCTTTTTAAATATGGAAAAGCTCCTGTTTTTTTTGTTGTCCCTATTTTAGCTACTACTAGAGTTACTTTCGAAATTAAGTATACCACATGTGTGCCTCATTTTGATGTGAATAATTTATGAAGCAATCAATTAAAACTCACTCCACAAACAGGCTCCGTCATTTTGGGCAGTGAAGTGCTCCTATTGTTGTTGCTCCTGTTGATATTGTTGTTGCCTGCTGGGAAATTTGGTGTCAATTTCGAATGCAAATCCACTTAATTAAAGCAATTTCAATGCAATTTTACGCCTTCAGAACGTGCTGGATGCATTAAAAATGCATTAACCCATAGACGAGCAACATTTGTGTTGTTTCTCAGCTGCAACAATTCAACAACCGACGCTCTGGGCTTATGCGTAACGACGCATTTGGCAAATGAAAATTGCATGACACGAGCTCAAACAGAGGGACAAACTTAACTTCAATTGCTAATGAGGCAAGACGCCCGAAAAGGACACTCAACGCACTTTGCACTAAAGCGTCGCAGTTGGCCGTGCAATAAACATTTTTATGGCCAGTTTAAAAATCAACATGTCGCATTTGGCTTCGCGTCGCAACGGCACTCAAACGTGTCTTTTATTTATTTAAATGCAAGGGAAAATAAAGACGTGGCTTATGCATTTAAAATAGCATCAAATGCCATAAGCAGCCCCCACTGTCTGCCTGATGACACTTAACGAGCCGAGAGGTTTACGTTAGGTGCTGGGCAGAATTGGGAAAATGTACTGATCTTGAGGCGTAGTGCAATCAAAACGGCAGCAAAAAACACTTCAGGCGCCAAGCTGAGCATTCTAGCCATGTCATAGCGTAAACATTGTAGCCTCACTTCACTCGACACAAACACAAGCACACACAAACACACACACACACACACACACACACACACACACACCGAGACGCATGTGTATTTGTAATGGGGCGCAAATTTGCGAGTTGAGCGCTTTTGACACGAAGCGCTAAGCTCAGGCTGAGCATAAGGTTGAGGTTGCACCTGCAGCTGGGTCTTGGCATTAATGCATTTACTAGTTGGCCGGGTCTTGCCTGCTGCCGCTGCAGCAGCTGCACTCTCTCTTCTTACTCTCTACTCTCTCTCTCTCTCTCTCTCTCTTTCTTTCGCTATTTGGCTGTCTCTGTCATACGCATATTGTTTACACGGTCCAAGCAAACGACTTGACAAGTGCCACAGCTGCAAGGACACGAATGTGCAAAGGTAAAACTCAAAAATAACACAACGTATACCGAAATGCTTGTTTACCTGTGTGTGATTATGTCTGTGTATGCTCTGTGTAGTGTGTGTGTGTGTGTGTGTGTGTGTGCTTGCGAGCGCTCATCTAATTCAAGTGCAAAGAAACAAGCAAATTACAAGCATTTTGTGCAAACTGCTTAAGCAAAATAAACGAACGCATCAAGAGCACGGCTAAAGTGCAAAGGTGAAGGTAACTTCTAAGAGCTTTGCCTGCCTTGTGATTATACATAGTATTTTTGTGTATATGCGTGTGTGTGTGTGTGCTTAAGTTTCTTTTTGCGTGTGTCATTTGAATGCATAACGCAGCCATTAAATCAAAAGTTGTGGAGCCAAATAAATTACCTAATGCAATGCATTCATTTGGCTTATTTGGCAAACGCATAAAATAAGCTGAAGGCACATATTTATTATAGTACTCTTAGTAGAAAACACAACATATGAATCAATATCGTAAGAGCAGAAATATGAATACAGTAGGCACTCCAAAATAGTTCAGAGGCACTTCAAAGTATGTATTTTAGTAGCATTTCCAATAGTTACAGAAATTCACATATTTGAAAATTAAATAATAATAAATTAAATTATAAGACAATATTTTAGAGATTATTTTTAAATTAAATATTGAAAATTATTATATTTCTTAATTATTTGTTTGAATTTCGTTGAGTGTATAACTAACTTCTATTTTACAGAATTTATTTCAATTCTTTTAGATTGTAATTTTCTAAAGTCTATCAATCATATACAAAACATTTGATCAAGTATACAATACTTCTTCAAACCTTGAACAATAAATATAAGACAATCCGCAGGATATTGTTCGCTACAACACTTAATCTGCTACATCAGCCGAAAGCGTTGATATATTACGCGATTTTCATCTATTTCATGCTGACTGCATTTTCAACAGCAAACAGTATATTTGCATTTTGACCACAATCCAAATGCAGAGTCGAAACAGAAGCCAACCCAAATCCGTTCAGCAGCAACGCACGCAACGGCAACAACAACAACAACAAGAACAAGCAACAGCATATATGGACACACACAAATTCGCGGATTAAGTCGCGTCCAAACTGAACACACCAGATTGTAATTACAGTCTGTCACGCGTAGTTTGGACTAAATGCGATGCGAGATGTGCGAGAACGACAAGTCAATGACGCTAATTCGATTGGCGTGGCGCCAACAGTCGTACATTCTGCTGCTACCACCCAGCCATACACACTGCGTATGCGTAATAAAGGACATCCAAATGCAAACATAAAAAACGTTGCATACTTTGAGGAGCAAAGCAAATTTAAAGCAAAAATTTTGACAATGTTTTAAGCTTGTTGCCAACTTCCGGAGGATGTCTGCGCCAATTAGATGACTGACTGCAGACGAAGAAGAAGTGAGTGGGAGTGGAGCAGCAACAGATATATATGTGGGTGTGTGGGTGTGTGTGTGTGTGTGCTTAGCTATTTTCGAACAGAAATTGCTTTGTAATTTGAATTTGATTCTGGCAAACAATTTGGCAATACGGAAATTGCAAGCGCTTTCAAAAGCGCTGCTACTGCTTCCAACTCAGGCCCGGTTATAGAATTACAAACGGAAACTGTGAGCTGCTAGGCAGCAACAACAACATCAGCTAAATTTTTGTACAGCATTTGGCAATGTGGCCTAAATGCAGGGAAACAAGCTGCAGACGGAGCACGCTAAGAAACTTTCGCGGTTCCAGCATTTGATAAATTGAGTGACGAAACAAACGTTAACACACACAACCACGCACACACTAATAGACAGAGCGCTCTCCGCCCTGAAATCCGCTTATACAAAGTTCACATAATGGTCGTCGACCCGCAGCGTGTGCATCCATTTAATTGAAGTGAACTAACATTCTGCGTCAGCATCTAACGAGTGCAACGCTTTTGGTGCTGCAGTTGTTGTTGTCGTTGTTGCTATTGTTGTTATTGTGCCTTGCTAATGCTACAACGGCTGGCATACATTGCGTATGCGCAACATAGCGCCCAAAATGCTGGAAAGTGAATATGTGCAAAGTGTTTTGTACTCGCATATGGCAACATCTGTGTTGCACATGCAACTTACCCCATTCACAGCGACAGATTGTAATAAGTACTTGTGTACTTGTATGCATGTAATTCTTGTGTGGTCTTAAGCCAAATTTAATTGAATTAAGCCGGCAAGTCGACAACAATTTCAAACTTCTAAATTTATTCCTTAAGATTGATATCTTAAGAAGATAGTGACAATTTTATGTAGTTAATTTGACATTGGCAGTTTTAGACGTGTAACTTAAAATATCAATCAACTTTGCTAATTGCTGATTGAACTTAAAAACTGGAATTAATTAAGACTTCGATATTATTCATAAAATATTCGCTGGAAACTAATTTACAAGAATTTTTCATCGACATAACCTCATATTGTTAGTTATCGTTAATAAATAAAAATATAAGTACTAAAGAACTCAAACGTGTTAAATTTAGCACATGAGCATTGGTATCTTATTCCAAATCTCGTACAAAGTATATTACTTATTTAATTAGAGACACGCTTATCTCTTAACTTTTTTTTTATTTATTATTTATTTCATTTATCTAAATTCGGATAGGTTATCTCGATAAATAAAACTGCTCATCATAAAGAACTTACCTTTTGACTGATATAGATATGACTATGGCTATATGAAGTCAGTTAGTGATGATAATCAAGAGTCTATATATTTTATGTAGTCGGAGGTCTACTTCAATGTGTTCCAAAGTCAACAACTAAATTAAAATACCCTCTACAAGGGTAAGAGAAACTGTATAATTTTTCGCTTAGCTGCATGTACTATATTTATCTTCAGTAGGTCAGATGGAAAATCGCTTTACTGCGCTGCATTAAGCAAGGCCTTGAGCCATTTTTATATTATTTCATTTCGTACTGTTTGTTTTATTTTATCACCATTGAAAGTATGTCAGTTTGAGTGAGTGGTTGAGTGAGGGATGTCCGCACTTTTGGTCAAGCTTTGCATTTGACTTGCTTAACATTGTTGCTTTTATTTTAATTCATTTACACACTAAAAGTGTGTGGGCGCAGTGCCCAAAGGAACTGGACAGAAGCCGGAGGTGGTACGAAGAGCCGTGGACCATGTTGGAAGTTGGAGCTAGCTCAAGGTTCAGTGCTGTGGACCATTACGTTAAGTGCCGTTGAGCTGGAGCGGCCTCCTGCAGGATATGGAATGCATTTGTCACTGTGGAATGCATTTTAGCAAATGTTTGCGGCACGTTTGAATTACATGACACAAATAGCAATTGTGCAACAAAAAGAGGCCCGTCGACTGCCTGCTGGAGCCTCTTTGCTGTCTCTTGTATGCCTGCTGAAATTAATATTTACACTCAAAATGCAATTTTCCAGGCATTTCCTTTTGTTCGCTTGTTGCCGCTACTGTTGCAAGAATGCAGAGCCGAAACCCGCCCCAGCTACGGCCGGATACTGTGCGTTCTCTGTGTGTTGGCAGCGTTCGTTTTATATTTTGCCGTTTAGCAGCATGACAAATATAACAGCCAACAACAAGCGACGAGTATTTGTAGATATATTTGTCATTTGTCATGCAAGTGCAAGCCCCCTACTATTTCCACACTATTTATATATACAGCATGCAGATGTGGCATATGGTCTCTCTATTTTTATTTAATGCTCTCAGGTGTCAAGAATGTGAAAGGCAAGGAGCAAGCAGCCAGATGTAATTAAGCAGCTGCTGCTTCAGCTGCTCCACCTGCTTGAACCTTGTGCATTAATTGCATTATTCATGAGACTGTCGCATGTCGCATGACTGTCGTGTGTTTGTGTGTGTGTGTGTGTGTGTGTGATTTTGTGTTTGTATATGTGTGCTATTTTAGCGACTCAATTGCATAACAACAACAGTCTGTAAACAGCAACAACGGCTAGCACAAGTTCAAGAACTCAATTTGGTTTGCTGCAGCTTCTGCATTTACTTCTGAGTCCTTTTCGAGCCCTGCTTTAATCTCACAAGCAAATTCATATTAAAACTCCTCCGTGCCTGCCTCGCAGGGCAACTTTTATGCCACACAACTGGCGCAACACAAAGTTGTTAATTTTTCATCACAACTGCAGTATGCGCACTTTTTAAGTACCCTCACACACACACACACACACACACACACACACACACACGCAAACAAACTCATACTCAGTCTGGTTTTCCACTTAATGCTGTATGTTTGCTCTTGAGCTGTATTTTTGTTATATATTTTTTACTGCACTGCACTTGCAACAATTTGTTTATTTGAACCACACTTTAATGCCGATGCAATTGTGTGCTCACTCTAATTGAGTTCGAGTTGATTCAACATATTGAGGTTGGGGCGTTGCATGCATTATATTTTTAGCTGCAACAACAAAATTATCAGACAATAAAAGTATATTAAAATAATATGTTTCATATGTTGCAAAGAAATTATTATATTTGAAAATCAGTTAAATTTTGATGCATTAAATAGCAACAATATATGATACGCCGTAAACCTT
This sequence comes from Drosophila silvestris, assembly GCA_035043445.1. NCBI lineage: Eukaryota > Metazoa > Arthropoda > Insecta > Diptera > Drosophilidae > Drosophila > Drosophila silvestris. Next base: position 2,097,347 of record JAWNMZ010000027.1, read on the forward strand.
GCTACCTTGGTACCAAAAATTATACATTTAAATGATTTTTGGAATACTTTTCAAACGTTACATATTAAACTAACACTTGTTAGCTTTAAAGTTAAACAACTGTTTTCACAAATGGACACACTGCAATTTTAAATTGATTAGTTAAAGCATATGACATATATCGTCAAATAATTTAGTAACTAAACAAAATGTAAATAAAAATCAATTCAAAATATTCCCATTTTAAGTGCAGTGACAAAAAAAACCGGGTTTTTCTTTGCTTAATTCATGGGTACAACGTAGAAAAATATGTATAATTTCCTGATTATTTTTTTGATTTGTGTACCAAGAACTATAATATTAGAGCTTACGATTTCTTATGTACAAACATTTTAAATAGTTTATAAATTCATAGTTTATAAATTTTGTTAAAAAAAAATAAAGAAGAAAAAAATGTATTTAAAGAAATTTGTTCTCAGTATATTTAGAAATTATTTCCATTAATCATTCAATCTTAATTCAATTCTTAAAACTCATGCCATTTTTTCGAGTGTAGTATAGCAAAAACACATCAATTACCCCACATAATGAGTAGATTTTGTGCTCGAATCAAAGTTGCCTTTGATCCGCTATGATTTAGTGATGTAGTTCACTGGTTGCCTGCAGCATAACCAACATCAGCAGCAGAAACAGCAACACCAGCCACAACAGCAGCAGCAGCTACACCAAAAACAGGAGATGTGGCTGCAACTGCAGCTGCAGATGCATTTAACGGAATTTGTAGCCGGCATTTTCGCATACATGAGGAAGCCTTGTCTCGCCGCCAACCAAAGCAAACAAGCAACGAAAATGCTAATGAGCCTCTCTGTAATTAATTTTCACATAGTACAAACACGAAACTCCACACACACTCTGCACACACATTCTGCACACAATCACACACAAAGCTAGAGCTAAGGCAAAAGCAAAAAGTAAATTGAAGGTGGGTGCAACAAGCTTCTGCTGTAATTTCCACAAATTAAAATTGTATTAGCTGAAATATAAATATTACATATAGACAAACTAATAAACATACAGCTAAAAAACGAGTTGCTCTATTTGCATTTGTAGGATTTATAATAGCAGCCCGAGCATGACTGGTTGTCAGTTGACTGCTTCGCACACACTTTGATCGAGTCATGTGACACAACCACTTGTCAGTTCACAAAAAAAAAAATATAAAATCACATATTAGGTATTCGCCCTGTCAATTGAGAACAGCGCAACATCGATTAGGAAAATAAAATAAAATAAGGTATGTATGAGCGTAGTAAATAGAGAGCTTGCCAAGGCCACAAACAAATTCATTGCTATACTTGACATATATATAGTCCTAATAGTATAAGTATACTCCGAATGGCAATAATCCAAGAGTCAGGCAATAAAAAGTCGTCTCCTGAGCTAGTACGTCTCAATATACTCTATACACGCGCAGCATTTGAATATGTTACATAAGTTGGCCAACTTTTCAGTAGAGTGCAGGCGACCCCTCAAATCTCTTCTCCTGTTCAAAAAGCGAGACTGAGCAAACAACGAGCACACGATAGCTTTTAACTTGGTAGGCAATTTATTGTACATGAAATGAGCATAAAAACAGAACAGTAAAAAAAAAGAAGGAAATATAAAGCAGTCATGAAATCAGAAAATAATCCACATGGAGCTGCCAAAGCAACCGCAGCAGAAACAAATTCGAATGAAAAACTTTCTAATGAGTCCGCATTACAATTTCAAATTTGTAGCGCAAATTATTATAAAAGTTTTTGTGTGCTGAACAACATACTTGCTCCTACTCAAACTTATATACTTTTTATATACATGGCGGCATACAAATGCCACAATAATTTCACCCACACACACACACACACACAGGGAGACAGACAGCCACACGCACGACAAGTCACACAAACACAAAGTGTAACAGATACATAGATACATTTGCAAATAGATTACTGCACAGCCTAGTTTTTTGTCAGTCATGATGTTTATATATTTTTATTTATTTTAACTTTATTTGGTTAATTGTATGTGTGTAAATGTGTGTGTGTTATTTCAGGCAGTTATTTATGATGTTTTACTATAGTTTTTGGCAGTTAATTATTAATTTATAATTATTTGCGAGGCATGCAGAAAAAGCACTCGAACTAAAGTTTCCAATTACCCATTAAAATTTTGCAACAATTTTGATTTCAATTGGAGCAGCAATTAAATGTTTCTGACAGTTTGCCATTTAAATTTGTTCTGTTGGCCCGTCCAAAATTGAGAGCAGCTCGACAAATTGGTTTAGCACTAGCAGCGAATAGCAGCAGCAGCCGTGAAAAACTCAAAACGAAATAAAATAAAGCCGCACACAACAATTTGCACCTAATTCTGTTTATTATTTCATGATTTAATTTATTTGGACTGCGGTCAGTGTATATAAAAAAACAGATATAGCATGAATAAAATACTTTCGATGGCGTAGCAGGATATTCTACGCTCTATATACTCTATCTAAAAAGTACAACATTCTAATTATATTATATACATTATTATTATTTATATTGTAAATAGAGATATAAAGTAGTACAACTTTAATATTTATTAACTTAAAATGTTTATTAATTTGTTTAATTTACATGATATTTAGAACATAATGAATATATTGTATTATTCAAAGACCAAGGCAAACTTTATGGTGTAGTTCGACAACTTTTAGCAAGGGTATTCTTATAAGGCAGAGTACCCTCAAAATCAGTGCCAAAGTGGATTTGAGCGCGGAACTTTGAGCGCTGTCCGGACTCGCTCGGGTAGTAAATAAGTTTTTGAGCTCTCGCTATGTTTATTATATAATACGGAATTGTTGCATAAGTAATTTCGGGTATGCCGCAAAAATGCGTGTTTTAGTAGTGTTTTGCATGTTTAAATAATTTTATTTAGCCGGCACTTAGACAATGCCACATTTTGCGGAACACCGCCCACAGACAGTCGGTCGCACTTTCCGTACAATCAATTATTAAAACCAAATAGAAACACAATCACCACACCACTTCCCACAACTTTCACTCTACATGAATTTAAATTAAACAATTTAGCACCCTAACATTATATAATATTTAAATTTATGTATAATTTTTGATTATATTTGCATTTTATTGTAAATCTGCAGCTGGAACTGCCAAAATGATGCGAAATGATCATCTAGCATAATAACTTGTATTAACCACATCAAACACCTTGAATTATCAATTGCGATTTTAAATGATGGCAGAGCGTATTAAATTTACCGCATTAATTTGACTAGGGCCTGTTTTTAACAATTATTAATACTAAATAAGCAGATTATTAACCTCCAAAATATACGTAAAGAATTTAGTATATGCATAAGTAAGACAAATATTTATTTTTTTTAGTTTTTTATTAGTTGCAACTTAAAGATTCAAGATTAAAGAAACTACCTTCACAACTTAATGGCAAAATCGTATTCAATTTAATTTATTAATATAAATCAACTTAGAAGTCCTCATTAAATCGAGCACAAATGTAAATGAATTCAGTGGAAGTGCTGACCTTCCTAATTGATCATGACATTTAAATGTTGAATCAACATTATTGATGCTCTGAACTCTGCCCAAATATCCTCAATGTGTTTGTGTATGCAATTTCATTGAAGTTTGTGTTTTAATTATTTGCTTGCAAGCAATGCATCCTTGCTGCAGTTTTATTATCGATTAGCAGCTTTGGACAGACAGACAGAGAGGCATACTGGTGCATACTGCATACTCAGAGCATAGGCCATTGTGGAGCAAACGTTACTTTGTTAATTGCACTAACAAACATCTTCTTGTTTTGTCCTGGTCAATGAGTGCCAACGGGGATGGGGTTGGGGTCGGCGACGGAAGCTCAAATGGCACTTGATGTGCATTCGACATTAGTTCGTTAGCTGCACCAAAATGGGCGGCAGCAACACTTAAGCGCCGGTACGATACGCAGACCGGGTCCAAAGAGCGCCGACCTCCTCTCAGCGTTGCAGGGCCAATTTAATGTCAGCAGGGCAAAAGTCAGGTTAAGAAAAGTCGCAGTCAACACACAGATATCTGCATAAGTGCGCTTACATAAGTATATATGTGTAAATATGTATATGTGTGTGTGTGTGTGTGCAGGAAACACGAGCATGAATAATAAAGAACGAGAGCACATACACACATATATAAACTGTATATATATAAATTTATATATATATATATCTGTATATATATATATATATATGTATTCATCTGGATATGCAACGGCTACAGTAACAAAAGAGCTGCAAATTAAAAAGAGACAAGCAATTAAAATGGCTTACAACACAGCGCTGACTGCAGCAGCAGCAACAACAACAACAACAACAGCTTAGCCAACGTTAACAGCTGTAACTGTAATTGTTGTAGCCGCCACTGCCGTTAGCCCTGCTTCTGGGGCCATAATTGCTGACAGGATGCGATGCACGCGACCACTTCCGCATGGCAGCTCAGCCCCAACCCCGTCCCCTTCCCCTTCCCCTTCCCTAGCCCCAGCCCCAGCCCCCTGTCCCGTACCCATCTGCCTTAACCAAACTCAACTTGGGGTCTGCTTTCATAACGTTGGCACATTTTACGTGCAAAATAAATGGCAAGCCGAGTGCAACAGAAATTAAGTGCAGTGCAAACAATAAAAGGACTGCTCCTGCTCGTGCTCCTGTTTCGGCTGCGGGTCCTGGTGCTGGTCCTGGTCACGACTTTTGCTGATGCGTAAGTTGTCGTTGCCGTTGTCCCTATTGTTGTTCCCTTTTGGCAGCTGTGGACAGTTTTTGGGCCGTCATCCACTGGTCACCACGACAGCAGCAGCTGCAGTCCGCCACTTTCCGTTGGTTTCGCATAATGCGCATACGCAGCGCAAGCAAATCAGCAACAACACCATCAAGTGTTACTTCCGGTCTTAAGCGCCTGGTGAGCACACCCAACTACAACAACCATACTTATGCATTTACGTAGCTACGCGTCAGCAAAAGGCCGGCAATAACTGTTGAGAGATATATCTACAGCAAACTTAATAAAATGATCCTTGAATACCCTACACAAAATGAGCAGAAGTTGCTTTGGGAAGTGTAAACGAGCATAAATTGATAATAATCTGTAATATTGCCATTTACTAAGAAATTAATTTAAAACTAAAATAATATCATATAAAGCAGACATGGTTATATTTCAAATCTTGTATCACAAATAATAAATAATAAATAAATATTCCCATAGTTCAAAAATACAAGATTATTTTGATAAGTATGACTCTAATTTAAAATATTTTAAAGAAAAATAATTATTATAATTAAAAATTATATGAAAGAAAGTAATCCCATTTTAATAAGACATGATTCTGGGATTCGAAACAGAAAGCTCAGTGTACAGTAATTACATCATTAAAAACATTTATTTATATTTAAATAAATATTTATTTAACGTGACAGCCCGTAAGACGTAGTTAATACACTGTCTCGAAAAAGTAAGTTCCACACTGAAATATGAGCTCTGACTGAAATCCAATGTTAATTTTTTAAGTAAATTGACAATGGTGCTGCTTTTTCGCCTTTGCATGTGTCTATATGTGCATGTGCAATTTGTGCGCAGATCCAACCACGGCAATCATAATAATGGCCCACAATTTTACAGCATTACATATCGGAAGGAAGTCGCAGTGGTCGCAATCAGTGCAGCGTCTTTTATCCCGCTGCCAGCAGCCAGTTTCCTCTGGAAAAAAGCTTACTTGCAGCCGTTTGACAAAGCAAAGATTTTACTTATATATATGTATATATATATATGTATATATATATGTATATATATATGTATATATATATGATATATAGATAGAGATATGATAGCTTCATAAGTCCTCGCTTGTGCCCAAGGTAACCATTCAATTAAAATTCTTAAACTAGTGTTCCTTCTTTCGGAGACTTTTCAACGGATATTGGACACAGGTGAAGGTCAATTTGGTGGGTGGAGCTTAACAATTTTATCACGCAGCCTTTGACCCAAGCACCGTTGATGATGGCAAACCGACATTTTCCTGGCGGCAGTTTTTTATATATATTTTTTTTTGCAATATCCTTGGGGGCGACAACGTGCCTGAGACACGGTGTCCACTTTGATTGCCGGCTCCAATTAGCGTAATATTCGCAATATGCTTTTGCCAGCGTTTGCCTTTTATTATCAACTGTTTTTTCTTCTTACCCATCTACTTCTGCTTTGCGTTATTTTCGTGCTCGCAATATCTAGAATATTGGCCACATCTCCTGCTGGCACTGCAGAAAGTTCAAGCAGCATCTGGTTTTAATTGCTCGACAAGGAACATTGTCATTGTACGTAAGAGCAATCGCGTCATTTTCTTTTATGTTATCACTGAAAATTGCCATGTCTTGTCTTGGATATTACGAGTACATACTTTAAATCGCTACTAATTGACATTTGCAAATACGCGGATGAAGAGTGCAAAAGCCATAACAAAAAAGAACATCATCAACAAACGACATCATCGAATTCACTGATAACTCATTGTTAGTCACGTTATGGCTGCCATAGTCAAGAAGTGGGTGTCAACATGGCTGCCAATTCATTCACGAAATTCACCAGAGATAATGGTATGCACACGGTTCGTAAGGCTACTTAACTGATTAACAACTTTTGGCTTCATTCCATTGTACTAGTAAAACAGATAGTGAAGCTTTATGTGCCGCATTATCAATAGACTATGACAAAATCAGGCAATAAGGCACAAGTCTCTACAAGGCAACTAAAAATTACACTATAAATATAGCAAATGTATGAATGCCACAAGTATATTGATTTACCATTTGAGTTTGATTAATTAATATATTAATTAATATACTTCGCACAATAAAAATAAAAACCTACTTTTGCTGTTCGCCACATTTACACAATTCTTATTCTTCTTGCCAAGTATTACTTAACAAATTCGACATTTAACAAATCTTAAAACTTTAATGCTAACTAGATACATCGTACATCAGAGACTACACGCACTTGGTACACTTACAACTAGGCTGAGTTAAACCATTATATACACTAGAAGGGGCGCACAACTTTTATTCCTCATCCTTAATGCAATTTTCGACCAGCTCACACAGATTTGGGTTCTCCATGGCGGCTGCAATGCGTTCCTTGTCATTAATTTGCTTATTGACTGGAAGACAATTGAAATTATATTTTTAAATTGGTATTCATTTATGCATCAAAAGAGGCAACTCACTCTCCTCCTCAGTTTGGTGTGCGCCCTTCTTTATGTAAATGTCCAGCTTGATGTTGTGGGGCAAGCCGCGCTCCACCTTAATCCGTATGCATAGACCAATCAGTGTGGCCAGCGAGCAGTGCGGCACTGTGGGATTGAATTCGATGCGCACCTGAAAGTTTGACCATTTACTATTTATGTGTCGAATTCAGTTAACGTTGCTGTCTTACCACCGAAACATTTGAGCGTGTTGGCGGCATTACAAATATGCCATCCTCATATATGACATTTAAATCCTCCAAAGTGCAGGGCTTCTCCGGATCGCGTATGGTGCGCAACAGATCTGTCAGTATTAGCATATAACAAATGTCAATTATATAATTGATTTTAAATAAAATACGCATTACACTCTCACCGTAGATGGTCTCTTGCAGGTCGGTGGCATTGCGATAGCCCAGCTCGTGCAGCAATGCATCCTCCCCGTAGGCAATTACACCATTATCCAATGACATTTCGCTTGTTTTCCGCACCAGCTCAGCGGCTGTTGTGTTGCTATTGCTGCTATTGCTGCCTGTCGCGCTGTCCGATTCAGAGAGTTTGCGCTTAATGTAAGACAACATATTTAGCCTTTTGTTGCTGCTCTAATTATTCCCGTACGTATCTGTATGTATGAGCGTGTGTGTGTGCTTATGGGTGTTTACTGTTTGGCACGTTTGATTGGGGTGCTCTTATCGCGTCAGTGTTTTTTTTATCTTTTACGATTTGTTTCGAACAGCGCTCCTCGTTTGTCTGTGGTGCGTTGGTGTTGTTGCTGTTGTTCTACTTTCTATTTGTATGCTTGTGCAATGCAGCATAATATTCTTCTGGTTTGCTGTATTGTGTTGAACTTTGATTTTACGCTTTGATTAAGTATTTTTCAATATTTATTAAATTTACAACGCAACAGAATGAACGGTACATTTATAAACAGCTGTTTTTTGTTTTGATATCCACAGGGCTGCACACGCAGTGTTCATGTTTCATTACTTTTACCAGGTAACTCAATGCGCATGTCTGTTATTTCTCTTGTTAGTCTGTGACGTCACAGACGTCTCTCTCGCGCTTCAAGAAAATGTTTAAATAAATGCTCAAATGGCAGAAAGTTATTTTATTTAACTTTTCATATGTTTAAGATGATTTTACTATGTATGCCGTACAACTCAATTTTATGGAGCCCTGGCAGAGTAAGTCTTTTAGCTCTAATCGCTTTTCGCAACGGTTTTCGTGATCATATTTTAAGTAAACAGTTGCAATCAGCATTAAAATGCATTGGACATTGTAGACTTTCAAATCACATTCGTTGTGTTATTTATTATTCGCAACACTGTCGTACATTTGTCAACACTGTAGAGCTTATCAGTGTTCGCACTCTTCGCTCGTGCGCTTTGGGCTTAGGAAAGCTGCACATGTAATCGGTGCGCCGGTTTCTTTCGCCTCACGACAAATTATCTTTGCATTGGGCTACCAGTTAAGTGTAAGCGGAAGTTGCGCAAAGTCCAGTTCAGCAGACTGTTTTAATCGATTTCAATTTAAATGTTAAGTAACATACAAATGTAAGCAGAACAAAAGCTATTGTATGGATACAGTCAGAAAGTGTTCACTAATTAGGCTGCGCATCCCATTGTACTTGGCAAACAAAATTATTTGTAGTAGGCTTTGATTTCAAAATTCCTGCTCATAGCCTGATTCAATTAGAGTTTGGCTCATTTCGTTTTTGTTAGTCTTACGAATTGTTTCTTATTTGTGAACGCTCGTCGCACGGAGGCAAATCTCGTCTTTTTACCCTTTTGAAAAAGAAAGGAAAAAGTTGGTAAAAAGCGAAAAATACCATCGAATCGAAACTCGAACGGAAAGTGTAAAAAAGGTGAGAGAAACTGACTTGCATGTGTTCATTCGTGTAAGTGTATATTTGCGCGTGTGCAAAAGAAATTTCGTAAAAAAAAATGGCGTTGAGCGAAAACTGTCCTGGAATTATTCCGTTAGCTTAGTGCTTAACCAAGAAATTGTTGACCCCCATTCGCAGTTCAGTTGCAATATTCGTTCGTTGCGGGTTACAATTTCTTCTGGAAGTAATTCTTTATTTTTTTCTTGCTATTATAAATCTAAGTGAGCTTTGTGTTCGTTTTAGTTTTTATTAGTAATTTTTATTATAAATTCTGATTTAATTATATAATATTTTTTCTTAGATCTTAAATAGCAAAATGGTTGCCAATAAAGTGGATTTCGCTGCCGCGGATCAGTCCACGGCTGTGTCGGGTGTGGCCATAAGAGATGAGCTGCCCAAATGTGACTATATCCTGGTTGCCGTCGACATTGACACAACTGGGCGCCGTCTAATTGATGAGGTATGCATTTTCTTTGTTTTTTTTTTCCGGTTTAATGAACTCTTGCTGCCAAGTTTAACCTCACTTTTTTTACTGGGGGGCAGATTGTTCAATTGGCTGCGTACACCCCAACCGATCATTTTGAGCAGTACATTATGCCGTATATGAATCTGAATCCCGCTGCTCGCCAGCGTCATCAAGTTCGGGTTATTTCGATCGGATTTTTCCGTATGCTGAAGTCGATGCAGACCTACAAGGTTAGTGCAGTTTACTGCTCAATTACCAATTGCTGAATGCATTTGCAGTTTCAATTTTATTTGAATTAATTTCGCAGATAATTAAATCGAAATCGGAAGTCGCTGCGCTCAAGGACTTCCTCGACTGGCTGGATCAGTTGAAATTAAAGAATCCCAATGCAAATGGCATTGTTCTGCTCTATCATGAGGAACGTAAATTCATTCCATATATGATACTGCAATCGCTGGTTAAATATGGCATGCTCGAGAGATTCAGCAAGACGGTTAAGTCATTTGTGAATAGCTTCAAGCTGGCCAAGTCCTCGATGGGCGACACGAAGCACCACAGTCTACGCAGCCTCTCGAAACTCCTATCCAAAGCCAAGGAAGAGAATGCCCTCAAGCCAGATAGTAATTGCATCAGCAGCAGCAGCAACGGCGCTATAAAGAATCGACTCCACAGGGATCGAGATGATTTCGATGGCAGTGCCAGCGTTCGTGCCAAGCTCGCCTTCAATGTGGCCCTGCAGCTGAGCAATTTGGTGGATAGCAGCGTGCCCGAATCATCGGATGATTCAGGCCATCTATTTAATGCACTCAAACCGTACACCGAGGCCATTAGCTGCGATGTTGATGAGCTGGACACCCAGAATGTCCATTTGGAGCGACAGAACTCGTTCCGTCCGGTCTTTTTGCACTATTTCAAGACAACGCTCTATCATCGCGTGCGCGCTGTCAAGTTTCGCATTGTGCTCGCCGAGAACGGCTTTGATTTGACCACATTTAGGGACATTTGGACCGATAAGCATAGCGAGGGACTCCATGCCGCACTCCAGGGCATTGACAGCCTGAAGGCGGAGGATAAGTGTGAACTGGTCGGGCTGCTCGACAGCTTCTTCGATCCCAACAAGACGACGATCAAGCCGATCGTTAAGCCGGGCACCATTCGTCGGCGTCACAAGCGCAACTCGCTGAAACACAAATCCGGAGCTGGCGATGAGTTTGGCGCCGGTGGCGACAAATCGCAAAGTGTGTCCTCTGTGCCCGACTCAACCACAAAGACACCGCCATCATCCCTTAGGAACGGCAGTCGGCCACAGCGCAAACGCAACTCGCGTACCAGCCTCAACAACAACAACAGCGAGGTGAAGATCACCGAGTCCGATTCGACTAGCATTTCGGTGTCCGGCACCCAACAGCAGATCCCCATTGCGGCCACCAACTAGAGGAGGGAGCTGGAAAGTGGCGCAGTCAAGTAAATTAATTTTGCCATTTGATATTTGCTTTTTAAACATGCATTTTAACCCCAACCGCTTTGTAGCTAAAGTATATATATAAAATATATATTTATATATAGCTTAACTAGGCGCTTTCTAGAATGAATTTGTATGAATTTATGTTGCTTACTTTTATTAATTGCAAATCTTTACTTTGTATTATTTTATTGAATTTTTTTATAAAAAACATTGAGATCATGCTTGATTATTTGTTATAATTGTCTTTTCCATTTCTGCAGCCACAACAAAGCAAATCAAAAAAATCGTTGGTTAAAAAAAAAGGAAAAACAAAAACAAAAGGCAGAGAAATGTCGAACAACATTTACAAAATGAAAACTATTTTCCTTTTAAAGAACGCCACAGATTTGAAACAAATTTTATGGTCAAAATTTCAGAGTTATCGTAAATTTGCAGTAATTTTATTTTTTTTTTTGTATGGCACATTTTAGTCAATTGGAAATTCAAGTAATCTCGTGTTAAATGTATACAAGCTATATCAAATTTAATCGATTCGCTAGAAAAAAATAATTGCGATTATTGGCTGCAAGAAAATTGTGCAAATCGCAATTACGATAAATAATATTTAATGGTGCTACTACTGCTTGAACCACTACTACTGCCGAAGAAACACATTCACCCGAAACTGCTTATTGTAAGGGAATTTCGACGCAGAAGAAATCGGCCGTACATCTATATTGAAAAGACTCTGTAATAAAATATGCCATCAAATATCGTTGTGTTCAGGTATAGTTTTCCAGCATATTATGTGCAGCAACGCTTGGAAAAATATTAACCAAAAAACGCTTCGATTGGAACAACATTGGGTATACCTTGGGAAAATACACAGAAAAGAAGAATACAGGTTACCCAATGTTAAATATATGTAGAATAATCTCGTTTAAAACCATGCAACAATCACAAACCATGTAAATTTTGCAGAAGAAAAGAAACTATAGCTTAGCTGAAGACAAAAAATAACAATTGTAATTCACACAAACATTGATATCTTAAAACTAATTTCGCATAAGAGAGAAGGGGAGAAACTATAGCTGATATATTACCACACTCCTACACTCATTACCCCATTTACATAAATAATATTTCTGTATTTCAAACACAACCACGAAATATTTTTATAAGTTTTTCAAAAATTAAATTAAACACGAAATCGCAACGTATTTTCATTTAAAATGTGGTCACACTGACCAGCAACAACAGGGTGGTGGCATGCTGTGTTAAGCGACAGCTGTTCTGTTAAGGCTCTGCTCGGTGCATGTACCCAGAGCTGTATCTGTTGGATGTTAACCTGCTAAGCTGTTAATCCACCGTAACAGATTACAGTAACATTTTCGTTGCGGACAAGTGTGCTCGTGTTAAAAATAAAAATAAGGAAAGTGTTCTTTTTTTTCCTCGTCGTGTGATCAACAAATTCGGAAAAATAAGCAGCCAACTTAGCTTTTGCACGCTGCGTCAGTTGGCGTTGCTGCTCGAAAATATGGAAGTGGATCCGGATGAGGAGCGTGCGGCGGACACATCGATCTACGATGATTCCCTCGACTTTGGCTACTTCAACATGGCGCACGGAATGCTCGTCGAGATCGAAGAAGATATCCGCGCCCGTTTCCCCGGCGAACCCCGTGTCCCCTATTCCCAGCTGAACACCCTCTATTTGGCAGCGTGCAGCAGCCAAATGATGAGATTCGTTGAGGCCCTAAACACGATCAACTCGACGAAAGTGCAAACGCATTTGGTCAACACGGTAAGTTGTTAAGTTTTTTTGTAATTCGATTTTTGCGTAATGAACGAAATTAACTCAACTGCGTCATTAATGAAATTTCCACCTATATTTAGGTATTGTTTTGATATGTAAAGTCGAATTGTGTTGTTGTTGTTGTTGTTGTTGTAGTTCTTGTTGCTATTGCTGCTTGTGTTTCTTGTCGGCTCTTTGTTTATCGCCCCATCTGTGCGACCAAAACGAGCGCAACCTCTCTATAATACAGTGAACACTCGATAAGTGAAACAACCAAGCATTTGAGTTGTTATTGTCCAATTGTCATTCTTGAAAGCACTTTTAAATGCATTTGATCAAAAGCATTAAATTGCCAGTCTATTTGTTATTTACGAGTGATCACTGTACCCACACATAATGACTGCGTATTATTTATATATATACGGCCAGCTGCAGTAAACTTTGTGAATTTCGCTATTCATTTTGATATAGGCAATATTCACTACAATGTTTTCAATTTATTCAAATGATGGTCAAAATATGCCAAGTCATCTCAAATTAGAGATTGTAGACGCAGTCAGCACCATCTTTAACTAATTACTCATTCGCACATATGTGCGAGATCTCTTTCTGGACACGAACTTGGCCCAATGCCAGCATTCAGTTTTTGCAGTTTTGTTCCTGCAATGCGCGTTGTTTAATCATTTGCCTATTTATGAGACGCGTAGAAAAGTGTGGCATGCCACAAAAACACAAAGACTTAGCTGCTAACTAACTATAACATTGTCGAAGTTGAAATACCCTTGCTAACACACATATTTTCAACTGATTGCATTTTGAATCTTATATTAAATTATTGTCAATTTTAAGACTAAGACTAGAGGAATATTATTATTTTGCATATATTATTTATGTGGCTTATCACACATTTGAATGAATATTATAGATTATTGCTGGTTGGCATATTAACCGAGATACCCACAGATAATGTCTGTTATTATTCTCGGAAATGTCAGCGGTTACGTAACATGCATGTTGCATAACAGCCACTGCAATAGGAAAAAAAGTAACAGTTATTTTCCACTGTAATCGATTCCCCACTCAATATTAAATAGCAAATTTCTGAGTATTTGAATGGAATGTGAACGAACAGCTGGCAAAGGTGTAAACAAACTCCCCACCCCCGCTCTGAGAGAGCAAGCTGCGCTCAGAGAGCGTGTTGCTCTCTCCAACTTTCGCTCTTTCATCAGCTGTGCTGGTTACCCTCGCCTGTGTTGCACACTAAGTCCTTTTTCCATATCAACCCCCAGATGTGCGAGCCATATGCAAACATGGGGTTGGGCGCAGGACTTGTGGTGTGTTCGTTGAGCTCACGAAGTTTTATCGAATTTTTCGGGACTGCCGTGCAGGAATTGAGCCTGCAGCTGCGTCCTTTGCCACACGGCTCCAGTTAATCGTTATTATTATTGCCAGCCAGCCAGGAGCAATGCACGCGGAGTTATATCGGTAAAAAGCGGGCATATTCAGTCAACAACTGAATCCTTTCCAAAATAATCTGGAATCCTTCTCGCATTTTTTGCAGCACACGCAAACGCTGGTACGAGTCCGCCTGGCCAGGAGCGAGCTTCTGGCGCGGCGCTAGCGACTCATTGCCGCTAACCAACTATATAACCTATCCGGCGGTGAGTCTCCGACAATGGTCTGTCTGTCAGTTTCTTGACCCACTTGCTATTTTCGTTGAGCAGCCAGCAGCCATTTAAAGCCAAAACGCAATAGCTGAGTTTAAGGGGTCAGCCCCTGAAAGTGTCTGCTGCTTGCCTTGGACTTTGGATACGCCTGGATCTTTTCTTGTCTTCTATTCATATGGCATCCATGTACATATATACATATGCATATGTATACATAACATATATATATCTAGACAAGACAAAGAGCGTGCAGTTTGTTGTAATATTTACATGTGTCGTGCCAAAAGAAATCCAATGCACTACAAACAAAGGAAGGGGAATCGGCTGTGTGTAATCAGTTTTCAGACAATTTTCAATGCACGTTTTCCCCCAAAAAAAAAAAAACGAAAAGCAAAAAAACAACAAATTTATGCTGTAAATGCGCTCAACGCACTATTTTCGGCCAGCCTTGACTGTGAAATGATGAAAAAGATGCGCACGCACCTCAAAAGCATACATATAAACGAGAAAAACAAAATAATATACAGTGAACAGCCAATATAGTGGCAAATCGAGGTGGTGAATACAGACATAAAAGTTTAACAAATGAAACTGTTTCCAATAAGATCTATATAGAATATTTGACCTATTTCCAAGTTTAATTATAACAACGAACAATCAATGAAACAATCAACTAATTGATGAATCTGACTACAAAGAATTAATTTAATAATTATCTTCGGCGATTTGGAATCCTTATAATTTTCAACCATTGCAGCCAATGTTAATTTTTTATATATAAATATCAGAATAAATACTGCACATAAAATATTTATATATTATATATATGTACTTCGAATAAAAAAATGGAAACTATTTCTCAATAGACATTGTCCTCTCTCTTTCCGCAGAACTTTGATCAGCCCGATGGCCAATCGCTGACGCCGCTCACCATGGCCGCAATGTCGGGCAATTTGACGTTTGTGAAGACGTTGCTCTCGCACTACGATGTGGATCTGGAAAGGGAGTGCAATGTCATCTTTGATGGCCTTGTCGTGTATGGGGCGACAGCGTTGTGGGTAGCCGCTGGCATGGGTCATCTGCAGATTGTCAAGATGCTGGTGCAGGCAGGCGCTTCGATAAATCACAACACGAAGGCGCAATCATCTCCACTGCGCGCCGCCTGCTATGAAGGTGAGCATTGTACTGTAAATTGCGCAACTTATTTCAATTTGGATCTCGCTTTCAGGTCGCTTGGACATTGTGGAGTTTCTGATCGAGCATGGCGCTGATGTGAATGCAACCAATTTGTTTAATAATAACACGTTAATGATTGCCGCGTACAAGGGTCACCATCTGGTCGTGAATACGCTGCTGCAGAACGGCTCCCATCCCAATGATCAGGCACTGTGTGGTGCAACGGCGCTGCACTATGCCGCCGAGAGTGGTCATCTAGAGGTGGTCACCGCCCTGCTTGATCATGGCGCAACGTTGCAGAATAATGAGTCGGGCATATCGCCGGCACTGCAGGCTGCCGAGCGGCTGCACGAGGATGTCGTCGAGGCATTCATTCAGCGTCCAGGCCTGATGAGCAAGGAGGAACAGATCACCGCACTGGAGCTGCTGGGCGCCACGTATGCCAACGATAAGATCAAATACGATGTGAATCGCGCCTACAGCTATCTGCAGCGTGCCATGGAAATGCGCTACAGCGATGCGAGGCATGTGGTGCGCAAGAAGGTGCAGCAGCCGGTGCCCGCCTACGACAGCTGGTTCGAAACGGAAAATCTGCCCGAGCTGAATGCCATCAAGCTGAACCATCACTCCATACACATGGAATCGCTGGCCATACGTGAGCGTGTACTGGGCAAAAATAATCCAGAGCTGCCGCAGGCCATAGTCTATCGCGGCGCAGTCATGGCGGATCAGGGTCGGTTCGAGCAGTGCCAAGTGCTGTGGAACTATGCCATCGATCTGCGCATGCGCAACAATGTGAGTTAACTGAATAGACAACTCCTTGCCAATAATCCCTGATTAAACTATTTGCACAGGTGTCTGTGGAGCGAGATTTGCTACGTTTTGCTCAGCTCTTTGCGCAAATATTACGCGTCGAGAATCACCGTTTAACGTTGGATCATGTTTTGCCCGTGTTGGAGAAGTGCCAGCAGGAGATTGAGAATAACAAGCTCAAAATGATGAATGATAAGCCAAATACCTGCGCCAGTTTGCTGCAAGATCAGAACAACCAAAACTGCATCACAGCGTTGTATTTAATTAAAATAGTCACTCAGCTGGCGCGTCGCCGAAAGGATCAGGAGATCAATGAGGAGCAAATACAGCAGCTGTTCCTCACAGTGCGCAAGTTCATCAAGCACGATACCCGCCTGCAGGATGGCCAAACCTTGTTGCATCTAGCCGTCAACGGAGTGACGCCTGTGGATGAGTTCTACACGAACGAAATGTGCAAGTAAGACGGAGTTTTTAAACAGCTTGAAAGAAATCGCCTTTAATTAATTAATTGTGTTTTGTTAGATTTCCCTGTTATGCGACCGCTTTGGTGCTGGTGCACTGTGGCGCATCTGTTGTTGCTGTGGATGCTGCAAGGAATACACCGCTGCATATACTGGTTACCAAGATCAATAGCACTCAGGATCGCCAGGGCGAAATGACGCGAATTTTGCAGCTATTTGTGGAGGCGGGCGCACACTTGGATGCGGTGAATGCAGCGGGTCAAACGGCAGCTGTAGCCTGCAAGCAGGGTAACCTCCTCTAATTATCATTACATATGTATTTGTACTTAGAAACCTTTGAATTTTTCTTGTAGCTAACTTGGCCAACGTGCTGCATGGACATCAGAATGCGCACACCAGTTTGAAATGCCTGGCAGCACGCTCGATAGCCACAAACAAGATCGGCTTTAGAGATCTGATACCCAAGCAGCTAGAGGCGTTCATACAGATGCACAGCGTGCAGAAAGTGCTGACATAAATAATATATATATATATATAAATATATGTGACCCAAAAAATGGCCAAAAACAATTAATATTAATATTTAGGGCCAATAGAAAAAGAAAGAAAAACTGAACTCAACTTAACTTCAAGTCATTAAAACTGTGTATATTCTGAGCCATGGCACATGTCCTGCTGCATATGATTGATTGTAAATGTATATCGAATTTAGTGACTTAATTTAGCCAAATGCCAACATTTATATATATATATACAAATATATATATTTTTACAATACGCACACACGAACACACGAGCACATATGTTATACACTATATGTATGCTGATTTAGTTTATTTCTTTTTTATATATGTTTTCTCGGTTTACTTTTTACTACACACATACTTTCATCTAATTATTTATTTACAACTTAACACACACACATGCACACACCTTGACTGATTGTTTGTTTGTAATCATATGTAAAATCATTTTGTACATTTTCTCTATGTGTATAATTCTAAATGTTACTGCTAATGCGGGCTGCGCCATCTGTGTAATCAATTGAATTGATTTGGTGGCCCGTAGTCCCAACAAATAAATCTATACATGAAATACGCAATTGAATTTCCAATGTGTTAATATTATTTGAATCTGGATAGTTGTATTTAAATCTGAGAAATCACAGCTGACAAGCAAAACTACATATGTACAAGATGGCAATAATTATGTATATATGGTATCTTAGAACCATTCGTATAACTCAGATGTTTATATCGCTAATCTTATGGTTATTGTGTCGCACCTGCGGATAAACCTGCGGCTGACGCATTACCTCCTCATACGATGGAGGAGGTGCTACAAAAGATAGAATTTCAATTAATGGTTAATTGTGGTGCGGAATACTCACCGTTAATGACATAGTCCTCGTCGTGGGTGTAGGCGGGATTGATAACGGCGTCTGTGGGATATGTTCGCTCAATGGTGCGCTCCTCGAGCGTCGATCTATGCGAATAGCGCTGCAGATTATCTGTCTGTTGATGAAAACTGTTCATGTAATGATCCTCCTGCTCAATATCCTCGTTCTGCAACTGGATCACATTCACCGACGGACGACGCTCGCCCCTCTCCGCAATCGCATCCGTGTAATTCTCGCCAAAGCGAAATGGCGCTGACAACGATTTCTTGCACTTGAGAAACAGCACGATCAATATCCAGCCCACTATGAGCACCAAATAGACAAATCCTAGCATGCTCATCTGCAAGCCGTTTAGCGGGTTGGCCCACGGGCCACGTCCGGCCCAGCTGAAGCTGGCACTGATTTCGGACTAGAACTACGCTTCTGTTGTGGCTAACAAAGGGGGCAGTTTTTGCTAACACGCACACACACACACAGATAAATTGTTGGTCGGTAATGAAAATCGATAAATGCTAGCACGTCCTGCCAGTGGCCAGCGTCGTTCTGGTCGTGCTCATTGTTGTCGGCAAACTGACACAAAACACATTCAGCGCGAGGACACCCTGCCGCCATTGGCAATTGAGGGCGAAGGCGTCGCCATATCAGCGATGACCACAACACAAATAGACCGCAACTACAACACGGGCAAGAAGAGGTCACAGTTTAATGGAAATGCTGCACTATTTGAGTAGCGCCAACTTTGATTTCTGGATGAGCTACAGACCATGACTGGCGTGTCTTTAATACCCACTCAACTCTCCCTATTTTTAATGCTGTCTGTTTTCTCCTTATGCTAATTTATCAGCGTGCCTCGACAAACCCTTTGAGAACACAACTATGAGGTCATTGCATATTTAATTGGCTAAATTAGCTGAAAGTTGCGTGTGTTGTGACGTCATATAACATGCATACAAAGGGGACATGTTAATAGTCCACTTAAAATTATGTGTCCCTTTAGAAATTATATAAAAATAGCATACCAAATGGACGCGCTGACCTTCTATAAGGCTTCAATTGTCTATACTCTATACGAGTGGGGGAGCGGGTATTTTGGTTTGGATTTTACGTTGCAATGTAAAAGTTAGACAAGTTCTTAGTATTTGTTTGCCACGCCCACTTGGGAGTGGGCAAATCGATTGAATCTGTACCTGAATTCCCCCAAGTTTTAAAGTTAACCAACATTTTTAATGAACACTTCTAAGGTAAAAAAAAATATAATTTTAAATTCCATTACGCTCACTTTCAAAATTTGCTGAGTAAATTATTAAATTTAGACTCGACTACGGTCGGTAAGGGTATTTTTTCTTCTATACGAATCCAGCTTACATTCTTGTTTTTTCTTTTTTCAATATGCACTACGAGTTCTCCACCCACATTAGCTTAAGTACAATTCAAGTTGAATGCATTGTGTATGTTTCATTATCGCTTCAACATTTATTTGTTGCTGTTGCTTACTTACAATTTGTTGTTTGTGCTTGGTATATGGTTAATAAATTATTAAAGCCTTATTCCTAGGGTCATGACTTACAATTTCTTAGTGCTAAAAGGGCTAACATGCGACGTAGACGTAAATAATTAAACCTATTTATTAACAAATTGTATTCTTTGAGTGGCGTTTTATAAATTCTGATAAAATGAGTATATTCAAATGAATAGATAGTTGATTGTAGTATAGATATTGAAACGGATAATAGATAATAGATACAAAATTATTGATTTAATATTCAAAAGTTCAGTTCATAAAATTTGTAGACGGTATAATTAATTAATTAATTATAATCATATACAGGGTATCCCCTTAATGATTGTCATGAATAGGTTTTTCATTTAAGTATTTTCATTTGTTGATAGATTTATAATAAGCAATTTCCTACGGAGTTTTTTTATAGAGATATTTAAAGTATATTTCAATATAGATTTAAAATTCAGAAGTTCAGTTCATAAAATTAGCAGACGTAAATACACAAGTAATCCCTTTAATGACAGTCATCTATAGTATTTTATTTAATGATAGATTTATATAAAACAATTTCCGGTGGATTTTCTTATAGAGAAATCTAAGAAAGCTCCTTTGAAATTGTGTAAATCCATTTGAATTTGAAGTGTTCATTTTGTCAGTTAGTTTATGGCACAATTTGTTTAGTGTTGGGCCAAGTATTTGGATTAGTGCAGGAACCCTAACTACTGCTCATACTTATAAGCAAATATATATAGCTAAAGATATGGGTACAAGTGCTTGTACTATCACAAGTTTGAATTGATTGGTTGGTTGATTGTTGTGTTTGATTCACAGGCTCGTCGTTGCCTGCAGCTTGAGGTAACGCGTCCCATTCTCTGCATCCGCCATCCGAGCTATATGATCCGAGGCAGCATAGCATGTGGTTGCCGTTGGAGTACCCGGCCTGCTGTTGCCGCTGCCGTTGTTATTGTTGTTGTTGTTGTTGTTGATGTTGGTGTGGTGCATGCTGCTGCTGTTGCTGCTGAGACTTGCCTCACCGCCCCTATTGACGGCAACATTCTGACGTATTCGTGTGGCGCCCCAAATCAGCACAACCACCGAGGTGACCAGTATGCCCAGACCCAAACCAGGCAGAAAGCTCTTATTGAGTGAATCAATCACATTATAGGTGTGCAGCAGCCTCGGTGGCGCCTGTTGGTTTGGATGCAACTGCTGTTGGCTACTGAATTGTCGCTTGCTTAGCTGATAATCCTCGCCAGTATCGTGTTCCGACTCCAGCTCATGCGGCGTGTAGTAAGGGCGACGCTGATATTGCCGCGGCACGGGCATCGCACCAGGACTGCTCATCTGCAGCTGCGTTATGTTCGAGCAGCCTATATTCAGATCAGCCTTGGGATTCTGCTCCTGCACCATGACCAAACAGAAACGATAGCTGTGGAGTGCACAAAGTCGTAAGTATCTGCTGGGTATACACACATGGTTACAGTACACACCTTTCACCAATGTCCAGTGAGGAGCTGTCGGGCACTATGACACTCACAGTGTTCTGGCCGTTGACCACCTTGCTCTCGCAATGGATCTGTAGGGAAAGCAAAAGAGTTTTGTTAAAGTTATGTTTAAAGTTTCAAGAGTTTCACTCACCGGTGAGTTATCAATGAGTATTTCGTTGATGTTCTCCTCCTTATAGACGAATATGGCATCGCACATGTAATCTTTTTTGCTGAGATTAAGCAGCCAGGTCAGAATGAGGCCATAGTCCGTCGAGTAGTGTAGCTCATGAAGAATAATCTAATAAAATAATAAATTAAATAAATATACAGTCGAATTTAGTTTTTGGCTAGGACAACGCACCTCCTCAGACAAGTCTTTGACATGGGATGCGGTCTGATTGGGTTTCGCTAGCGTTTCCAGGTGCTCCATAATATTTGCATTATCCTTCTCCACATTGTCCATGTCGCAGGTTAGCGTCTCCACTGGCACCTGCAGCAGGGGGGCACCCTCCAGACGTGGTGGCGTCACACAGGATGCGCTCAGGCTGGACGAGAGCTTGGAGACCTGCAGCCACTCGGCAAAGGGTCGAATGCTGCAGTCGCAGGACAGCGGATTATCCTGCATTTGCAGGCTTTGCAGCTCCTGGGCGCGATCCATGGCATTCCTGGCCACAATGGAGATATCATTTCCGGCGAGACGCAGTTCCCGCAACGAAGGCAGCGGCGCTATCAGATCCGAGGTGAGGGCGCGCAGGAAGTTGTGCGTCAAATCGAGCACAGTGAGGCGGGTTAAATGCTGCAGCGAGGCACTGGAGATTGCCACAATGCCATTGTAACTGAGATCGAGGCTGTCGAGGGCGCCCAGGCCATAAAAGGCATGATCCTGCAGCACATCGATCTGATTGTGACGCAGCGAGAGACTCACCAACCGGGAGAAATTAGCCAACGCCTTGTTCTGTATGCTCTTAATCATATTCCGATTGAGATTCAGGCTCTCAAGATTCCTCAAGCCAGGCAGCGTTTGCTCACTGAGCGGCCCATTCAAATTGTTAGCTGTGAGATCCAGTTGCCGCAGGCTCAAGCACAGACTGAGCGCTTTCAGGCCCTGAGCGTAGTCACCCAGTCGGTTACCACCCAGCTTGAGCACCTCCAATTTTCGCAGACTGCCAAAGGTTCGCTGCGATATGCTCGAGATCTGATTGTTGCTCAGCTCCAGATACACCAGATTACTCAACGCCACAAAGTCAGAGGTGCCCAGCGCCTTGATCTTGTTATTCGCCAAATCCAAACGCTCCAGCGAGCTCAGCGTGGACAGAGCATTCCAGGGCACACTCAACAGCGCATTGCCAGGCAAACCCAGCGCCTGCAACGGTCCCTTGATGCCCAGAAATGCGGACTTGTGCACGCGCTTGATCTCGCCCGAGGAGATAACCAAGCCATGCAGCGAGATGCCATCAAAAATCTTTGCATCGCTCAGAAAGGTGACATTCCGCAGCGAGCAGTCCAGCAGCGAGATGGAATACGGAGAACTACGCAATCTGTCTGCCAATAACTGTTGAAAATTAAAAAATAAGGCAAAAAGTTGTTGAAAGTTAAATAATAAATAAACTGCAGATAAAGAGTTAATCTTTTCAAATTTCATGGAAATACCATGTTTGTGGATTAGTTCTAATAAGTGTTAATAAGTGCTACATCACTAAGAGTATTCTATAGGAACTATCTAAGCTGTCTATCAGTAAGAAATTAACAGACAAAATAACTTATTTTTAAGATAAAAATTATTGATTGTTGAAATAATTGAATGAAATTAGTCTTAAATTACCTCAGAAGTGAATATTTATATACAGAAGAAAAGGCAATTTTAATGACTATATTATGGCTGAGGTAAATATAATAAACACAATTATTTGCCAAGCATGTACACAGCTATTCGTAAAGAGGAACGAATGTCGTTAAGGGGCCCGAATTGTTTTTTTTTATAAATCTTAATCTAAAGCACGCTTCATACATTTTAAACAAGTCTATGTATAGTTGAGATGTATGTGCGGTAGGGCACCCCTGCTGCGCCCCTGCGTACGTCCTCGGGATTTGCGAAGCTTAAAGAAGAAATTAAGTTTCTAAAATTTAAACCAATTTAACGGAAAGTTTGTACATTTAGGCAGGAAATCATGTTGTCTCGCTTAACTGGTTTAAATTTTGACCCATAAAAATACTGTTTCTAAATCCTCAATCCCCAAATAACTATATATAAACTAAACATTACTCAGTTTCATTTCAACCCTTTAAAGTACATTTAAAGCTATGCCCCATTGCCAGTCCCATACCCAATACTCACCAAAAGACCATGCAAATCGATGTTGCAACGTAGCGTGTGTGGCAGATCGCAGCCGCATTCGAGTTCCGCATTGCGAGTACCCGAAATATTGGGGCACTTCCACTCGAGCAAGCCATCCGTATCGATGGGCAGGGGCAGGGAGGAGACCTCCTCGGCCTTGCGCTTCTTGGGTACGCTCTTATTAAAATATTTGCCATTGGACAACTTGGACTTGGGCTTGGACATGGTCGTGGCTGCATTGTAGGCGGGCACAGCAGCAGCTGATATAACATAAGCGCTTATTGTGGTTGCTGCTGTTGTTGTTGTAGTGCTTGTTGTGGTGCTCGCTGTGGTGCTCCTTGGGGTGGTGTCCTCGAGTAGGTCCTTTAGCTGATTGGCCGCCACCAGTGAAAGAGCCAGCAGCAGGCAGCTGAAATGGAAAAATTACGTTGGACTCATGGAAACTTTTTGACAAAAATAAAACGCTTAGTGATAAACTTTTGTGTGAATTGCATTTGCATAAGGCACAAGTGAATTTGAATTGTGCGTTTTTTTAGGTCAAGCAGCGTTGACACTCTGACACACATGTACATAGCATCAGATTCAGATTCAGATGCAGATACAGCTAGAGATAGTGTAATATACATTTACAGATGCACTCGCACTGAAGTGCAAGACGACAATTTGCCAATTAAGCGCTTAACACAATCAACGACTTGCGATTTATAGTGTGAGATACTTTTGTATCTTTTACTTTGTAAAGAGCTAAAAAAATAGACAAGTAGGTTATTATTCGATTGCCAGAATAGATATTTCCCAATTTTTACACCATCTCTTCTCACCCACGGCAAGAGCAACTGAAAGCGAAAGCAACGCAATAACAAATGTTCTCTGACATCGTATTGTTATTGTTGTTGTTGCTTATGAGGTTGCTCCAGCATGCTAATTGAACCTACGAGCATGCATGCCACATATGTATGTTCTTATTATGCCCTAGCAGAAAGTATTTGCATTTTGTAGGAAAATTGGTGCATACAACCCAACCCACTATTAATTCGCATATCCAGCATTTTTCTGAGGCATTTGCTTATGTCTATGGTGTGACTACACATACAAGTTTATACTTTTTAGAAAGTTAACTTTAATATCATATACAATTAGAACAGGTTTCTGAATGTACGAATTAATCGTAGATTGGGTTGAATATGATTATAATTTATATTTAAATCAACTATTCTTGATCTGAACAATATTATTAGTCTAAATATATATTTGTGTATATATTTAAAACATATTTTTCTTAAATTCTGCGCAAAATGTTCTACAGCCATATCTTTGTTCAAACTAAGCTGATTATTATAGGCATATTATTATTATTTATTGATAGTATAGCAATAATACACATTAAATATATTGATTATTTAAAAAGCCTTGTTTGCATTTTCAATAAACATTTAGCTCAATCGGAGCACTAACCACAAGGGTATTCAATCTTTAGCATGCTGTAGATAATCATTATTATGTCGGAGCATACATATATCGGATAAATATATATATAGCGTATGTATGTCAAATCGTCTGTGGCGTGACGAGCGATTGTCTAGCAACCGAAGAGACAAGAAATTCGCGTGCGAGGCTTTAAAAACCCCGAATTCAGGAGCTACGCGTGTTTAGTCGTAGTTTGGCAGTTGCTGCGGAAGCGCTTTAGGATTAAAGTGGTCCAGGCAACCAATTAGCCATCCAGTCAGTCGGTCAGTCGGTCGGTCAGTCGGTCGGTCAGTCAGTCAATCAATAGTCCTGTCATATGCATCACGTACAACAAATGGCTGAGCAGTTGAGAGCATCGAGTGCGATTGTCCTGAGCCTGATCCTGCTGCTGTCGCTGTCGGAGACGCAGTCCAAGCTGCTGACACGCTGCCAGCTGGCCAAGGAGCTGTTGCGTCACGACTTTCCGCGCAGCTATCTATCCAATTGTAAGTAATGTAGTTACCTCTTGCGAGAATCTTGCCTTAACGGCTGCTTCCCCCCACGCAGGGGTCTGTCTGGTGGAATCGGAGAGCGGACGCAGTACATCAAAGTCAATGCAGCTGCCCAATCAGAGCGTCAGCTACGGACTCTTTCAGGTATGTGCATCGATAATTAGCAAGCCTGTGCTGTGCCATTCTTTACCTTATCAGACAATTAACAGATTAACAGTAAGAACTGGTGTCGCAAGGGTCGCCGCGGTGGCATATGCAACATAAAATGTGAAGGTAGTCAACATATATTTATGTGTAGCCAAATAAATAGTTAAAACACATCTCTCCTTAGAGTTCCTGAACGATGAAATCTCTGATGACTCTCGCTGCGCCATGCAGATCTTCAATCGCCATGGTTTCCAAGCCTGGCCAGGATGGATGAGCAAATGTCGCGGGCGCACGCTGCCCGATGTGTCGCGTTGCTAACTTGGCTTACAGAGCGGATGCTGTTGTGCTAGCTGTTTAGTCCTAGGCATATATGTTAGCTGTTAGTTGTAAGACTCGCTCGCATTATCAATTCAATAAATTTTACGCATATGCATCCACACAAACATATATTGTTAATAAATGTATTCGAGATTACATTTCTAAGAATTTATTATCAGTTTTGCAATTAAAAGTACATACATATATTTGATTGATCTGTTAAATATGTAAATTCAAAATAATTGCGCAGTTCCCATATCGTTTAAGTAGGGTTCATATGTTTTTGATTACAAGTCAGTTGCCAAGCCATCTTCCGCCTTAGGACATCAATAAATCGTATATCTTTAATGTAAACGCTGAAGTTATGAATTCTTACATGCAAACTTCTGTTGACATCTTTGAATGACTATACAAAATATATTTCTGTCACATCAGTAATATCTTTATGTAAGTTCAACTAATTATCTTAAAGAAATATTATATTTTTTCATCGCAGAAAAACTTACATAAATTCTGCATGTTTGTCCAACGTACTTGCAACGAATATATCGCAATCAAGACCACCCTACTAAAGAATGTTAACTTGTTTGCAAATATGCATTGATAATAAACATGCAGATAAAGTGATACACTTTACATAAATGCTGATAAGTGAAAGACAATTCAGATGTTGTATGTAAAGACAAGTAAGCTCAGTGAGTGTGTCGTTATGGGCATGCCAAAGAGAATGTTACGGCATAGCTTATCACCAAATCCAATTACTAACAACAAATATAATGTATATAAAGTACAGCGACAGAGCGCAACTTATTCTCTCCCAGTATAAATACCCATATATGAGAGCAGAGCTTCATTATAGTCCGAGCGATTGCTTTGGGCAGCAGCGCTACGTAAGAATATTTCAACATTTGAATTTTTTAGTATCAGTGTGGGGCCAGCAGTGCCGCACATGTGAAGCGCCAGCTCACGCCAAAAATTGAAAACAATTAACTACTTGAATAAAGCAGAGACACAACTCGAATACAAAAGAAGATACAGCTGCTGCTCAGACAATCGCATTCACACTCGCACTCAGATTCGCTTTCGTATTCGTTTCGTATTCGTATCGCAATCGTGTTGAAACTAGTTTTTGTTGTCGCGTCGAATCGTGTTTCGTCTGCTGTACTGCGTTCAGTTAATTAACAGAGGTAAACATTGTAATTACTTTGTAATCCAGTCAAAACAGCGCACAGCTATACAACCACTTTTTGCCAAAAATTTGGTATGCAAAACATTTGCGAACAGTTGGGAAATGTGGTGAAATAATAAATAAAAAGTGTTTAGCCCCTCCGACAGAGGGCCCATACAGCTTAATGCAATTTGTTCTTACTATTTCATTATGAATATTAACTAATATACATTAATTTCCAAAAATATTAATAAGACAAGTAAGAGCACTTGTGACTAGGCCTTCAGTTCTGCTAATAATAATTGTGATTTACATTTTTATATGTGTTCTAGTAAATTACA
The DNA here is from genome assembly GCA_035043445.1 of Drosophila silvestris. NCBI lineage: Eukaryota > Metazoa > Arthropoda > Insecta > Diptera > Drosophilidae > Drosophila > Drosophila silvestris. Next base: position 2,125,004 of record JAWNMZ010000027.1, read on the forward strand.
GTGTTTAAAAAATGTGTATATTCTGTCGATATTAATGGATCAGATCAATGATAGATTGAATGATGAGGGTAGGTCTGGAAATTGTGCTCTTCGTATACTATCTAGTTTTAAACAGGAATGAATTTTTACTGATATTGAATTCCTATTTATGTGATCATCACAGCCTTGAGTACTTGATCAAACAATTCTATTTCATAATTTTTTAGTACTTTATTCAGAAATCGGTGGCCACTAAAATATACAATTTGACTCAACAATCGTTTAATAAAATAGTCATAAATTATAGCAGATATTAGCTGCTATTTTTAGAACATAAGTCAAATAGTTGTGAATTAATAACAGTTTAAGCGTGTATTTAATCGGGTGACAAACTTGAAATATAAACTTCCTTTGCCTACTGAGCTCTAACAAGATCTTTATATTCTTCTTGTCGTTCAAGCATACATCGTTCCAAGTAAAATTCCACAACAAAATTCCTCTTCAAGTCCAATAGCTCAAAAAAAGTTACTGACAGGTTTCTTCTTCCATTGAACTATTGTTTACTTAGCAGCAGTTCTAAAGAGCTTCAATGGAATGCAAAGACACATATATTTGAGGATGGCTTAAATTATTATTATTATTTGTATTCAAAGTGCTAATTAAGCAGGCACTTTAAAGATGCCAGTTAAAACTGTCAGACTGTCAGCTGAATATTGCACGGTTGGAGACCAAAAAAAGTACCTAAAAACAATAAAATAATACCTGTCTTCAGCTACAGCGAAGTTTTGCATACGCTATAATCTTAGAATTAATAATACAGTATAATTTTTATATCTTTTATAAGGGAGAGTCTGACGAAAATTAGTCAGAGCCACGCCATAGAAGTCTTTCTTCTAGAGATGTCAATATCAACACCTATATTTGGTGTCTTGAATAAAAAGTACTATCAGATGTGCAGATTAGATAGCTTGGAGATGGAAAGAAGAGCTAGATAAAAAGTACATATTTTTAATTGGGTGTGCATTTTTCGTATCCAAGCGACTCGAAAACCTTAGCGATAGTGTATATGGATGCACCTAGCTACCCTTTTGAACTTGTTGTCTATTCGTGTATAGACACAATGAATGCCCATTTTTAATTAGTCGCACTCGGCGCGGTGCTTATCAACCACCCATTTGTGGAACGAATGAATTTCATCTACATTTAAATACATGCAAACAAATACGTACATAATGCATATGTATACATATTTAAATACGCCATTTCAAACCAATTGATTCTTGTCAGAAATGTCGCATGAGTTGAAAACACCAAATGTTCGGATGTTGGCTTTACTGCTGCCTCTCTTCCTATTGATGAGTGGAGAACTTGTGGAGTCCAAGCAGTATATGCGTTGCGAACTGACCCGTGTGCTGGTGGAGAACTATAGATTTCAAAAGACGCTAATGTCCAATTGTAAGTTTTACATGCATAAATGCAATTCAATCGAGTTGATAACTAATGCCCCAACAATTTAGGGATCTGCCTGGTGGAGCATGAGAGTTCTTTGGATACCAATAAGGTGACTCGAAATGAGAACAATAGCAAGAACTATGGATTGTTCCAAATCAACAGCAAGGACTATTGTGCCGAGGGACGCAGAGGTGGATTGTGCAATATGAAGTGTGAAGGTTGGTTGAGAAATTAAGCAATTTTATTAGATCTCCATTAATTTGTGATTATTTAGATCTGTCTAACGATGATATTTCGGATGATATTGCCTGTGCAAAGACCATACAACAACGCGATGGTTTTAAATATTGGAAGGGCTGGAATCGCTTTTGCCGCAATACTCAGAATCTGCCCAACTTAGATGTCAGCTGCAAACTCAGCAAGCTTTCGCCTCTTCGTAGTTCCAGTCCCAATTCCTTCTATTAGCAGGACAAAGAAGCAGTTGGTAAAGAGTGGACAGTTTCCAAGCGAAATTACTTAAACTTTAGCTTTTGAAAAGCAGTTTCTATATTACTTAATTGGCAATAATGAGAATTACTTATGGCCTCATTTCCGGAATTAGTTTTAGAAATTTCAATTAGGAAACCGCAAGAAATTTGTTACATATATTCACATATATAAATTCAGTTGTGAATCAGCAACTGGTTTAAGTGACCAGGAAACGCTTCTTGGTTGCGGCCACAACATCTGTCCTAAATGCAAAGTAGAAAGAGATAAAGTAAGCAGCATTTAAAAATGTACAAATTTTTGAAAAGCGTTTAAATGAAATCAACACCAATATTGCCAAAACAAACATCAATATTTAAATATGAATATGCATCTGATAAAAATGTCAAATTAAATAGAAATCATATTCAATTTATTTATATAAACATTTGAAACGATTTTAAAATACTAATTAATGCAACATATTTACATATATATGTATACAATATACGATATCATTATGAAATGTTTAATAATATGAATACATATACATAAAACCGGAAAGAACGAATGGCTTAGGAACTCCAAAAATGACCTACCCTTGTAAATCGAAGTTAAAATACCGACATCTAAACTTTAGTCCGGATTACGTATATTATTATGTTTTTTTTACCTTTTGTACAAACTTTACTACTTATAACATGTATGACTAGAGGTATATCAATTGGTCCCATGAAAGCCATATGACAAGTTAATCCGATGATGATGATTATTTGACCAAATGTGAGGAATATAATATAATGCCTATTTCGTGAGTTTGTGTATCTTGGTATATCTTAGTAAGAAAAAACTTTTCCATACGAAACAATTATTTACATCAGCTATGATAGCGAAATAATATAATCATTCGATAAGGTCGGCCCTCATCTAAAAATAAGGATATATACAAAATATAAAGTATTACAACTGAGCGAGTTTTGTTCATATACAGACGAACCTGTGAACTGAGAGTCAGACAAAAATTGTATATGTATATCGAGTCGGATAGTGATACTGATCAAAAATATATCTGCGGGGATATCTCCTTCAATGCGTTACAAATTTCAGGGCAAATGTATAAAGCCCACTAAAAATATTTTGTTGCATGATTTTAGGTGTGCAAATTTACTTTCAAATCTTGTAACATATCCAACGGCTGTTCGGCTAACCCAACAGCATTGAATGTCTCTGAGATGTACATTTTTTAATTGAAACACAATTGGTGCAGACGTCCTCCGTCATTGTCCGGCCCTATGCAGGAGATTTGTTGGGTCACCCTTCTTCACAAATACGTCGGACCTCTTCGATATAACCATCAGGCTATGTTCACTTAAGCCTGTGAATGTAACACGGTGCTTCCAGTTTAGTGACGTAGAGTTGCGCTGAAAAGAGCAGAACGAGTTGCAGTCCATGCAGTATCACAATGAGTCAAACTTGTCTCAAGTGAGTTTTTCTCTTCCCATCCCGCAGAAAACCGCCCTAGCCTAACCAAACCTTATTGCAACGTTCTTGGCTTGAGTTTAGAAAAAATGAATAATCCATTATGTTTTCGGAATGCAATATACAAATTTATTTTACTTATTTCAAGAGGTAATTGTTGAAGCTTAAGATCTGTTCCTTTTTATACTCTTAGCAGCACGGATGGTTCTGCTTCTATGCCCGTTCCTGTTCCTGCGTGTGTGATTGTGACATGTCATCCTGCAGCAGCAGCAGCACGTCTGGCAGTAAGTCTCCTCCTGTGAGAATTAATATCGACGGTCCTTGGCTGTGCCATTTTGGCCATTTGACTTATTAGAAGCAGGAAACTCGCATAAGAAAGTTGTGCAACAAAATAAGCTGGCTAGTGGCCATCCTGCTCCTCCTCCGTGTCCTCATGCGAAGAATCGTGCGTTGTATCCACATCAGTGCTAGTCGCCGCTGTTGCATCGCTTGAAGTGGCCGCTGTTGTTGCGTTTGCCGTCGCTGCTGCCGTGGTGCCACAGCGCATGGTACAACGTCATCAGCGACAACAGACGCAACAATAGCGGCCGGTACAAGGGATACAAGAGTGGCAATTAACACTGGTGTTGTTCCGCAACTTGCGTCAGCCGAGTTTGTTGCAGCTGTGCTCATGTGGCTTTACTGTTTCTTATAAGCCAAGCGGCCACAATGACACAGTCAAGGACCGCCGTTCTTAATTCTCATCTCGATGCCAATAAATTGAACTGAATATCGTATGGTGGAAACATTGGTCCATTATATAGCGATTTTGAATTTGCCAATATTTGTAGTATGCATATTTACGCTGCTGTGCTAACAAATGGAACATAAAAACAGAGTAAATGATGCAGTTGCGAATATGTTTGATAGGTCATGCGCCTCAATACAATAATCAAATTGAATAGCCAAATGTGCATGTATCAATTGACGGTATTCTGACTTTTTGTCGCTACATGCAACGCTTAAGAGGATGCATGTAGTTCGAATGAACATCTCAGTAGTATATGAATGAAGGTTGCAGATCGAACTATAGTGATACTTGCTCATTACTATCGTTTCAAGAAGTTACTAATTGCCAATTACTAAAAGAAGAAAGAGAGGTTATCTAAGGCACGACGAAGATTACACACCTTATTATAATAAACTGGTGACATGTACATTTTTGCTCGGATTTTAAAATATTATTATATTTTTGTAAGTTTTAAGCAAATTCTTACTGTGAACTCAATATATAAATATTGAATTCAGTCATCCGGCCAAGCCTAAATTGACTCGGTTAGAGCTGCTATTCGGAGACGTCATCTTAAATGCATTGCAAACTTTAAACAATAATAAAATACCCTCTATACAGGTATATAAATTTGGTTTATCTCCAACTTATTTTCAAGTAGATAGATACAGCTAAATTTTGATTTGGCAAGGGCATTCATTCTTCGGCATACAAAATATAGAAGTTTAAATGTGTGTTCAGGTGCTCTTTAAAATATTTTGAACCAGCTATGCATACATGAAAAATATACATAGACTTCTATGTCTGTTGACATTGTTAGACAAATGTTGTATTTCTCGTTGAGTTGTTCATTGGAAGTGATGCGTTATATTTTTAATTCTGTTCTCATATGTTATTTTTAAAATTAATAATGTATTGTTTTGCAGAAATTTTAAATAATATGTACCACTATCACTTTATTTAAATTTATAGTAAATACATTAACTATTGGCGTGGCAAGTATATATGTTTAATATACATTTTATTTAAAGAAACAGCACATATTATTTTGCTTATGCAAAAGATTTGTCAAGCGGCAATATTAAAATTACTTACGATTGCTTATTATTATTATTTTTATAAATAAATGAATTGGTAATTAGAACAATTTTTGACTTTTAGAATGCGAAAAGATAAGTGTGCGGTTTGACTTTCATGCGACAACTAGTTAACTTCCACGCTAAATATGCTCCTATATCCCAAGTGAAGCGGACCGCATTCGCAGAGAAACGAATCGAAAGCTTTTATTGCACCGCCTCCGCTCTAAACTATCTTACACTAGACTTCATCAAATTTCTTCGAATACCTAAGTTAATGAAATGCTTCCGCCAACATCACATATTGCCTTTGTTTAAAAAATGGTCTAGAGAAGAAAATAAAGCCATCAATTTTAAATCCGATTTCTAAAACGTTCATCACCACATTTCCGATTTAAACGTAGATTGTATGTACATAGAAAGTTGAAGGCTGTTCCAAACTTTTAAGTATTTTTAAACTTACGAATTTTTAAGAAAAACATTTTTTGTTGGTATGTATTTTTATTCATTAAGTTCCGTGAGTTTCACGAACACTAAGTTTTTTGTAAAGTCGATAGACTTTTAAAATGAAAGAAACCGTTCAAAATCAACTGTGCAAATTTATGTTAAAAATATTGTAGCATATCAGACGGCAGTTAAGCTAACCCAAAATTATATTGGAGACTGTATTGTTATTCTACATTTCTTTATCGAATACAAATAAATAAAGCGATTTTAATCAAACTGACCATCGGACAACTCAAACTGGATAAGTTTACTAAAATATCAATATTTAAATATAAATATTTTAAGAGAATGACATATATAAAAATATTTATTAATACATGTATATACCTCCATAAAATGCATATTCATAATTGATAATGTCAAATTTAAACACTTTCTTAACAGAAAACGCCCTCGAGTTGTGTTTAATATCTTGCTTTGTCACATATTTATGCTCTCTTATAGGAGCAGTAACTCTATCACGTATTCAGTTAGCTCCGGCACCACTCCTACGCCTAACCAGAAAAAGACAACAACAACTTCAACAAAATATTCACCAAGTGGGCGTCTTTAGTTGCTGAACGTCTGAACGCCTCGGCAAATGGAGTTTGTAGTCGTAACTCTGGCGACATCGGGCTTGGGCATCTGCACTTCCTAGACGCCTCATGCTGTTGCTGTTGTCAACTATAGCTGCCTGTTAGATGCAAGGGCGTTGGGAAACCTACGGCTTTTTTGTTGCTGGCCTAATGAAATTCAGTTTGCTGTAGGTAAGAAAAATGCTCTTTGCATGGGCAGAGCCAAGTGAACATTGCAAGGTTCTGTGGATGTACTGCTTTAGCAACACACTAAAAGATACTTTTCAATTGTAAGGTACTCCAAAGTACCTTAAGTCACTTTTACGAGCCTTCACTTTGTAATTGATAGGCTGTGGCTAGCTGTGCTGTATGCTTGGGTAATGTAAAACCAACCAAAAGCAATTCTCGCACAATTCCCGGTAATGTCTACACACATAATATCATTTGCATTTCCGTTCAACAAAAGCGGCATTTCCGTTTTTAGATGCCCCACACAGACAAACAGACAGCAAGCAAAACAAAAAGCCAAACAATGAAAATCGGTTCATTCTACAAAGCGCCGTAGGGCTTCAGGGAAGCGTGCAAGTGGCAACAACAATAGCAACGGCAACAACAACAATAGCAATAATAACAATAACTATAATGTACAATCTACGGCAACAGGTGAAGCTACAAATGAAACTCAAAAATCAGAGCGTAACTACAAATTACAATGCGCAATGGCCAAACGTAGGCAGAGTGGTTGTTGTTGCTGTTGCTGCTGCTGCTGCTGTTGCTGCTGCTGTTGCTGTTGTTCCATTAGAATGCGTTTTGCATATGTACGTGGTCAAAATAAATCACAGACAATAACAACAACAACAAAAAAGCAGCAACAAAAACAACAACAGCAATAAAGTGTTGATATTGCTGCGTAGTTGATCAGAAGGCACAACAGCAACATCCTCTCTGGTAGCAAACATTTGAAATGCAGGTCTGCTGCCGTCTCCTGCTCCGCCCTTTTTTGGTCGTCACGCCAACTGGCCATAACAGCCAACAACAACAGCATACACAACATGGCCAAAACGTAATTTTCGAAACGTTTCAGTGCGTTTAATTTCCGCTGCTGTTGGTCAGCTTGCTGTGGTTGTCGTCGTCACTGTCGCTGGTTAACTAATTATGCATAAAATGCATTGACAACAACAATTTGATTTTGGTCTACACCAAAATCATAAGGCTAACCTTAGACTAGACCTAGCCCCAGTGCCAGCAGTCACGTTGATGATCTCTGCCTTTTGATCCTGCCTGCTGACTTAGTACCAATCAGGCATGTGCTAATCGCATATCCATTTGCCATAGGCGTCTAGACGGCATTGGCAACCAACTTGTTAGCCTTACCAGTTTGGTTTTTAGCACTCGCTTGCTAATCAAGCCAAAAGGCAACACAAACACCAACACAGCAACTCAGCCCCAACAGATCCGCAGTAAAGAGCTAAAAAACCAATTCGTTGGCAGTTCTACATTAACATTCTTCTGCGCAACAAGCGTCTCCCACACACTAAATACGACATCTACACTATCCAATTCATAACGCATTTTTAATACTCTTTTCTAGCACACAAGTTCGAATACTTGAGACTATTTTTGTACAAGCCCCTTAATTGCCTAATAGCAATCTTCAATCTTCTTCTGGTAAATGATTAAAGGTTATTTGTAGAAATCATGTGAACTCTTTTCTTTACGAATCCTTATTCTTTTTATCCATTCAAATGTTTAGAAACATTTTAATTTTTTTATTTATAATTTAATTTTAAGTTTTTGTTTTTAAAAATGTTTCTAAAATAAAATAGTATTGTTGATATTATTGTTATAATGATATTATCTGTAAAATAACTACAAATAAATAATAAAACAAACAGTAAACATAGCAATTGCTTTTGTATCATGTGGCGATAATTTTGGTCTCGAAAGGATTAACTAATCACTAACTCTATATTGGCAACCTGTTAGTCCAACTTCCCTTTCCAGGCGTAGAGCATACGCAGAGCTCTGTTTGTGTAGGCGCAATCATAGCGCCGCTTTTAGCAGCAGAGTGAAACCCATCCACAAAGACCTGGCACTACAGCTTTAGTGCTGCCCGCAGCCAGAGCCCAAAAAATGAATCCACACAACTTGGATGAAATTAAGGCACGTCAACGGAAATAAGCCTCTTTTTTCTTTTTGGCGAGCGCGCACAGCCAAATGACTCAAAATGTGTTGTTGGTAACGGGCATTGCAGCGCTTTCTGTGGAACAAGACGAGGCTACTGCTGTTGTCGTTGTTGTTATTGGTTGCAAACACGCTCTTGAGGTTGCTGTTGCTGTTGAGGCTGATGCGGTGCTGTTGATGCTGGCGATGTGCAGATACAGATACGTATGATAATGATGTTGAAATGCTGAATGGCAGCTGGTGTGTGTGTGTGCGTGTGTGTGTGTGTACAACACCACACAAAGCGCGCAGCTGACTTTGAGGCAAAATTTCAGATGGCTATCATTAAGAAAAGTGATTGAGAATTGGGCCCAGACCAATGTGACCATTGTAAATAGTATACGAGTTCATTTCGCTTGGATAATGAGGCAACTGTGATCATAAATATATGATGATTATATATATGTCTATATATGAAATGGCAACCTGTTGCCAATTGACAGTGCAATAAGCAGCAACAAAGGCGTTGGCCGCATGCTGCGTTTCGGCGGGCGGCCAATAAGCAAAAAATTGAAGAAAACAACGGTGACGATAATCGCTGCAATCTTTGGCCTGTCTCCAGCTGCTTAGCCAGGCCAAAAGTGCGCGAATTCGCAAACTGATTTTCACATAATTTAATGCCAAATCAGCACGCAAGTAAAACACAAACTCACACATGGGAACAACAATACACATTTATTTTTTTCTCGTTTTTTGTTTCTTTTTTTAACATATTTGCGCTCCCAAAATGGTTAAAAAACATGCGATAAGCCACCGAACAATTAAAAACGCGTTTTTTGTTAGCTCGCCTTCTTTGGTGTGGCAATAAGCCAAAGTCGAAATAAATTGAAAGTACACTACTTACATTGCATCGAACTATGCATACCCTTTCAATAGTTTCATATTGCCAAAAGTAGGTGCAAATATTTCTTCACAATTTTGTTTTAAACTTATTTCAATAATTTAAAATGTAATGTATATTTAAATAAAAACATTAATTCATCAAAATAGCTATAGGTTTTAGGGATTAATTTAAAATAAAAATAAACAACTAAACAAAAAAGTATTAGTTTTCATTTATAGTTATTCGTAAAAATATATGCAAATAAAAACACTTTTTTAAACTAAGAGTATGCGCTTATAGTCACACAGTTTTTATTAACTAAGAACGACAGTTGCGGGCACTTTTTACTTGTCACTTGCAACAAATTGTTGCAGCTGCTGTGCAATGACAGAAGTCTGTTTCGCTTACCAGTGGTTTTATTGCACATTGCCTAAATACAAATTGCTAACCGTACAAAAAATGAGCTGCAGCAGGCAAATTATTAGGCAACATGTTGCTAATATTGACAGCAACATGTTGCCGCAAATTGAAAAGGCCAAAGGCTAAATTGGACATTTCAGTGCTTTCGGCTTGGTCTTTTTTTGTTGCGGTCTGTGCCATTTTTGGTTCGGTCAAAACTCAATATCAACCTGCTGGTGCGCCTGTTATTGCTAATGTTGTTGCTATTGTCGTTGTAGCTGTTGTTGTTGTTGTTGTTGCTACTGCTGCTGCTGGTGCATTGTTATCGCATGACTAAACTTTTAAGTTGTGTGCCGAAATCAGCCACGAAATACGCTCGAAAGCGCAACGAAACAAATATACCTCAGGCGATGCAACACCTGTGCGCGCATCTATAGAAACATCTGACTTGTTTAATATAAATATATAGCAAATTGTCATTGTAAAGTTGCTAAATATATTTTAACTTGCAAAAAAACTAATGTGTAAAGATCGATAGTAGAAAAACCTACCAATAGAATACATTTTTGGGCACTTTCCTTAAACTTAGATGAACTTTGAGCCGAAGAATTTATTACACAAGATCAAGCATTTATTATATCAACATATTTAATTTAATGTCTTTCCTTTGGGAATACTAAGTTAATATTCATCTACAATTTAAGAATAGTCGCAAAAACTTTGAGAAATACTACTATATAAATAATTCAAATTAAAGACTTTTTGATATACAATCAACTTTAAGTATTATAATGTAAATAATATCCGGTCTCCATCACAAGTCTCTTATACAATTTCCCTAATTTCCAGAACAGCATATTAGATGGTGCCTCTATTTAGATGCACGCCACTGTATGTTGCTGAAATTCGTATGCATAATTCAGTTGCGAGTACTGTGATGCGTTTCTCTATTATGTTTTGCGCATGTGTGGCAAATGAAATTGCTGCACAGCGCGTGAAGAAATAGTAAAAGTTGCGGCTAAGCCAAAGCCAGCCAAAGGTCAAAATGTCACGCATTATAAATGCAAACACAAGCACATAAAAGGAAAAATAGAGAGAGAGATCGAGAGAGAGAGGTAGAGGGAGACACACACATGTCTGCGTTTAAGTAGCTGCAACCACACGACGAACGTGCAGCAAACAAAAGTCACCGCAGCGGCAGCTGCTGCTGCTGCTGATGGTGTTTTGAATGTGAGCTTGCTGCGAATGGGCAGGAAACCGTCAAGGGATTTGATTGTGCCCCCTATCCTTACAGACGGCCTTTCCTGTGAATGAGTGAAAAAAAGTGCGCTGAGCAATCACAGACGCATTGTGTGGCTGCGTATTAAGACGGAAGCGGATGTTGTCCTTGTAAAACAAATAAAAGCACACACACACAACCAGTCAGCCTTTCTCAGGGAACGCTTAAATTACACGCACACAGCGAACAAGATCAACAAAGCGCAGATCTCTCACAAACAGTAGCTAAACAGGCAAACCACCAAATGAACTTTGGGCATTTGCTTGGGTGTTATTCCCTTGGCATTGAGCAAGTGTCAAAATAACAATTACGCGAAACAGCCAAGAAATGTGTCAGAAGTTAAGCCTATTAAAAAATACGAAAAATTGGGGCCAGCTCTGGAAATGGTTGTGCAAAAGACAAAACGAAAGACTCAAGCAACAAGCTTGAGTAGTTCTAGGCAAGTGGCTAGCGTGGGCAGCGGCTATAAGTAGTACTCTGCACCACTTACGAGTGCAGTTTTTAATTAGTTGACCGTTCACGTTAACATCAACGCAATTGGCCCACAGGCAACTTAAATGAGGTCTGAGTATCCTACGGACTGGGGTCATAAATTTAACGCCAAATTACTTTCAGTTGTAGCTGCCAATGCCGCAGGCTGCATTCATATGCAAATGACCATACAAAACAACCAAATGAAATGCATTTAAGCCAAAAAATGCTGCCACAGTGAACGAAGTTAAAAAAAATACAACCAATTTAATTTAAATAAAATTCAGTTTTAGCCAAGGCCCAAACGCAGGTAAGCGGCCTAAGCTGGGTCTCTCTCCCTGGCCCTCACTACTGTTGTCGTTGTTGTTATTGTAGATGTTGCTTGAGCGGAAACGGGGCAGGTTCTACAGTCCATAAAATGAGTGATTTGGGCGCGTTGCCGTTGAAGACAAATCCCGGCTTAAAGTCATTTCAAAAATGGTTTGTTTACCTTTCGGGATTAACCAACTGCTGTTGTATTCACTTCGATTGTAGATGTTGTATTGTGTTTATCTCATTTTGTGTATTTTAAATAATTCATTTTTGGATTTGAACATTTATTTGGTTTGAGATTATTGGATGGCATTATTTGGTTGCCAATTCAAACAGGGCTAAAAAAAAGCAGCGGCCAACAAAAAAACTCAACTTTCAATTGCTGTCACTTATTAGGCATTTATAATTGTTGAAGTGCCGCGGTTTCTTCATATGCAGCCCCCTACAAACATACAAGTGTGTCTATGCATGTGTGTGTACAATTAAAAAGTAATTTGCCTCACAACAAACAGCTTGAAAAGCAAAAACAGCTAGCAACAGCAACTTCAAATGAGAAACCAAGAAGACACCCACACATTTCCGTTTCTCAACCCACTCTCGAAATAATGTTTACCAATTTTGTTGTTGTGCTTTTGTTATCGTTGTTGCTTAGCGCATTTTAAAACACAGATGAAAAACAAGTTTGTAAACTAATTTGCAGCTGCTTGACAATATTACCTGTAATTTAAAACTAGAAACAAAAAAGCAGACGGAGCTACTAATACAAATACCAACACAAACAGAATGAGATACAGCTACACATACAGATATAGATCAATATATAGACTAAGCACAGTGGAACTTTGGAGAAAATATGTGTAAAAGTCAGATATAGTTACAAGTTGAATTGACAAGTGATTTTTGAAACTAAATACACTGTAATAACTATGCATTAACAGAACACAGAAAAATACAAAATATAAAATGAATTTAAGTGAAATAAAATTTAAAATAATATTCATATATTTTAAATTAAAACATTAAATACAAAATGATATATGATAATTAAATATAGGAAAATAGGACAGATAAACAATATATATAATCCATAAATTGTTTGATTTTTAACAGATACATCTAAATGTAATCCATGCTCAAAGGGATAAAATTAGTTTTGTAATTTGTTTCATTATTCAGTCCACTGTCTTCGTGTTGACCACAAGCCATATGACAAAATCACTCAGCCCAGGGATCGTGTAGAGTAGCTTACTGATTGAAAACCAACCCAAGTTCACATCCCACGCATCGCCCGCGACGACTGCGCCGCCAACGCACGTGCATAATGTTAAATCGGCTGTTAATTGCGACATTTCGAAAGTCAACACAAGATCGAAACATACTTTAAGTATACATGTTCACATCTACCCGGCCTAAAGCATATTTTCCATTTGGGCTCTGTCAGCATGAATGAAATTTAAGCGCACGAAGACATCAAATAAAAATGCTGAAGAAAGCAACTTGATATGAGCATTTCGTGTGCATTTTAATATCAATTTGCCTCTAAACGGCATTCAATGATGTGGGCGTGTTTGTGCCTCATGTGTCCAGTTTAACATTGAGACAGCTGAGATAAAGTTGCTTTGCGGAAATAGATTTGAAATGGACCAAATTAAAATTATTGTATGAGTCGTACGACTCTGCATGAAGCTGCTTCACAATGCGGCTAACATGTCATACCACACACACACACACACTTACACATACACATACAGATACAGATATAGAGTCATAGCCCACACGTAGCGACATCAGTACCGAAAAACCCACACACAAAATGCCAGCCGCTTAACTTGTATGTCAAGAAATTGTAGATGCTGTTTGCTGTTGTTGTTCGTCTGTCTCTGTACGAGTATTGGAAGCTGCGGAGGAGTATGCTAAGTGAATGGCTCTAGCTTGTAGCATTCGGTGCTCTCTGCTGCCACTGCAAGAAATGCTTTTTCATTAGCAAAGTAAATGCCAAACTAAATAATTTACGCTTGTGCTAAAATAAGTTGAGGCTTAGTTGTTCTTAATGTGCACATTTCGCAGCAATTTATTTATTTGATTGCCTGCTAGCCGCAATGGCGACACACTTATCAATATCGCAGGTGGGCAGCATTTTTTTTTTGCTGCTGCTGAGCTCCCATTGCCAAATTTGGCAACTTGTTGTGGAGCAGCACTGACAACAGCAACAATAACTGCGACAAGTAGCACACACAGTTGTGGTGAAGACTTTCCTGCTGCTGCTGTTGCTGCTGCAAATGACGGCTTATAAATGACGCCCACAGCTGGCCAAACAAAAGACTTAGGCAACGAACTTGCTGCCAGTTGTCAGAGCTCAGAGCTCAAAGCTCTCCACAAAAGAACAACAACTACGACTAGGCAAACCAAGCGGCTAATGAGCACATGTAAAGCAGTAAAAAATTATATAAACATTAATTATGTACATTTTTTCATTTTTTTCATCCACCTCTATCTTCCTCTCTCTCTCTCTCTCTCTCTTTATTTGTTATCCAAAAAGGAAACGTTGTAGGCGTTGAGAATGAAATGAAAATAAAAACTTTGTTTATATGTCGGGGGCACGCTGTGAAAATTATGAATGATGTATATGAAATTAGAAAACATAGTAGAGAGGTTTCGAGGCAACGCAAGTCCGAAGCGTTGAAAGAAAGAAAAGAAAAGAAAACAACGACAAAGCGCTAATTGCGCTTAAACTGAATAACTGCCGTACAGTCTATATGTATATATGTGTGTGTGTGTGTGTGTGTGTGTGTGCGTATGAATGAGCTGCGTAGGTTGAACCAACTTCTTGTCTGGGCCCGCTTGGAGCCGTCCAAGCTGTCAACAACAACAATAACAACAACGGCAGCAGCAATCACATCACATTTAACTCTTTTTCGTCTAGGTTTTCATTTGCTTCAATATATATACACACACACACACAAACATACACATACATCATTTTTGAAAAGTTTAACGCATTTTGGATTTTAAATGACAGCAGGGAGTCGCAATAATTGCCGCACAACGGAAGTGCGGTTGTCTAACGAAGTTAGCAGCGTTTAATGAGCTCAACCAGCATCAAGAGACCCAACGACATTATGACGTAACGCACTTTTCGATTTTACATATACATATATAAATATAGTGCGAATGTGTGTGACAAGTATAGAAAGCAAAACATAATTATAATTTTAATTTTTTTTCAATTTCATTTCATTAATGTAGTTTAATAACGTTTGGCTAAACGTCAAGTATATACGGACATGATCAAAGCAATATAAATAGAAACTTTGACTATAGCGAAGAATAAATTGGACACTTTGAGAATTAATTTGGACACAGTAGCATTTATTCAAATGAGACAACTTGCTAAAGACCAAGCCTAATTTATATAATAGAAATATATATAATACAAGACTATACTCTAAAGCTTTTCAATTAGTCTAGACAGTGCTCTTTGTAAAAATTCAAATAGCTGAATATCCAAAGAATTATGTAATCTATATGCGAGCCCCAAGCGAACAATAATACGAATCAATATTCGACTAATTCGCCAATTATAAAGGCCTCTTTCAGGGGATCGCTAATAGCTCCAAATTCTAAGCCTTAAGGCTTAATCGAATAACGCATCATTAAGGAATAATTTGCAATTAAGAACATTATTCCCATACAGGTGTCGATTTGATATGACCAAAGATTAAACAACGTGGTAGTCAGTGGGGCTAACGATCAGTTTAAGTAAGCCATTCAGATCAACTTGATATATGCAATCTGAGTCTAGATGGCCACATTTGACATGCAGATCAGGTGGGCGTTGTATAATACCCATTGTATACATATTATATGCATAAATAAGTAAATAAGTAAAACAACAATGTTGTTGAATGTTGAATAAACATTTTCATTGAAACGTTTCAGTTTTATTGGCAACATTTCTCAACTACTTAAATATAAATGTGGCAGTTTTAAGTACCACAAACAATACAAATCACAAAATTTAACCGGTTCAAAAAACACATAAATAAAAATAAAATAAAAGTGTTTTGCCATAAAATTAGCTCAGTGGCGTTAAAAATAAGTGAGACTCACCTTAGTTTGGGCCACATTCTGTTGTCGTGCGGTTGGGCGCGTGTTGTTGAAATATTGTTTATATTTGTTTGGATGACTGTCTGTTTATTTGCGCTCTGTTTCAAGTTCCAATTATCAGCGTGCGAAAATTAAACAGCAGAATATATACGACGACAACCCCAGCGATTTATCAGTTAGCTCGAGCGACGTTTATAGATTGTTGCAAAGACAATAAGCGGCATTAACTTGGCCGAATGTGTGTGTGTTTTTTTTTCTTTCTTTTTTGTCTACCTACGAGCTGAGAAACGGTTTCTGCTCCAGAACGTAAGTAAGCGCTTATTTAAAATGCGATAAAGATCTTTACGGTGCACTGCCACACGGCCGGGGTCTAGTTGGTAAGAACAACAATAGCAGTGCGCTCTCAGTTGACACTGCTGGTGACGGAGTTGCAGATGGATATGACGCACCAGCACACACAGCACATTTCATTCATAAGGAGAAAAAAGCGTTGAATACAACACAATGATCAAATACGAATATCAGCAACAGCAACAAAAACACAATACAATGAGCCGGAAACGGATGCGACGTCGCTGTTGATGTTTGTTGTGCCTTTGTGTGTCTATCTGCCTGCCTGCAGGATGCTTAAGGGATGGCTTCGTTCAGTTAACACACACACACACCCAAACACGCGCGCATACACTACTAACGTCAATTGCCGACTGCTCGTACAGAATTGTTAAAATTTACATTAACATTCGCATTTGCATTCAAAATGCATTATACGTTTATTTATTTATTTATTTATGATGGGCTCTTGCATTTGAAACGAATGACTGCAGCAACGAACTTTGCACACATTTATTGACTTATAACACACAACTGTTGCAGGCGGCACACAGCAAACGAACAAACAAAGAGAGAGAACAGCACTGCGAGAGAGATCGCTGAGCTAAACAGCTGGCAGCAACTGAACGCGCCGACGACAAAAACTCGACTGAGACGAAAAACGCACACAGAAAACCTACGCTCAGGCAAAAAAAAAACGAGCTCGCGCCCCGAGCCACAAATGATTCGTGCATTTTCATTCACAAATACTGGTCTCTGCTGCGCTGACTCAGGCAACTTTACAATGACCAACGGCTATGTGGGCAGCAACAGCAGCAGCAGCAGCAGAGGCAACAACAACAAACAGCAGCAACAACAGCAGCAGTCCAGCCGTCAGGCATTGAATTGTACATTTCAGCACAGAGAATTCCACAAGCGTTGCGAAGATTGCGATTGCATGCCAGCCATATTTGGCCAACCAGCCAGCTAACCCAAATTCACATTGAAAACTAAGGCCAAGATCGTCTGGCAAGAATTGCTCGCTGCTGTGTGCACAATAAATATAAAAAATAAATCACAGTCACAGGAGGAAAAAGTTCTCACACTCGACGACGGGTGTTGCATGTTGACCGGTGGCTATTTGATTTTCACATATGATCTGTGCCGCAAAACCATTTTCTTCTTGTTGTTTTTTCTCTTTATTTTTTTCCGTTTATTCTATCAACTAACTAGACTGGGAGTAGCGCACATGCACAAATATAGAGAGATTGGAAAACGGGTTGCGACTGCAACGGCTGTTAGCGCAATGATTAGTACGCCGTGCGTATTGTATTCCATGGAAACGGACACGTATTTAACTGCATTAAATTGCATTATT
The DNA here is from genome assembly GCA_035043445.1 of Drosophila silvestris. Classification (NCBI taxonomy): domain Eukaryota; kingdom Metazoa; phylum Arthropoda; class Insecta; order Diptera; family Drosophilidae; genus Drosophila; species Drosophila silvestris. Next base: position 2,142,586 of record JAWNMZ010000027.1, read on the forward strand.
GTCCAGCGTCTCGCTCTTGATGGGCACTAACGAGGGCGGTATGTTCAGCGTCTTGCCCGGACAGGCAGCTTCATATTGATGCTTCAAGCTTTCCATCTCATAAATGCACGTGGACAGAGCTGTGCGCAATTCACACAGCAACACCATATCCGAACGCAGCTCATTGAACGACGTGCATATGTCCTCCGTGGGCGGTGGGCCGGGATCTGCAAGCAGTCAATTATTGTAATAGTGGCCAAAATGAATTTGGAACTTGAATTACTTACCAACTTTGAACTCCTGTATGGCCTGCTCGAGCGCTTTCACCTTGCGCTGTCCTATATTCGCCGGCAATTTCATCTTTTGCGAGCGCAACGATACACCAGAGCCACGCAGATCGGCAAACTTGATGCCGCTGCTGCCAATTTCGATGGCATTCACCACAGAGTCCACCTTTGAGGGTCGCGGCTGATGATGCACCTTCTTCTTGTGCAGTTTCTTCTCGTATTTACGTGTGCTTGGTGTACTAGCGGCGTGTTCGTTCTGTTGATCCGCCTGCGAGATTAGTTTCTGTAGATCTTGTGTTTTGCGTTCGCGCTCCTTTTTACGCGCCTCGATTTTTTTCATCTCATTGATCAGCATTTGCTCCTCCTCCACCTGTTGGATGGTGCGCTTAAAGAGCTTCTCCAGCTGCTCTTTGCGCCGGCGCTCGTGCTCGGCGTCGTAGACAAACGTTTTCTTCTCACTGGACTGATTCTGATTTTGATTCTTAGACTTGGACAGCAGTGAAATAACTTCGTAATATCGCTCCTTAAGCTCCTCAACGGTTTTGATGCCATGTTGTTGGCGATTCCAGCGATCCGCCATCACAATGAAACGCAGGTCAAAGCTGTATGCGAATAATTAAGAAAGTTTCTTAGCAAAAAGTTCCCTACTACCAGCAATACATTTCCAAACTATTTCTATAGATGCAATATAAAATTAACATTTGCCAAAAATTAAGTGTATGCATCTCAAAAATCAACAAATTTTCACAAATTTGAAGTTGCACAGAGTAATATGTTAGTATTGCCCACTGCTTACCGCCTGGCCAGGTCAAAAAGATGATCCGTTTGCACCTTGCTCCAGTTCTGTATGTTGTTGCGCAGGTGTGCGTTATATTCGGTCATTGTGTAGCTTGGTATTTCCAGCTGCTTGTTGAATTTGGCAAATGGATAGTCTGTGGAGTCGTCCGTGACGCGTTTCCAGTGATGAAAGACGGCGGCGTCGTTGCGTGCCGGATTAGAAAATGGTGCCCATTCCCATTTGCGCACCTTTTTCATGCCCAGCCGTGCCTTGTTCTGTTTGTAGCCCGCGCCAATGCCCAAAGCGGTATCTGTGGGCAGCAGCGGCGGTGCATCTTTCTTATCCGTGTAGAGCAGTGCAAAGACCTCGCGGTGCATGCCCTCTGGACGCCGTGAGGCATGTTTGGTGCTGCAATCAAATTATGCTTCAAAGAGTAACCAAAAATTTGGAGGTGCGCCGGCGTTGCTTACCGTTCGAAATTCCGTTTCTTTGTGGCGAGAAACGAGTCCCTTGTGATTTCGGGCGTATTGGCACGATCAATGTCCAAAATATCACGCACATCTGCCGACATATTGTTTAAATTTTACAAAAAATATAATATTTCGTGAATCCGCTTTTATTGTGTACGGTTTGCTTGTAGTGTTGGGTAACGTTTTGCAATGTCATATCGATAACTCTGTTAAGTCAAAGAGCTGACTCTGTTAATGAAAGAGCGGCGGTTATGTTAAGTTAGCAGTGAGTAGTTCTCAAAACGTGCCCGCATTTCGCAATGTTGTTTTTCTGTCCGTCGTGCGGCAACATATTAATTATTGAAGAGGACACTTCCAGCCACAGGTTCACGTGCCACACGTGCCCATTCATATCGAAGATCAAGCGCAAGATAACAACGAAAACCTTTCCGCGACTCAAGGTATGTCCTGTAAAAACAGAAACTGATGCAATTCCTATGGATATTTTACTCATATTGTTATTCTCGACACACACACACAACCACATGCAGGAGGTGGATCACGTTCTGGGCGGTATTGCTGCTTGGGAGAACGTGGACTCGACGGACGCCGAGTGTCCAGCGTGCTCGCACAAGCGTGCCTATTTCATGCAGATCCAAACACGCTCAGCGGATGAGCCGATGACCACATTCTACAAGTGCTGCAATCACCAGTGCGGAAACACTTGGCGCGATTAGTCAAATGCGCCATTTACCAACACTGCTACTGAGACGCACTAAGTCCAGCTGCCGCCATATGAAAAACCAGAAGGAGCAGTCGCATTCCACGCCAGTCTGTGCTGTGGATGCGCCGAACGCTCTGAAGCTGGCTGAGCAATGCCTGCAGCTGGGCAAGGTGATTGCCCTGCCCACAGATACGGTTTATGGATTGGCCTGCGATGCCAACAATGAGGAAGCCATACAGCGTCTCTACGAGATCAAGGGCCGCGACGCGCACAAGCCGGTCGCGATCTGTGTGAACACCATTGCTGCACTGCGTCGCTATGGTCAGGCCAGCCACTTGAGTGACGAGCTGCTAACTCGCTTGCTTCCGGGGCCACTGACCATTGTGATCGAGCGTACGCCGCAGCTAAGCAATCGCTTTCTAAATCCCAGCACCACCCGCATCGGCATTCGCATACCCGACTTTAAATTCATGCGCGATCTGTGCGGCACGTGGCATGAGCAGCCCCTGGCGCTGACCAGCGCCAATCGCTCGAGTGCGCCGAGCAGCCTGCACATCAGCGAATTCCAGGTGCTCTGGCCACAACTAGGCGCCGTCTTCGATGCCGGCCGCATTGGCTTAAGCGAGGAGCGGCGCCTTGCCTCCACGGTCATCGATCTGGTCACTCCCGGATGCTATGACATTGTGCGTTCCGGTGTCGCACTCAAACAGACGCTAGCGATACTGCATGAATTCGGTTATGTTTCCAAATCCCAGTTGGGGCCCATTTAGTTTTACAGCGATCAATAATTGGAACTTTTTCTCATTTACGAATAATTCGGGTTCATATTTTTCTGAACAAAAATAAAAATTTATTGACTATTTTAAATTTAATAATTTCTTTTGATTAAAATCATTGTTCTCAAACAATTTATATTCAAACGATTTAAGAAACAAAAGATGAAAATCTTCCAAAATAAGAAGGAAAAGAACTCAAAAATTATTCCGATTAACTATTTTACATCCTTTACTATAATTTTACTATATCCAACATATACCTGACGCTGGTACTTTTGGCGCCATTAAAAATGTTCTTAAAATTTATATTCAAGCAAACTCCAATTTCCACTTTATTTTATTTTTACGGTCAATTTTCAATTTTGAATATGACTTTTGCTTGATGGGAAGGTTGCGACGCACCCATGAACACAATATCGATAATTAAAAGAAATATATATATATATACATATATATGTACAAACAGTGAGATGACTACTGTAATGGGGGAATCAAACAACCGCACTCGGGACTCAGTCTTTAGGCTAGTTGTAGTAACTGGTCTTTGCCACCTGGACGGGTCGACGTCGTCGTGGCAGCTCATTCTTCAGCAGTCTCCAACGCTCGGGTGGCCAAACAATAGCGACTGCTCGCGCAGACATCAGACCGAGGGCCACTGGGCCGAAAGTGTTGCTGTCCAAGGAGTGTCCCGTATGATCTCCCTCCACCCAACAGTGGCCATCGGGGACGCGGACAATCTCGTGCTTGTAACCGAGCGTGGAGACCACGTCGCCCTGCATGCCAACCACCCGCTTGATGATCTTCTGCGCTGGATCCTTGGGCGAGGTTAACGATATAATATCACCCCGTTCAACGGCGCTGCTGTGTAAGCCCCAACGCAACAAAAACACGTAATCGCGCTCATCTGCAATTGGATTCAAAGCAGGTTGCATCGAAGTACCTGCAGAGCGCAAACTTACTTATTACAGTATACTATTCCGTATGGTTGTAGAAGTATAGCTACCGTCAACTCTGGCCACATAGCCGACACAGTCGAGAAACGTGATGCCCAGTGGCAAACCGTAGAGCAAGGATTTACCAAAGCGACGAAATGCCATGACGGCATGGCTTAGTGTCTATTTGCTGGCAATGTTTGAGGTCCTTTCCCTTATCGAATTAGTTACAAATAATTCACCACAGCTAGCACATTTAGTTGCATACATACATATGAAATAGGTTTTGGTTCAGCTTTTGGAATTAATACATAACAAATAACTCACAAGTACTTAGACAGCTGTTCTCGAACCATTTTGACATTCACACGAATGCGTTGCCGTTCACATGTAAAAATAACACAAAAACAGGGTGTCGTCGTATACAATTGTTTATTAAAAGGTAAAATTGAGTAGTTATTACAAATCAAATTCCAGCTATTGTACTATGGTTACAGGTGTTTTTGATTTCATTTTCAACTGGAACTGGAATGTGATCGTGTCCATGGTGCTCTCAGCAGCCTTCCAGTTCGCTCGGAATGGGTATATCGTTTTGGATGGCAAACTGCAGCAGTGCCTTGTATTTGTTCTTCCAGTTGCCCACATCCAGGCGGATTTGCTCGTTATCCTCGTGCATCTGCTCTAGCTCAGTCCATTCATACGATTTTTTCGTCTCCAGTTCGTCTTTCTGTTCAATGCGCTTGATCCGACAACTGGCTGCATAGCCACGATTTTTAAGCGTTCGACGCCTCTGCTTCATTCGCACAATCTCGTCCCGGTTTAGTCCACGCATCTTCAGCGTTCGATTGAGATCCCGAACGGAAATCGTTACGAGCTCATCGTCCGTAATATCTGGAATCGGACATGGCGAAAGTGGAGCCTAACAAAAAAAACAATAGAACTGTTGCAAATAACTCGTATGTGTAGAATTTGAAGTTGTACCTACCAGAGAAGACTTTCTCTCACGCTTGGAGTCCATAGCTTATTACATAAAGACTTTGAATTGTTCACAAAATTGTTTTATAATAACAAATTCGCAATTTGTGTATGTTTTTGCGTATTACCATTCGCAGTGAAAACAGGTATACAAAACAGTGTGACCAACATCGGCAAACAATTAATTACACAAAATACTGCATATAAATACTAAAGTATGTCATCTCCTTAAAGATTTAAAAATACCGCGTTCGGTCACGCTGATAACAAGTGCTGTACAGGATAAGCGCAAGAGAAGAAGAATTTAACGGCAGTAGATGCCACATTACAATCCATTTTCTTTTGCTGCTGCTGCTGACTAAGTTGAACTCCGCTATGAAGACGCCAGTAATTTACAACAATGTCCCCACACCGGGCTGCATTCAAACGCCGCTTTCAGTCACAACACCCGACGGCGGCCTGCTCTACACCGGCTTCAAATGCATCAATTATATATCGGCGCCGCCCGCCAACGAACAGGAAGCGGCAGAAGTGAAAACTATGTCGACTCGCATAACAATAAGTGCACTCGATGTTAGCCCACTGTGGGCCAAAAGCGATGCATTATCAAATCGGCACTTTGCCATCGTCGCCGAGGATCTGAGCGTTCAGGTTTGGGACTGTTCCCTGGGCGAGGCAATCATCGGCCATAAGGCGCATCAGCATCAGCACGAGGCGCGCGATGTGCGCATGTATCCACTGATAAACGTGCTCATGGGCTACGTAGCCAATGGCAATATACTGTCGATAGATGCCAGCGATTTGGTCATCTACTGCGTCGCCTCCAACAGCTACTGTCGGCGCCCCACATTTCTGTCGCCACGGAACCATCAGCTCACCGTACTCCGGTGCTCGCCCTTCGATGAGCATCTGTTCGCGCTGGGGACAATGGTGGGCGCCGTTTTGATTTGTGATCTGCGCAAGATGTGCATCGTGCACAAGTTGAATGCACATGGCCAGAATGTGCGCATTTCTGGCCTGGCCTGGCGCGGGATGTCCTTCAGCAGCGAGGATGCAGCCATAGATAAAACAGCCAAGCCTGTAGCTGAACAGCGGCGCCGTAGTCCAGCTGATGCACCCGCATCCTCTAAAGCTCCATTAAAAGCCCAAGTTGCTGAGTCGGATGATCCCTTTGATATCTATAACTTTGATCATCTGGAGTCGGAGTTCGGTGCACCTGCGAACGTACGTCCGCGTCTGATCAGCAAATCCTCGGATGACTGCGGTGATTTTGTGGGCCTGGAGAGACCCACTGACAATATGGCCATTGACTACGTGGAGGCCTGTGAGCGCATGAAGGCTGAACTAATGGCTCCGCCAGACATTCCGCAAGTAGAGGTCACCCTGCAGGACTGTCAGACATCGGGCACACCTGCTCCACGCAGCGACAGCAGCAACAAGTCGGAGAAGGGCAGTGGCACACTGGTAAGCGGGTCTAGTGAGGGCAGTCTGGAGGACATACAGTTCATCTTCACCAGTGAGGGCATACAGTTCAGCGACTCCAGTGATGATGCCGTCCTTGTGGATGGCGAGCCGCCAAAGCCCAAACGTGAGGTTCTCCATCACATCTATCACCAGGCCGAGGTGCATGATGCGCCCGAATCGACAAAGCTACAAACTCAGAATAGGCCCAGTCCTAAACCGGACGCCAAGCTGACCAAGGAAGCCAGCGTGGATGCGCTCAGTTTGATTTCCACTGAGACGCGCGGAAGACACGACATTCTATTGGTGTCCATCAATGACAACGATGTCATCACGGTCTGGAATACGCTAACGGGCGAACACTGCGCCAAGAACTATAGCAAAATCAATGTAACAGGCAAGTGAAATACCAGGCAGAGTAATTAAAAAATTCTTAAGGGCATTCTCAATTACAGGTAAATCCAGAGAAGTGCATTGGCTAAATGATCAGACCATTGTCTCCCAAAATCGCCAACAGTTGTTCTTCTGGTCGTTTGAATACGATTTGAAATCGCATCGCTATAAAATTCAAAAGGATCAGGTGCACAGGAGTGCGGGTCAGGAGATTGCCACATGTGCAGTCAAATGCGCTGAACACCCACAAATATGGCTGACCATGCGGAATCGCCAGGTGGGAATTCTGAATCCGCTAAGCGGCCAGCTAAGTGCCATTTATGGCTGTCTGGCATTTGGTGTGCGGGCAATTGCCGAATGCCCGGATGATATGAATAAGTGAGTAAATAATATGTTAACACATATTATTGATAGACTGCCCGACTTAAAAACATTCTAATTGACTTCAAGCTCGTTTCCAAAGTTTTTACAGAATTTTGCTTATTTTGCTGGTTAACAACAATATAATTAATTAATCCATTCCCGCAGAATCGCATTGGGCTGCTCGGACAAACGCTTGGCGCTGTTCGACATATCCAAGCTGTCGTCCCGCTGCATACCCATTGATAGCATCCACGTGAATAGCGTCGTCTACTCGCTGGCCTGGAGTCCAGACTGCCTGCAGCTTGCCTATGGCACCTACGACGGCATTGTATGTTTTAACTGAGATTTTATTACGAGAACCGAATCGAATGAATTACAAGCGTATTTATTTGTGCAGGTGGGCATTCTGGATGTGGAACGCATGCGGGTGAAGACTACGTTTCGTCCGGTGCAGAAAAAGGAGATCTACTCGCTGATGTGGCAGGCGAACTACATCTTCTGCATTGTGAATCGTGTGCTGGCCATCTACGACCTGACGCAGCCACAGAAAGGCAAGTTGCATCAACACTCACAGGTGTTGTCTTGTGTTATAGGTCTGATTCTGGGCATTCCGCTGACCATAGGTAACCTTGGTCTGGGCGTCATGCGTTTGACGCTTGCGTATCTCGGCCAGGTGTATGGTCTCCCGATGATAGTCCCAAGCATTCCACGTCACGTTAATCCAATTGGACGGTGAGACATCGTTGGTAACCACCATCTCGGTCTGTCCATTAAAGTCGATTGTCTTTGGCGGCTCAAAGGGCACCGGTTGTAATTCCTTTTCAATCAACACATCATCCAGTTTGAAAAGTAAGGCCAGATTGGCACTGTTGAAGATGGCCTGCCTCAGGGCGGTGATGAACCGCTCGAACCACAGCTCGCCAATGCGCGCGTATGTCTCGTCCTGGAATCCAAATTTAATGTCCACATTCATGCACAGTTTACGCTGAACTTTTGCCGGCAGTAGCAGTCCATTTGTCACGGCCAGCGTCAGGCCGCAGAATTCTTTGATGTCCGCTTTGGCCAGACTGCAGAAATTGCCATCGGTTTGGTATTTCTTGAGGGCATCCATGCGCTCAAAGAAGCTGCACTCGAACCAATCCTTTCGTCGCTTAGCCAAATCTTGTATCTGCGTGATGGTGTCTTTGGCACAATGTGCCATCTCCTTTGTGACCTGCTGTTCCAACTGCTCGCGCAGCTTATTCAACTCAACAATGTGATTGAAGTAGTGATTCAGATTGCTCCACACCTTGGAAAGGTATACAAAGTGCGGCTGCGGGAAGCGGACACAAATGTTATAATCTTTCAGTTTAGCCCAATTCTCGAGTGCTTACAAAGATCAATTCCGACTGGATGGAAGTGCGCATGCTCAGCGTATCGTTGATCTTGGCCACAACGCACTCATAGCGACCCGTCTCCACGCTAACCAGATATGCCGTGTGCTCATAGCTGCGCTTCAGCGCGTTCAGGCAGCGCTGCAGCATGTAGAATGTGACAGTAAACTGATTGATGCGGTGCAGCTGCTCCAGCGGCACGCGATACAGAAGCTGTGTCTCCTTGCAATTGAATTGCAACTGATCGCTAACTGCCGTCTGGCATCTGTCACACAAGTTCTTCAGTCGCTCCAATGCCGCATTAAAGCCGGCGTTTGTGTTGCTCTGCGCCATTTCCAGATCACCAATCACTGCGTGCAGTTGGTGGGTATAGGTAGGGTATATAATACAAGGTCAGGAGTAATTGCCAGCTCACCATAGCGCACATTTTCGCGATCGCCATCGGGTCCATCGTTGTTGTAGATGACAATGCCCGCCACAGTGTCCGCCAGTCGCTGCAGGTACTCCTGTCGATGGTATTTCTTCTTGAGCACATAGTTCTGCAGATCACTGCGCCCGATGACGCTATTCAGCGCCATGGCGGTCAGCTTGAGCAGCACATGATTCCGGGGACATCCCAAATGATTGGTGGCCACAATGAAGACCTGCATTTTGGCAAACAGCTGATCTAGTTGCAGCTTACTGCAACTCTCCGGATACTGTAGAATGTCAGCAATGAGCAGCTTGAGCTGTTGCTGGAACTGCTGCTCGTACTGTTCGCGCACATAACTCAACTGTATGCCGTGGCCCATCTTTATTATCCAGGACATGCGCATATTGGCCATCGTGGTGTCAGTTTTGTCCAGGTACCCGCTCACAATGTTGTCGATAAATGCTGCAATGTTGCACGCACTCGGCTTATTCAGATCTGTCTGAAGCAATCCGCGTCGCATGTCTCGCACCATCAGATGCACCACAAACTTCATAAACTTCACATCCTCGTCAATGTCGTGTTCGCTCAGCTGCGCCAGAATGCGCTGGGTAATCTCCTCGAGAAACTTGTGTTGCGGATGCGACATGTTGCTCTCTCGATATTTGAGTATCCGTTTAACGTTTAATTTGTAGGCCACTCACAGTAAAACATAAATCGATCGGAATTTGAACTGTTTAGTGTGTGTTCGCACAGAGATTGTTTGTTATTTTAAATGACAAGTTGCCACTGGTAACAATATGTCAGGTAATGCTTAAGGAGAGTATGCTCAAATAGGAGATACCCTATAGGCAATGACTATTAAAATCGCCTGTCTGCTGTTGTCAGCTTGCAATCCATATCTATGTTGAAATCGTCAGTCTCAAACCACAATTGCATTGCCTTATTCATCCATTTAATCTCTCTCGTTTGCTCTTCCGCTTGACAGATGCCCAACTGCTGCGGTACATCGAACGTCCCAGTTATCTGTATGTGCGCGGAACCTTTCTGTTCGTCGGCACGGAGGATGGCTTCCTGCAGCTATACGAGCGCACCGATAGCAAGGTGTTGGGTTTTACAAGCTTAAAGCAGACGGCGCTGATTTCGCGTTATATCACAGACATTGCATTCAATCCGCTGGAGATCAATCAGTTTGCCGTTGTAGGCCATGAGAAGCTGCTGCACGTAATGGAGTTTCAGGTGCAGCAACGTGGCTGGATCAAGCTGCATACGTTCACGGCCAGCGATCCGAAGGCATCGATAACTTCGGTGAAGTGGAGCAATATACAGTCGCATCTGCTGCTCAGCTTTCACATCGAGGGCAAGGTCTGCCTGTGGAGCACCAAACAGCCGGAGCAACCGCCACTAACCATCACCTATCACTGCCCCATGTGGTGCGGCCTGTTTCTGCCCTCCGATGAGAGCATTGTTATGTGCAGCGGCAAAACACTGTCCCTCGAACTGATTAGCATCAAGGACGCGTTGGCGGGTAACGAACAGAATATATGCTCCAAAATGGATGCGCTGCTTAAGGTCAAATGGGCCAGCAAGTCTCTCACGCAGCCCCATGTGCCTGTGCTAAACGCCGCACAAAAGAAGCGACAGCGTCGTGACAAACGCAAGGCAAACCAAGCAGTTGCTGCTGCTGCGGCTGCTGCTGTTGCCATGGAACAGCCAGTAGGTATCAATGAGCAGACAGCTGAGCCGATTGAGCAACAGCCACCCATTGAGTCCATGCTAGGCGCACTCAGCCTGGAGACAAAGAGCACCAATATCAACTCAGCAGTGGAGTGCAGCAAGTGCAAGGAACCGAAGTCGCAGCCAAAGCTCGACAACTTTTTGGCTGTAAGTGGGAAACTGCTTAGCTCTACGTGCTCTAGATGCTTATAATATTAAACTGTTGCTTACAGCATAGCCGCACTTGTTTGTGCCTTACACAAAAGGAGCTTAACAAAAGCGCGCTGGAGAAGTTGGCCATTGTGCTCACCGAGGACGCGGCTAAAATAGATAAGGCCGTGCTTATGTCCAAACTATTTAGCACCAAAGTTATGGCCAAGGACTTGATTGCCACCGAGCGTAGGTTTTGTGCTTTAACAATTAGATAAACAGTTCTTAATCAACAGCCTGGTTTTTTTAGTTACCAATCTCAAGCATTCCAATAACAAGGACATTGCGCCCCTCTGCCTGGCTGTATCCACTTTTAAGGTGCGCGACGAACTTCAACAACACATTGACAACAAAACGCTCAACGAGTGGCATGTATCTGTGGCGCCCTCAGTGTCCTTTGTGTGAGTATAGATTAATCCCTGTCCAAGACTATCAGCTAACTATTCTCCTAATGTGCAGCTTTTGGCAGAAGTGCTGCAAGGCGTACGCCCAGCAAATGGAAGAGCAAGGATATATTTTGCATGCAGCAACCTATCTGACGGCCATTGATATGCAGACCGCGGCCATCGATTTGTTATTGAAGCATGAATACTTCAGGGAGGCATTGGCAAATGCACGTATTCATTTGCCCGCCACGGATCCGGTGATTAAAACCATTATCAACAATTGGCTGGAACAGCTCGAGAAAACGGGCAACTTTGCAGCGGCAGCCCTAATGTAATTTTGCTTACAATTAATGAGAAACCAAGTTTAATGCGAATTTCTCAATGCCTTGCAGTTGTGTGCTGGACAATGAGATGTTGCGTGGTTATACGTATCTGCGCAAATTCCGCAACTGTACTCCGGAAATTGCAGATCTCATGGAGCAGATCAAGCGCATGGGACAGCTGGGACCACTGCTTGATGACGGCTGCCAGGAGACAGCCGAAGCAGCGGAGAATGGCGGCGAAAAGAACCCTGAAAAGGCGGCCTAAAACACTCACAACTGCCAAAATACAGATGTCTGTTTAGACGTAGATTAAGTTAGATGAAGTTAACAAAAAAATACACATGAATCAAATGAGCTTCTCGATCGAATGTAGAAAACCCCAAACGGGCAGCTTACTAACATTAAAAACGAGTTTTATTTTATCTTCCACTTGATTTGCACTAAAACAGACATTAAGAAAATTATCACTTTAAAAATATGTCATTAAAAAAAAACATACAAGAACAAGAACAAACATACAAGAGCACAATAGCTTAAGTTACTATTAAATTGAATAATGCTGGAGATAACTTTTCATCAATTATGATATTCAATCGCTTGTAAACCGTTTGACTTTCGGAAAGAAAACGTTACATGAATTTATACAATGTCCAAGGCACATTTAGCTAGTAGAAATCAAACACAAAGAAGAATACACATTCATATACATTAAATGAAAAGAAATACCAAGTTTTTCTGATTTTTTGTTTTTTAATTAGAACAACTTCAACCTTAACCAAAAGTTTACAGACAACGCGGCCCATTTGTTGCTTTAAACAAATACGATCCCGTTAGCCAGAGGCCAAAGACAGAGAGACGCCGCACAGCATAAAAACAGCTTAACGAGTATTGTTTTGGTTTTGTCAGACAATCAAATTATGCAAATGCAGCGCGGCCGGCCTCTCCGACAGTCAACGTCAGTCAGAAATTAAGTTTATTTAATTGCTTGAACTAAGGTTCGAAGCGACGGCGGCAGCCGCACTGCCAGCTGAGGCAGCAACGCGCAGTCGCAGCAGGGCCAATGCGAGTGAACTTGCTGCGCAACGAGACGCAGACAAATTAAAACAAAAAGTTGTTTTGGTCGAGAAAGCTAGGCAAGGAGATACCCTGTACCCATGTAACTGTACCCTTACTAGTCGTAGATATCATAATCGATAATCGCAAACTTCGTCTAAGACAACTTTTGTGTTACTTAAAGAAACCTTGATGCATTTTCTACTGCTGATCAGCAACGTATATTTCTAGCGAATCGAATAATAATATTTTGAAAATTATGGTTTTACCGTAATCAGAAACAGATTTTCAATGGATTATAAAAAGCTCAAGATGTATAATATTATAACATCCTCGACAAACGTATAACAACTGAGCATGCATTAGTCCAGAGTGCTCGACTAAAAAAATACCCTTCCAGACCACAAACCCATTTCATATAATTAACAGCTTTCCCACTTAGTTTATGATTAGTGCACAGAACACAAAATTAAGTTTCGTTGTTTTTTTTTAATTATTTGCAATTGTCAACACATCTTATTCTTATTTGTATCCCGTTGCAGTTAACATTTTTCTTTATTACACCCACTCGTTAACCAAATTTTAATGAGTACAAATATTTATTTCAATAAGCAACGACTGACGTCGACGTCTCGACGTCGTCGCTGCGCCGCAACGCAGCTGAGAGTCGGCCACAATCAGAGCCAGAGGCAGAGCCAAACGGGCAAAGCCGAGGCACTTTTCAGTTGTTGGGCAGCCGCTGAGCTCAGCTGACGCGTTAAGAGCTACAAAAGTGTTTTCGGAGTCGCGTTCGTTGCCAGAGTCATTTGATTTTCACTTTTAACTGTTTGGAAGCGCGCGCGCGTTTGTTTAACCGTTACCATTAGCCGTGCACGTTACGGTTTCCCTGCGAGAGTGTGCGTGTGTAAGTGTGTGTGTGTGTGTGTGTGCGTATTTATACAATACCTATCTGCATTATCAACGCTACGCATGTTAATGCTGTTCTCACGTCTCTCATCCACTCGCAGACTTGACCCAGAGCTGTGCGTTCAGACCGTTGTACAATTAAGCCGCAATTCAATTATAATTATGCTGAAGTGCGTTTCGCTTTTGCTCAAGTGAATAGAATGGGATGGAATAGAAAGAGGAAGAAATACTTATTTAACTCGCATCAAAAGTGCTAGAGCAAGTGCGCGGCTTTTTGTTCTGTGTTTGTTCTGGTTTTTAGCTGCAGCTGCAACTGCTACGCTTTTCCGCTGCCAATTTCCTGGCACACATATGTCACATATTGATGTTGGATTTTTTGCCAGCACGCATTTTCATATGACAGCAGCAGCGGTAACAACAACAGTAGCACCAATAGCAAAAGCAACAGTGGCGTCAACGACGACGACGACAACTTCTCCCCACTGCATGACTCAACGCTGAACAATTTTTTGTGTGTCGCTGATGTTTTTTTTATTATTGCTGTTTTTGTTTGTTGTTGTTTTTGCTGTTGCTGTTGCTTTTTGCGTAGTTGTACCCGCAGCGCTGCTGATGGGAGTGGATCTGAGGCTGAGGCCTGTGGCGCATGTGAAATCATTTCTTGCTTGAGCGATAATTTCTACAATTCGTGTTTCTGTTTCTCCCTCATATTTGTATTTCTTTAGCGGCTGTAACTTACGACGGATTAATGCTAACATCGCGCTGCAATAAAGTGAAAGGTAAGCCCATCAAAAAACGAACTGCATGCATACAACATCAAATCGAAATCAACAATACTAATCACACATACACACACACACACAAATACAAATATTTATTGCATTTTGAAACGCATTTAACGGCAACGCACTCACAATTGAATTCCTTTTCCTTTCTATGCTTTCGACATGTAAGTCATTAAGATTTGCATAATAGTTAAACATCTGCTCGCATTGCATTGTTGTTTATTCATGCATATGCACCTATCATGCCATTTCTTATTGTTATTTGTATCATTATTAATGCTACGTTTATTTGTTATTTGTGGATGCTATTGAACTCTCCGTCGACAGTCACAAGCAACTGCAACTATTAACAATTATATATATACACATGCATGTGTGTATAACAATCTCCACGCCAGTCATACGTAATAATAATACAATTTATATATAATTCCATAAACACAAGCACAGTGCGACAGAGACAGAGTTGGCGAATAAAATACAATGCAAATTGTTGTTGTTTCGAAATATGTTGAGCGCAGTTTTTCACAGCAAATTAAGCGGAATCTACATAATTTTGTAATCCCCATCCAACGTCGACTAGTGTTACAGATACACCATAAACATAGTACACATAAAAGTTAAACTGCTGAAAGCCGCAGCAAAGGCGCGGCAGTCAAGGGCGCGATTTTGCATTTTATTATAGCTTACATACTCAGTCTTGCAAAGGGGTCATTATGACTGGATTGCAATGTTGGGCAGGTTTTTGAAAAGCTTTCTAATCCAAAAACAATTGACCAGAATGTGCCAACAAATATATATATTTATATAATATATATTATAATATATATATATAAATATATATATATATTGAACTATTGCACATACCGAACCGGATATTTACTTAGTATAGCTGTCATATAAGTACAAATTATCGATCAATTCAAACGTCATAACTTATATGCCATTATACCATTATTATATGAATCCAATAATTTAATATATGTACATATGCTATTTATAGTTCCTGTATAAATGCCGTGATTAGTAGTTGACACATCAGGAAGAATGCGGCTTGAATTCACATTTAGCTTATGGATTCTTTCATCTAACTAATAAATAAATAAACATAATTTACAAAAAACCATCCAGCCTGAAATCTCCGTTAAATACTATAAATAATAATATTACTAACTCTTCTTGATATTTTTAGGAGAACGATTTCATTTTATAACTTTTGCATATTAATACAATATTTAATATTTATTGTCAATTGGTATGACTAAAATCTATAGCTAAGACCTGTTAATGTAAATATAGCGCTGGCTTGAATATTCTAGTCAGTCAGTCTAGTCACTTACAAATAGAATCTCAATGAACCTCATCAATCAACAAACAATAAGAAATTGATTATTGAATTCAAAGTTCAGTATTTAATAAAAATTTTAAAAAATATTCAGATATTTATTTTATTTTTTATTATTATTATTTATTAATTTATTATTTATGTAAATGGATAATTAAACTCTAAGTTCAGAAATCGATAAATATTTTCGGCTGCAAAAAAAAGTTTAAAAACAGTAAATATTTATTAAAAATATCTTTTGATTCTAACTTTCCAAAATTAATGACTTACCATCCAAAAAATTGTATTAAATTAATAATTACGGTATTTAAACTGCAACGAGCTAACGACGTCCATTTAATGTTCGTTGTATATCTCGAGTTTATTCACTTAACACATTTTCAAGTAATACGCAAAGCTCTCAACGATAACAACTTGTGACTGTGTCTGTTGCTAAGAATAGACATATTGCGAGTAACTCGCTGTTTAAACCCGTTTCAATGGCTGCCAAAATCTATCAAAACCGGACAACTGGGGAATTGCTCACAATATTTGCATAGCCAGCCAGAATTAACGAAATGGGGAGGTACTCAAGTGAGAAACGATTGCAATTCTTTGCCAGCCAAAGAAAGCGGTGGCACAGGAAAATTGAAAAAGCGGCTTACAACGCCAGCGGAATCTCAATGGGGCATAGGGGCGGTGACCTGGCCACATTTAGGCGTGCGCATATCCGGCCAATAACATTATGGCTTTTGGCTTACGACTTATGGCAATGGCAAAACGCACCCAGCTGGAGTCGCCCACGCGGGCAGCACGCACCTTCAAGCTCAGGTTGATGATAATGATGAAGATCACTTATGGCGCACCTGTCGACGGCATTGAGTGAGGCTCCAGTTCTGATGAAGAGACACAGTCGCTTGACTATTATACAAAGATTACCAAATGACTGACTAAGCCGCTAACTGACGTTGGCGTTCGCTTATATGATTGACTGCTTAAGTCTGACTGTGTGTGTGTGTGTGTGTCTGTCTGTCTGAACGTTTAGCGCTTGGTTATAATTGATTGAATTATTTACCTTTTGCACACGACTTCGTGATATAAGTAGCAAATTGTTTACTTGCGAGCAGTAGCTGGTTAGTTGGCTGCAAGCGGAGGCAGAACAAAAGACTTAGGCAACGAACTTGCTAACTGTCGCTGAGACAAATTATAAATTAAACAATTTAGCATTGTTAAGGTATTAAAATAGGTATTAAACATTTATAATGTCATTTGAGTTTTTGGAAATATTTCAATTAATTGTATTTCGAAATAAGGAAGAGATTTTTCGACAGTCTAATGAGTTCAATCTATCATCTAATGCTATTATAAATAGTAAAATATAATATATCAAATATAAACTTATTTATGTGCTATTTAAAAGTGTATTATAAATTGCATAGAAAGTATGTCTTTCTGAAATGAAATTTAATACGATTTTAAAGGTTAGTGTTAATTCTAAATGTTGTTGGTATTAGATACATTTTTTAATATAATAATAAATACATAAAATGTTATATGCATATATTCTAAAATCAAAGCAAATAAAATGATAAACCTATTTTGCTTATATAGTTAAAAACAATAGCTAAGCAAGAATTTTTTGTAAGTTCGAATCGAGTGATCAGTGTGATCGAAAAGTGAAAATCTCTCCCGCAGCTGGTCAATAGCACAATCTCTGCATATGCCGTTAACTGTCCGCGAAACTAGTTCTTTGCCTAAGTCTTTTGTCAAGATGGCTTTTAGGCACTCACACTTACACACTCACACACTTACGCTCTCACACATTCTAACACACATTCACACTCATCGGCTTAGCTATAGCATCTTCATTTCCATTTCAGGGGCAACGGCAACTAAAGCAAACCAAAACCATGACAAGAAACAATTAGGCCGCTTAACGCTTTCGCATTCGAGCGCCTCGAAACTCATTGAAATATTGAAGTATCAAAGAACTAAGTAGAACTAGAACTAGCTTGTCATCGCCTCGCACCACTGACCCGCTCCAGCTGCAAGCCAAGGCCGGCTGGCCAAAAAAAAAAAACAAAGAAAAAACCCCAACCAAACGGCAGCTTTAACGCTTATTTTCTTTTCGTTCAAAACACCAACAACAACATCGCAATAATGAATTATCAGAAGGCCAGTGAAACGCATTCACCGTCCTCGTTCAAGAAGCCGAAACGGCCGACGGGCAACGGGAACGGGAACAGCATACAAAACTTTTGGAACGAACGCATCATGGAGCGCTTTATAAAGGCGAATCTATTCATTATTTGCTGTGTGGCGGCGGGCCTCTTGCTGGTAAGTAAACCAATATCGTGATTTACACTTGCACACACACACACACACACACAAACACAATATATATACTCATGTACCCCATCATTATATTTCTGCTGTTGTGTGTACCGTTATGATAACACCCCGGCCACTTTTTGCGCCACTTAAGTGAAAATGAAATGAAATGAAATCGTTTTGCACAAAACATAAAAATTTCAACTTTTTGTGCTGCTGTTGCTTTTGACAGACTGACGGACACACGAACAGCAGCAACAAGCGCTCATTAATTGATTGATGGATGACTGCGAAGCTAAAGTGTCTCCGCTTTTGTACACAGCTTCTGCTCCATCTTCAACATCAACATTAGCTCTACTTCCAACTGCATCTTCAACGGTTGCAGCAACAACAGCTAAATTTCGATTTCCGTTTTGTTTGATTTCTGCTTTCGCTTTCGATAGGCTTGCTGAGACTTTGTTAATGTTTTCAAGAGCGAATTAACACTGTCAAAGATGCCATTTGCGACAGCACAAATTATATGCCAACATTCTTAATCAGTATTATTAGTTATTAGCTATTATTAGTTCGAGTAATATATCTCATGGCTGCAATAGCTCACTTAAAAATTGAGTAAATAGGAACTATCTATAGAATATATATCAATCCATTAATTTAGAATTATTCAGATTTTTGACTTTCTGAAAGAACCATCTTAACTTCATATCACCATATGATCATATAAAGTCGTTTTTGAAACAGTATCTGTTAATAATAAATTTCTTCTCTGAATAACTTTTGGGACTAATTAAGATATCCCATCAATGATTAATGATTAATGATTAATGATTAATGTCTTTTTCTTTTCTTTTGCACTCAATTTTCTCGCCTGGTCCACATAGATAGTGTATTTGGGCGCTTTCTCGTGTGAGGTCTCTTGGTTGCTTGAGGCGCATGGGGAGCTGCCCTTTGCAGCCTATACGCTGTGCACTCTCTTCTTTGTGATGTTTGTGGCCAGCACCATCTTAATCCATGGCCTGGTCAGTGGTCTGTGCTGGCCACTGTTTGCCTGGTCGGCTGTTATAGGCCTGCTGTCCATACCAGAACTGGTGCTAGTAATGCTCATGACCACCCAGCACTGGGTAAGTACTAAAACAGCTTTAGGTAAAGCCTTGGCTAATCCTTATGGCCTCTGCAGGGTCTGCAATCGGTGCATGGATTGACGGAGCTGACATCCTATTTGATTCGACTGATTATTAATTGCCTGGCGTTGATCTGTGTCATACCCACGGGCATCAAGTGGCGTCGCGAGAGGCAGGTGCTTAATCAACTGCAGGGATTGGCCACGCGACTCTCGCTGCAAACTCCTGCACCCAGTGTGCCCATGACGAAAGCAGATTCTCGTCGCTCCAGCCAGCGGCTAAATGGCTTCGAGAATGCCGGCTATCAGTTGTGCGACGAGGCAAAGATGCCCCTGGGCAATGGACTCAATAATGGGGGCGGCCAGTTGTTTGGCTCACAGAATGAGTTCAATGCCAGCATGTTTGCTCCGGCACTGGCGCAACAGTTCAGCACTGTTGCTCCGGGTCAGCGTTCGAGTGGTCATCGCGCCCAGTCACTGATGGATCTGCGCTGCACGCTGCCGGGCATGTATAATCCAAGGCATGTGTTGGACACGGAGGACAAGAATGCCAAGTATTTTAACATCACCATCGATGATCTGAAAAACAATCTGCAGGATTCGCATAGGCCGTCGCCGCCATCGCTAATAGGCAGCACCAGCAACGATCCGATCTACTGCTCCATTGAGCCCAAGCAGCTAACTCCACCACCCGCCCAGCTGCGTCACTATCAGCAGCAGCAACAGCAGCAGCAACAGCAGCAGCAACAGCAGCAGCTGCAACGTGGACACAAGCAGGGGCCGCCGCAGAAGCTCTCGCGCAACTGCATCTCACTGGAGAATCTGGATGGAGTCAATAAGGTGCAGAATGACCTGGCTGCCTATGGCAACAATCTGCTTCAGAATTATACGCAACAGCAGCAATACTATCTCGCCATGCTCCTCAACAACCCCTCCAGCATCAGCAAGCGGCTGCTGTTGCGAATCTCTATCGTCGCCCCTCCGCCTGCAGTTCCCAGGGTAGCTGCACGGTGCTGGCGCAACCGCTTCAGCGACGCGGCTCCCAGCAGCAGATGCAGTATTACGGCGGATTTGGATACGCCAACTATGCCAATCCTTACATCACAGCCAACAGTAAGTTGTCGCTGGGCAATGAGTCCGATGACTATCGCAAATACCGCGACGTGGCACTGTAGAGCGGATCATTCGCACCGACTTTAGATTAAGCTCCCAGTCATAACTCTATATATAGTGCATATATATATATATGCATTCACATACTCATTAGCTGTAGAACGCTCGACTACCACATTGACATTCCTCGGAATAACGACCAAAGAGCCACAAAACTAACTCAGTTTCAGTTCGTAAAGTTACAAATTGAGGAAGCCGCACAGCTTGTAGATTAGCTTTAGTTATAGATGTTACAAATTCTAGATATCGCCTACGAACTTCCCTTTAACAACGACAACGATTTAGTTAACGATTCAAATCAACATTACCTTCTGAGGAACACTTTGTAATACCAGAATATATTATTATTTAATTATATTATGTAATTAAAACTTGTACTCATTGAATAATTAAGTAATTACTACCCGAAATTTATAATTACTGCCTGCAATTTCTAATTACTTGAGTATAATTTAACTAATTGCTAATGGTCAGATAACAAAATTACTGAACTGTAAAGTAATCATTACCTTACATAATTAATTTCAGGTGCAGTAATTACAATTGTAATTAATAAAACACTTGCAAATACATTTGCTATAACTTTTAATTACTGTGGCAGTTATCGCTTGTTTTTCTAATTACTTAAGTAATTATGTGTGTAAAATCGCCCTAGTACTAAAATACCTTGGCTTAGCGAGTAAAAAGGACAACTCTGTATTTGATTTTATTTTTTTATTTTTTTATGTAGCAATTATATTTAAACATTAATCAACCTATTGAAAGGCTATAAAACATTGATTTGTAAAGGTATTTGATTTTAAAACTGATTTCTGTAAAGTTGTGTTTAATAATATTTAACAAATCGATAATTGTAAATACATATATACTTGTAGTATTCTATTCAAATATTTTTAATATTAACTAAAAGTCACTCACGGATCCAATAGATCAGCC
Source organism: Drosophila silvestris (assembly GCA_035043445.1). Taxonomy (NCBI): domain Eukaryota; kingdom Metazoa; phylum Arthropoda; class Insecta; order Diptera; family Drosophilidae; genus Drosophila; species Drosophila silvestris. The sequence continues at coordinate 2,163,745 of JAWNMZ010000027.1, forward strand.
AGCGGATTATCGGAAGCATTCCCTGCACTTGCCGGCAAGGGCGTGGCAGTTATCTTGCTGGGCACCTTTTTGGCCACATTGCGTGGAGCCGATTTAACGATCTTGGCCATACTGACAACAGCACCTCGCTTAACGCCAGCTCCACTACCAAACAGATCATCGTCATCGTCATCATCGCTGAAGAGACTTTTACTTGATTTAGTCTGCAGCCTTGACTTGTTGCTTAAGGATTTGGGCGGCTTCTCCTCATCGCTGCTGCTGCTGCTAAAGACAGAAGTTTGGCTTACGACAGCAGCTGGAACAGGAGCAGCTGCAGGAATCGGAGTATGTTTGGGTTTGGTTTTAGTTATGGGAAGAGAGGCGCTGCCAAATAGATCATCACCATCATCGCTGTCATCAAACAATTTGCTGCTGTTGGGCGTAACAGGCTTTGGCTTAGACTTGGTCACCAGCTCTGCCGGTTGCTGTTTGTTTAAAGAAATGGAAGCAGCTGTGGATTTGAAATCCTTTTCGTGAGGTTTCTTGGCTGGCAAATTAGAAACTGCTTTCGCTTTTTGTGCCGGCTTAAAGAGTGCATCATCATCTTCATCGCTATTAAAAAATGAAGACGCCAATTTGTCTTGCTTTAATGCAACTTTCTTGATCTGTGGTTCAGCTGCTGATGGCTTCGCTGGCGCAACTGATGCTGAACTAAATAAAAAGTTGTCATCGTCACCGTTGTTATCCAAAAATGACACATACGATTTAGGGGGCCCGGTATTTGTTCTTGTTGTGGACACTAATGGTGGCTGTGATCCACTTGGTGGGCTAAAGCCGTAACTCCTTTGATCATACTCATCGCTGTCCAAAAATGAAGGCACCTTGAAGTCATCCTTTGGTATCTGTTGCCTGGCCAAAGCAGCTGCAGCTGGTCTCAAGAGGGAGCTGCTAGCTTGTTCCTTCTTGGCAATGGGCTTTAAGTCATCTTCTGGTGGCTGTGTGGGCAATAGAGTTGAAGCAGCTGATTGCAAAACTGAAGACACTGCAGCAGATTTTCTCTGCACTGCTTTGCCAAAGAGCGCATCATCATCCGGATCGCTGTCGAGAAATGATGAGGACTTGGCTGAGCTTGTTAATTGATGAGTTTTTTCATATTTATCATAACTCTCAAAGCTGGGCAGCTGTGTTGTCTTGCGTGCAATGCTGGAAGTGCCTGCTGCAGCAGCTATTGGAGCTGCGTCATCCGGTTGCTCCTTTAACAGTGTCTTGGCATAGTTCTCCTGTCGCGCCCGTCGGGTCGAGGGACGCCGATGAGCTGGACCACGCACACGGGTTTTACTAATACACTGAAGAATGCTATCCGTCTCGCTGGAGCTGGACTTGGGAGCTTGGTGAGCTGGGGCTGGTTCTGTTGCTGGTGCTACTGCTGGCGCTGGAGTATTTGCTTGCTTCTTGGGAAGCTTTGGCAATGTGCCTCCGCCAGGCAGGAGCGCTTTGACATTGATATTTATATTGGGCATTTGCAGTTTTTTAATGGGTGAAGTAAGCTTGGGCGGCTCAGATGCATTCTTATCCACAATATCGATGGGTGGCGGCTGATCAAAGATCTGCTGGCTAGCGCCAGCGCGAGCCGTCTCACTAAAGTCATCATAGAAGATGGTGTGAATGCGCTTTGTTGATGGACCAACTGACTCCACACTGACGGTAGCCACAGCGGCAGCTACTCCTTCATCCTGATCATCATCATCCTCTGGCGGCACATCGCTAAATAGATGCATGCCACCATAATCCTTGTTGGGTTGCTCCAACGACGTCGCAGCTGCTGGCGTTGCCTTTGAGGCACTTTGCGGCAAGTCGGGCAAGTTGGGCTCGAAGAAATCCTGAGCGCTATCAAACATTTTTGAGGCGCTCAAACTGCTCAGGCTGCTGGTGCCAAGGGATTGAAAGAACTCGCTATCGTCTGGTGGCTCATCCGAGAAAAGGCTCGAGTAGTTCTGCACTATTTGCTGTGCGGCTGCAATGTCTTCGACTGGTGGTGTCTTTGGAGTTCCGATTTCTGTTTTCGATTTATTATTGCTTACATCTGCTACCAGGCTGATGATGGGATCCTCATCATGTTCCTCTATTGCTGAGCTGTGCTTTAGGTTCTCGAATAAATCATCCATTATTAAAGCCCTCTCATGCTGCTGCTCCGCTTCCTCTGCTGCATCCTCGGAATAATCAGATTCTTTTTTGTTCGCTGGCTCCAACTGAGCTGATATTTTGTCATTCTCCTCCTTTTCAGTTGTTTTAATCGCAGGTAAATCAGCTGTTGGTTTTGTAATTTCATTTGTTGTTTTGGCTTCATCTGCATTTTTGAGCGAGGAGCTTTTAATTGCTTCCTCATCACCGAAATCGTCACTAAATAGATCTGCTTTTGGTATCTTCAATTCAGCCACTTTGATTTCCTTTGCCGAATTAGGCAAATCCTTTGCTGCCTCACGCGTTTTGGACTGATCTTCAGAGAATCCTTCGACGGCCTCCTCATCACTAAAATCGTCACTAAATAGATCGGCTTTCGACTTTGGGTCGGGTGTCTTCAAATCTGCTACTTTTATTGCCTGTGCCGGTTCAGGCATATCTTTTGAAACCTGATTCTTTGTATCCAACGATTTGGCCAGATCCTTAACATTTTGTTCCTCGAGCTTAGTTGTCTTTATTACGCCTTCGATTTTCTTTGGTCTGTCTGAAATATCTTGCTCCTGCTGTTTAAGCTTATTCTCTTTGTCCTGCTCTTCTTGAATAGCTCCAACGAATAGCTGCTTGTTTGACTTGGGTGTGCCAAACAAATCATCATCGCCAATATCATCGAAGAGACTTTTTCGCTGAATATTTGGTGGCTCAACAACTGCCTGTGGCTGCGTTTGTTCGCGCTCCTGTTCCAGCTTAGATGACTGTGAAATAGGCTTTGAGTTTGAACTGAATATATTATTGGCATTATCATCATCGTCATCATCGAACAGCGAAGTCTTTGCAACCAATTTGGTGGCCAGTGGATTTGACGGCATCTTCTTGGCAAATATATCATCGATATCCAAATCATCATCATCATCAAATAGGGAGATTTTAGGCGCTTGGTGCTGTGGCTTTGCCTTTGGCGTAAAGGCACTGAGGAAGTCATCTACATCATCATCCAGATTGTCATCGAAAAGCGAGGTGGGCAACTTCTTAGCAGTCATAGCTGCAACGTTGGGCTGTTCTCTTAGGGTTGGTGTCAGCGGTGGACTATCGTCAAAGAGATTATGATTACGAGATGGTGTCTCCTTTGGTGCCTTCTGGGCAGGTGCGATAGGTTTGACTTCTTCAAGGGCCGCTTTTGCTTTAGGTGGTTCCTTCGCGTGGACAACAGTGGCTGGTGTCGCTGGGCTGTTGGTTGACTTGGATTTTACCTTGTCCACAATTTCAGACATAAACGAATCGAATTCATCATCATTGAAGAGATTTACAGGCCTGCGTTTAATTTGACTGGCTGCAGCGACTGATTTTATTTCACTCTCCTGGCTAATAGGCACTTCAATTGGCGCAGCTACTGTTATTGGTTCATCAAATAGTTTTGGTGGCGATTGTCTGCCCACAGGATGTGGTTTGCTGGCGCTGCTGCTGCTTGAGCTAAGCGAGTGATCCACACGGGGTAAACGATGTGCCGCTAGGTGCGATATGGCTGGCGATGAGTTCAGCGAGGAGGAGGTGGATGGCGGATCGTCGCTGGGTGGTGAAGCACGCAGCGCCTGAAAGAGATCGCTCTCGTGTGGATTTCTTTGACTGTTGATAATTGGACGCGGCTGCGCCTGGTTGCGAGTGGCTGGTGCCACAATAGGCTGTGCTGCAGACCTTGAAATTGGCTCCTGGGGCAGAGAGGCCAACGAGGATGAATCCGATTGCTGCGTTTCCACTGGCTGACTTCTGGGAGTAGGCTTTGGAGCAGCAGCTGCTGCAGCCGTAGCCGTAGCCGTTTCCAGCTCATCCGAAGAACTCGAGGAGAACTGCTCGGGCTGCTCATCCTCGCTGTTCTCGGCGCTGTCATAGAGTCCGGCATACTTGTGCTCCTGCCACTCTTTGGAGCCAATTATGTAGGGCAAAGGTATGGCATCGTAGGGATTCTTAGCACGAAAAATAGTGCTGCAAGTAATCGGAACATAAAAATGATTTGCAGATCACAATTGCAATACATACGTGGTATTCAAAGCACCATCGTCTTCGTCATCCGAGTCAGGTAATTCAATGGTCACCGGTTCAAAGTTCTTTCTAAACATCCTCAAATTGTTTTGCAGAAATTCGTTGGCCATTTCCTGGGAACTCTTCACCGGAAGTTCTGGCTGAAATTCTCTGTATTATTAGAATATGCAATTCCAACCATTTGGATGTTTTTTCATACCTTCTTATTCTGTTCCTCGGGCATGACAAAATCATCGTCGTCAACTTCCTCCACGCGATACTCGACGAACTGCTGGCCAAATTGCAGCGAGCGGAGACTGTTGGTCGCATTATCTAACGCAATATTAACGCGTCTCACATTCGTTTCGAATTCTTTTAATTTGTGGCTGGTGCGTTCGCCGCTTTCGTGCAGATTCTAAACCCAAAAAAAAACAACACACATTATGAGTAATGGTGCAAATTGTTCAATTATCATGCATATTTCACATCCCACCTGCGAGATGCGTTTCATCAGATCCAGCAGCGCGCAATCTCCAGCGAAATTCCATTCCGGCGCTTGTGCTACAATGTCTACTACTTCAACGCTTATATCCATTTTCCCTCCAAGTAAAACCGCCTCAATTTTGTCTAAATACTTTGTAAACAAAAGAGAATTGCCGCTACAGCAGCTATGTTTCAGTGGGAACTCATCAGGCACAACACCATTTGGGCCCACACACGTTACGGCAGCCATACATCACACGATACAGAATCAATCTCATTATTCGTAATTATTAATTAACTTTAATTAATTAAATTGACATTTTAAAATAAAAACTGCTAAAACAGCAATAAATAAACACAATTTCTGCTATTCATTTACATCAAGCCAATGGCTCACACACGATACAGCCGATAGATAAATGTCGTGTACTCATTCGTGCTTCAGGTAACAGCTGTTTTCTCCACCATTACATTCTCTGGCATTCTACACGTGTTTAGCATTCGCAGCGTTTGTATTTAATAAAAAAAAAATTTGTTTTTTTTATTTATTACTATATATATAAAAGTTAATTAACTTAAACGCATAAGCCGTGGCAACTACAGCATTTTACACGAAAAATGGCAATGCTCGCAGAACCGCGCCGTCGGAAACGCTACAATTTGTGTCCGCGCGGCAAGGCGCTCTACGAAGGTGTGTAAAGAGGAATAAGAGAAATTAAACAACTATTTCAATATATTTGTGCATTTAACTTGCAGATGACAATCGTTTCGGCACAAAAATGCTCGAGAAGATGGGCTGGTCCAAGGGCCGGGGCTTGGGCGCGAAAGAGGATGGCTCGCAGGAATTTGTGCGTGTGCGTTTCAAGAACGACGCCGAAGGATTGGGCTACGAAATGCGCGATGATCAATGGACCGAGCACGAGGAGGGCTTCAACGGGCTGCTGAAGGCACTAAATGGAGGCGACACCAATGGTGAGATTGCAAATCCGGAGAATGACGATGCATCCGCATCCGAAGAGGAAACGCGACCCATGGGATTTGGCTTCAAGCCAGCAGCTGCTGATGAGGAGGTCAAGCCGAAAACGCTTAAGGAGAATATCAGCGGGGTATCGCTGGAGGAGAAGTCCAAGTACAGTAAAGCTCGGGTGCACTACAAAAAGTTTACGCGTGGCAAGGATCTGGCGCAATACAGCGAAAAGGATCTGGCCAACATATTCGGGAAGAAAGTAAGCGAGAACAACGCAGCACCCGTTGAAGTTATCCCAGCCGAACAGCCCGAAGAAGAAGAAGAGAAACCGGTGAATCCGAACTTTTCGGGAGTGCAGACTGTGATCACTGGTCTCTCCGTGAATGATTACTTCAAGCAGAAAATGGAGGCAATGAAAAATAGGCTCTCAAATGGTGCAGCCTCTAAAGCTACTGAAACGAGCCCCTTGTTAAATGAAGCTGAAGATAAAACGGAAGCTGTGACTACAAGCGGAAGCAAAGACGACGAACCACCAAAAAAAGAAGAAAAAGAAGGACAAAAAACAGGAGGAGGAACAGGCGGAAAGTGAGCTGCCCGTAGAAACCGTTACAAGAAAAGCGAAGAATAAGAAATCAAAGCGTGCAGTGGAAGATGAAGCGGAGCTGGAGAAAGCAACGATCGAAACGGACGAAAACAATCCTCCCAAGCGCAAAAGAAGAAGAAGGACAAACCAGAGGAGGCAGAGAATCTAATAGCGACACCAGATCCAACGAATGCTGAACCTAAAAAGAAGAAAATATCGAAGAAAAATTGAGGAGACAGTCCCTCAAACGACAGCAGAGACTGAGTCGCATAAAAGAAAAATAAAAAAGTAGAACAGGAGACAAAGAGCCAACAATAGAACCAGAACTAAGAGAGGAAACTGCGCCCAAAACGAAAAAGAAATCTAAGAAATCCGTTCAACGTGATGTGGATGATGTGGAGCACCTAACGCAAGAGGATCAACCCACAGCAAAAGGAGAACAATCTGATCAGCTAATCGCAAAAGAGAAGAAAAAAAAGAAGTCGAAGGAGCACAAGTCCGAAGTAAGTGCCAACAATGCTGATATTGTGTGCTCCGGCGATGATAACGATTCAGCAGCAGAAGCGGACGCAGAAGCGCACAAATTCTTAACAATGGATCAACTTATTAAGAAACATGACTCATTCAATGAATTTAAAATTTCTTCATTTTGCGCAGAAAAATTCCACGTACTAAACATGAACGCCTTCAAGAACTCATCGCTGGCTCAGATAACTGGATATACGTTCGACGATAACATTAAACTGAAAATTGTGGAGGCGAAGGACGATGCGCAGCGTATTATTGATCTTTGGGAAGGTGCACAGTCCAAATACACGCGCTTCTTCAAAACCAGATATCGGAGACTTAACACCAAGGATATACAAAAAATAAAAAGAATCAAAGCCTTTGCGGGAATTTAGGGAATCAACAAAAAAATAAAGTAACACACACACAATAAGAAATTCAAATCGTTAAAGCAAACAAAATTTTAATTCAACTGGTTTCTTATACGTAAAGTTTATATTAGTTTTGTACATAGTTTCCATTTTAATGTGTAACAATAACACAATAAAAAGAACCAGCTATATATATATATATATATACTATATGCGCAGACATAAAGTTGATTTGATTTATGTGTGTTTTTCTTTGTTGTTGTATTGTTGACGTTAATTGGATTCTTGATCTTAGGAGCTGCTGTCACAGCTATGTTCTGTGCCATATGTCTTCAGTCTTGTTCAAAGAACCAAGAGGGACTGATGTATGTTTCAAGTATGTTTTGGTTTATAGCGTTGGTGGATATCGTGTCACTTAGTATATTGATTACTCTGCATAGCCTTACAAACTGGATATTATTGTATATGTAAATTTAAAAGTTAAGATTAACGTAACCTATATACAGTATGCAATATCAACCGGCAACGCTATACCAAAATAAATAAACTCTAATCTGGTGTCACATTTCGATTGGCCAATCGTCGCGAGCGTCTCAACGGTTTGTTGTCCCGCGTGTGGCTTCTACGACGCTTCTGCCCCTGTGTGGCAAAATTCCGATTGTAGTTGTTCAGATGCACATGCGAATCCCACTAAAAATAATAAATATATTAATTAGATCATCATGTCATTTAAAAGCAGTTGCTTATTGTGCCTCTTACCGAACTGGACACAATTTCTGAGCGCACTGGATGCCAGTCCAAGTCGCGAATGACTTGCTTGTGTCCCTCAATAGCCTCTCGAATTTTACCCGTTAGCACGTCATAAACTGCAATATGTCATTTACTTGGTTAAAGAATGCAACAATTCTGAGAGACAGAAACTCACTAATAATTCGCCCCGTTGCACAGCCCGTGTAAATGAAACGCTGCCCAGTCTGCTCCATGGGTGAGAATTTGGCTCGCTGTAGCGTTTTACTAACGCGATGACCGCGATAAGTCATTATGCTGCTATCACCATCAAGCGCCTTGTGTGGATTGTAAACTGAAAGCAAAATATATGTTAATAAATAACAAAACAATAAGCACAAGTTTCCACATATAGATTTAAATCAGAGATAAGAAAGTTAAGAAATAAATATGGTGTACGTTCCATGTCATCGTTAATGTATTTGTGACAATCCACTTGACGTTTATAAAAAGCCCAACCAATATATTAAAATTTTGCTTACATTCACGTGGCACACGATCCCAGCGATAATCCCAATTGGTCCTCGTTAAGTGATGTTGACGGGCGCTGCTAGGTTTCTGGGGATTGCTGGGCTGGCGCATATCCCAGATTTTAATGCTTTGGTCCTTGGAATTGGTGAGGACATGGTAGCCATCGTTGCGCGAATCAATGTACGTAATGCCATCGAAGTGTCCAATAAACGAGTGGACAGACTTGGACCGGTTACGGCCGCGGAAGGATGTACGCAAGTCGTACACCATCAGCAGACCATCATCACAGCCTGCGATTATCACATTCGGATCATTGTGGTTCACATAGCACACAGCGTTAACGTCCGTTACGGGTGTGCGATGTGTGCAGGATTTGGGTGACGCGCGTCTGGACGTCGCCAACAATGACGCTGGCATTGCTGCTGCCACCAATAATTTTATCACCCGTTGGCGAGAAGCGTAGCGAAAAAATTCCAGCTCGACTGCTGGATGTCTCGTTCACATCGATCCACTGACAGTCATCCTCAGAGCCATTAACTGGCATTATATAAACTGTAAGAGGGATAATTTTTTTAATATTTAAGATTAATACATATACTTTGACTTACATGAACGCGACCAAGTGGAGTAGGCAAAATGCTGGCCATTCGGACTGAAATCAGCGTCCATGATGCACCACTGAACGTCGCGTGCATTGATGCGGTTTAGCAGATGATAGGTGCCCTTTGAGCCATCGTATATACGTACAAAGCCATCTGCAAGACAAACTACGTATTAATTAAATTCACGACAACTTCAAGTACAGTGGTCATTCGAAAACAATAAATGCAAGTAAGTAACAAAAATATAATTTTAATTAACAATAATTCTGAAAACAGTAATTTTCAAAAGATATTCCGACAAATTCTACACATAATGATTTTTAAGACATTAGAAAATTTCCGGAAATTATAAATAGCAAATGACCACTGTACATGTGTCGTAAGATTGTTTTAAACAAAGATTGACCTTGGCAAGCTGTTAAGAGTTTGCTCCCACTCTTGTTGAACTTGGTAACATAGATCTTGGCGTCCAGCGACATCAGTCGCATCGACCTGTGATTTGGTATATACATATTTGAGATGTAGCGCTGCTGATTGGGGGAGAAGGAACCGCTGCCAGGTGAGGCGATTCCATTTTCTCGCTGCTGCAACGCGTGCATTAGATTGAAGCGCTTTTCTGTTGGCTTGCTGAGCAGACTGCTGCGCGCTTGAACTTCTTTGTACATATCTGTGGTCTGAAATTTTGTTTTGGCTGAATCATCACTGTAATCAAATGGGGCTTTGTTAGTTTCGTGCTTACTTGAAATTTGTCTACATTTGGTTTTTCACAAACTGGGAGACTGCTTGGATGGTTATTTGGGGGACGCAATTGCAAGTCCATGGCGTTGACCGTAAAATTGATAACATTGTAGCCAAATTCATCAACGGGTAACTCAAATGGGTCATCGTTGTCGCTTAGGAAGCTTAAAGAATTTCCCATTCTACTGTGAAAGCCAAACTAAAAATGCAATTTAGTCCAATTGTTGTTTGTTAGATCTGGCGATAAATTGTGGCAGCACGACGATAAGTGCAGTCAGCTGGTCTTTAATCGATAGTACTGACTGGCTATGGCAGGTGTAAATGCTTTTTACAACACTAAATATTGTGACCGTTCTGATTGGTTGTTTTTTGAATTAAATTAATTTTTTCGCATTCGGTTGGAATATTTTTGAAATTTTGCATTTAAATCATTTAAGCAATGTGTCAGATTATTTTATTTAAGATATTTGCACCCTCTCTGTTAGTTAACAGAATTGCTTTGACTCAAAGCTCTCTGAGAGGCTTAGAGCTTACATATGTCCCAAAGCTCGAATCAGTTTCACGGCGATCGTCGACGAAATAGCGTGCGCAGCGGTCGGTTTCTTTCGTATTGCACTTGTTATGTGTATATGTATGTGTGTGTTTGGTAATGAAATTTGTTACATACCCGTTTATAACTCACATTTGTGTTAGTTATCCAGTTGTGCTGTTTGTTTGCACACACAAACACACATACACGCGCTCACACGCACACACGCATTCATACAAAATATGACAAAAATGCCAAAAATTTAATAAAACATAAAGAATCTGCGTTGTGTTAAGAGCCAAACTTTTATGTTCACTCAACTGTGTGCGTGTGTGTATGAGTGTTGTTAGTGGCGAGTTTTGTTTCTATACCCAGCTTATGCTTATGCCGTATAGTGTGCATATGTGTATGTATGAGTATGTGTGTATGTGAAATTTATCATAAATACTTTTGCACAACGCGCGCCCCTCAAAACGCATGAGAAGAAAGTTGTTTAGCTGCGTAGAAAACAACACACACACACGAACCACGAAACAAAAAAACCAAACACAAAACCAAAATCAAGAATAACACAAAACAATTGAAATACTGAAATACAAAGTATGTCAAATGTGGAGTAGATGAAAGGGCCGCAAAAAGTGCATAACGTCTAAAAAAAATGCATCTAACTGAATGCAACTTGCTTTCCAGCCATGTACTTGCATACATATACATATATAAGTACATATGTATGTATAATCAAGGCAAAAATAAAAATAATAAAAGTAATGCAAAGAGACGAGAAATAATTTACAAAAGTAGAGCGCACCAACGGAGACACACACAAAAAAGTGAAAGATTGCAAGCATGCGCTGCTGACGTCGCATCTACACACACACACACACACAGACAGAGCAAGAGTGCGAGTGAGAGAGAGATAGAGAGAAGTAGAGCTAGAAGGCACCTGCTCTCATTGCTGCTGCTGCTGCATATTTGTGTTGTTATTTCCCTTTTGTCTGTTTTGTTCGTAAATAATAGGAGTTTTCTGTGTAATTTAGTGCGCACTGTGTTTTAGTGTTGGTTAGTTTGTTACTTTACTCACAGACAATTTCGACAGTTCTCCCACATTGTGCTCTGCCTTCTGCGGATAACTTTCAATTAACAGTTTGGATTTAGCGCACTTGCAATTAGCACTAGTTAAAAAAGGTACTCAAGAGGCAAACTTATTTGGCATTTGCTGAATTCATTAACAAGATTGGCGTCCACTTTCCACATTCCACATTCCACATTCATATTTGCGCATTTCATTTGCCACAAAAGATTCCAATCGGCAGTCACCGTTATCTTTTTTTCTCCTTATATTTTTAATGCTATTCATTTCGTTTCGTAAGCGCGCAATTTAAATGTGTTTTTCTATTTTCGTTTTTATCTTTATTTGCCTTTGCCCGTGCAGCGGTCGAAAGTGACGCAATCATTTGCATTTTACTTAAATATGTATGATTGTTTCATTCCTAATGACTGGAAACCAGTTATAGATATAGGCATGCTGTGTTTTATTTAACTATTGTTTTGTTATTGTGCTGTTGACCCTCCACCCCTTTCCTGACTGCTTGCATTGTGATTAACAGCGGTAATTATGCCAATACAAGCTCATTAAATTGTTCAATTTATTAACGTTGTTGTCGCTGCTGCAATGCTCCTTTTACTGTTATTAATATTGACCGTATTGTTGTATTTTTGTTATTGGCCAACAATAGACTTTTTCATAGGCAAACAGAAGACTTAAGCTACGAACTTGCCACCAAAACTGTCAGGCAGCTAAATTGATAAACCATCAACTCAAGACGCTCTTTATGCAAATGTCTCACTTTTATATTAATCTATTTGAATTTGTTTTGATACAGCGACTTTCATTTTCTTTATTCCAGTCTTTTATGAATGCCCTGACAGAAATTTTCTGTAGCAACATCTTCGAGCCTGAAATTATTCAGAAATGAAAACCATTATTTCCAACCTCGTCATTCAACTATTTAGTGTTTCTTGATAGTACGAATGAGTTTATTTTCATGTCTTTGAGAACTTTTAGTATCAGCATTACGTAATATTTGAATAAATAAATATATATATATGGATTGAATATATTTCTACTGTAATAATCCGGTTTTTGATGACCTTCGTATATTAAATTTGTTAAAAATTCTAATTGGCACATTTTCTAAATTTCCGCTTTAAAATTTATTTATTTTGCTAATAAAAAAGGCAAAAATTCATATTTTAATTTCCCAAGTTTCAGATTTTGAAAAGATATTGTTGTCGCAGTTAATATTGTTATTGGTGTCAAAAAGTTAAAAAATTGTATATTGCCAAGTGGCCTTGTAATATGTTGCTAGACATTTTCCGCATACTATTATTCAAGTGCATTGAAATGGAAAACAGCTGGAAAAGCAAGTGACACATGAGACAACTTTTTGCTTGGCATGTGCGAAATTCTACGCTGCCTAAGCACATAAAGTCCCCATCTCCCCTTCCACCCACCACTTCCTTTGTGTGTTTCGAAATGGCAATGCGATAGCGATAGGGAATACGTATAGGAAGAGCGCCTGAAACACTTCTTAGTCACACTCCGCTGCTCATGGATACAATTGTAGAAAATCGCGACTATGATGTAAGCCTCACAACACATATCGCAACAGGGCGTTTTGTCGCAGCGACCGAACGTATGATTTGTAAGCAGTTGTCCAAGTCAAAGTTTTGTCATTACAATTATCATTACACGCTAATTATGTCAAAAGCAGCGTCTAATTAGACCATTCAATCACTCGCATTGTGTGATCGCATCACAGATCTGGCATTTATATATTCTCCTCACCTCCGTCTGTTTGTTCGCTGCTATGCTCTCTTGTGGGCGTTTCATTCATGGCTCGCAAATGTCGTTTGATTGTTTGTGTGGGTCGTCAGCGGCGCCAAATCAATTTACTCAGCTTGAGCCTATCAATAGCTTTATGGACAGCCCATTGACAGAATTTATTTAGTTGTGCTGTGATGAGAGCTGTTTGGAATGCACAAAGGTGTCAGTTAATAAGTTTAACACATTTTTGGAGCTCACTTTAAATGATTCAATCAGGCTTTTTACCATTTTCTGAAGGCAAATAAATGTATCGGGGCAAATTTGAGCTGAATACCTAGATATAACAATTTGATTGCACATTTGATTACAAATCGTGAAAGCAAGCATTCGTTGCAAATTGCAAGTAAATCTTCGTAGAGAGAACTGAATTGTGTTATGTATGTTTATCAAGAGATAATGAACAAATCTTTGCATCTTGTTTTTATATATATAAGGTGCTTGCCTGGAAATAAGGGGTATAGAAAAATATTAACAAAAAATATATATATGTGGGAACAGGGTCTAGCGAGTCAATTAAGTTTTCAATTGCTTGAAACTTTTTTCTTTGTTCGAAAGCGTAGTTCAAATGGAAAAAATATTCAATAAAGGCTGTTTTGTACAAAAATTGTTCAATTAATTGTTTAAAACACTCAAAAGAAATAAAATTAATTTTCCCAGACTCATAATTTTTGGGCGTTTTTCAAAGTAGCTTCACGACTCATTGTTGAAACCCCAAAAGTAAAATGGAAAAACAATTGAAATGCAAATCATAGTCGAATAGCTGCGCTCAGCTTCCTCCATTCGAGACATTCGCATTTGGTACGCTCGATCGAGAGCAAAACCTCAAAGCGGAACTTGAACATAATTTACAGGCAATCAAAATAATTTGGTGTTACAAAACGTTGCCTGCATTTACATTTAACATGCGAGGCAAGGCAAGGCAAGTGGCATGCAATCGGCGGCAGCCGCAGCACGGCCAGCAACCTTCAATGCGGCTCAATGATGCCGCAATCGTGCTAATCATAAAAAGACAACAGGCAACAGTAATGGTGCAAGCACCCCTGCACACAGCTATTCCCCCTTTCTAACAATTGCTTAACGTTCATTAAACTTGAAAAGAAAGCAAAGCTCGACAACAAAACCGCATTAGTTTTAATTTTGGCCAAATGCGGCAAGTGCAAACAGAAATGCAACAACGGCAACAACAATCAATTAATATTACATGCTCTTTATGTATGTGTGTGTGTGTGTGTGTGTGTGTGTGTGTGTCTGTGTTTTATGGTTGCCATCTCTGATTTAATTGTGGAAAATGTGCAAAAAGCAGCAACAACAATCACAGCAATTAATCAAATGGAAAGAAAAATTAAATTCAATGGCGACGGCCTCCTTCTGCAGCTGGTACCAGGCGTGCGCTTTGCCATTTTGCAGTTGCACGTTTGCAACAACAAAAACAACAACAACAACAGCAACAAGTTCAATTGTTGCACGTTTGTGGCAAGTTGCTGCGGCGAGGTCAATGGCAATGCCGTCGCTGCCAGCGTCGCAGCCGTTGTCATCAGAGACCCTTCACATTAGACAGCCAGATTTAGTGGGACGGCATTTACGAGCTGCTGCTGGTGCTGCTGTTGCGGCTGATGCTGCTGCGTCTGTTGTCCAGTGTGTCTCCATTTGATTAAAATTCATTAATTATATTTTCACAGCGGTGCTAACAAAAATGAAAGTTTTTCAGCCAATGCCGCCTGCACACAAAACTAAAAATAAAGCAAATTTGGCTTTGACTTTGACTTTGGATTTTGCTTTTTCGCGGCTGTTTTGGCCAGTTTTGGTATTGGTCACCACATGATGTGATCAGTTGCTGCTGTTGCTGTTGGCTATTGATATGACCAATTTTAGAGAATGCGTTAACCCTCACATATTAAAAGGAAATTCAAATGCCCACACAAGCGACTTTTCCAAATCGGCTCTATTGTTGATTCTTCTTCATGTATTGTTTATTTTATTTATTTTGTTTGACATTTTTATACGCTTCCTTAGGGTATTATATTGTTGTCATTAAAGAAGCTATTTTGGAGCTCACAAAGTCAAATATATATCTTCCAAATATAAATCAGCAAGTTATTGTAAATCAGCACTTTGTATCTATAATTAAAAATAAATCATGCATCTAAAAAGAGTGTAACAGAATGCCACCTAAATTAAAACCGTTTTATTTATTGTCTTTGGCATTTTTGACTTATTTTAAAAGTTTTATATTTGATTTTTTGGCAGCTTCTGGCAGCAGCGACCGCAGCAGCAGCTGATGTGGAACATGGCGCACAATTTGGCTGACCAATAAATTAAGATAGTAAACCGAAAGTGTCACGACCACACCAACGACGACGACGACGCCATTAACAAGTAGAACCCGATAAACGTGCTGCACCAGAAAATCGACAGACAATCGAAACAGAATATAAATTGATAAGTGAAATTAGAAATAAAAGTAAAAACAAACCGACGATAACCGGAAATCAGTGGCAACCGCAAAAGCAATAGCAATAAAAGCAACAAGATCAGCAGCTATGTATCGCCCAAATTTCTACGAGTCAACTTGCCTGCGCTGCAGCGAGACCGTCTATCAGGTGGATCGCGTGGGGCCGCTCAAGGATTTCACATTCTTTCATTCCGGTTGCTTTAAGTGCGTACATTGCGGCACCAAGCTGACGCTGAAGACATATTTCAACAATCAACACAAGCAGGACGACAAAGAGGTGAGGTGTACACGAAAGACTTAGGCGACAAACGTGCAACAACAACATAAAATATTTGCACAGCTGCCACTTTTTGCATACAACAACGTGCATGCATAATAATAAATAACTTTGTTGTTGCACTTAGCCAAATGTGTGTCACTGCGGTCTGTCACATGGTCGCATATGTATACAGCTATAGCTATATAAATATATATCTTAATATTTATATACATAGCTTGACAGGCAGCCACCTGCTGTGAGTAGGTGAAGCGCTTGCTTGAAAATCGCACTGGGCCAATAAACGTAACGTTCGTCTGACAGTTTATAAAGTATACAGTCTTAAGATCTGCAAGAATATATGAAAACAATTATTACAATGACTGCATTAAGAAAATGACTTGAGCCAAAGAAAACTCTAATTTAGAATTAACATTAAAACCTGCTGCTATTTGTGTTAATTCAATGATTTACTTGTAAAATTACCTCACCTACGACGTGTCTATTTAAGTCAATGATTAATAATTTTCAAACCGGCATTTACAAAATTAATCCATAAATCAGATGCCGAAATAAATACTTGAAATTTTATCTGCCGTTCGACCATTTTGGGCAATATTGCCAAGCTTTTAACATGCTCATTTCTTCAATAGATATGCATATGATTTACAACTCGAGCACACATCTTTCTAATTATTCCTCATTTAATTTAAGCCCCTTTGATTTGTGATACTTGAAATTGGAACTGCCCTTAGACCATTTTGGGCAATATTTCCATGGTTACTTTATCAAAATCAAATCTCACCTTTTACAGTTTGGTTTCGTATATAAATTTAAAGTGTTTATATGCATATTACTATGTGGAATTAATGTTAGGATATTTAAAGAAAAGTACCCTGTTTTCCTTTATTTATTTAAGCCCAATTTGATTTATGAATTCAGCTCCCAATTTTAACGCCTGAACTATAAATTATTAAGCCCATTTTGGGGCAAGATCCCAATTGCTTTATATGGTCACATCATCAGATCATTACAAAAAAGAAAGAAAAACACCTTTTATAGAGATTTCTCTAAACCTATGCATGACCAAAGCGAGATTTAACGCAAAGATTATTCAACAATATGCGTAATAAACATTTCTGGTTAATCTATCTGTACAAATCAGCTGCCCCAAAGCAATCTTCAATCTACAATCTAATTGCAAGCAGGTCTTACGACAAAGGCAACATTTCATCATGATAATCGCTTGGGCTTTGCTTTTTTCTCTTTGTTGATTATTGTATCGCAGGTTTTGATGTGTAAAGTCTGTTTGTTTGTGGCTGGCTCAATTGCAGGTCTATTGCAGTTCACATGTACCAAAGAGCGGACCCGGCCATCTGGACCAGACATCGGTGGGCATACGTCAGGCCTTGAATGCGCCGCGGACCAACAAATTTGTGAACGAGCAAATACGCGGCACCCGCACCGAGATCGATGGTGAGTATGTCAGATGCCTAAACTGCCTGTTTCGATCTCTTGCTAACAATAATAACAATGTGTGCGTGTGTATGTGCACTGCAGGTGGCTTGGGCTCGCGCCAATCAACGCCCAATGGCTATGGGGGCCGGGAGGAGGTGAGCTCGCCATCCCAAAACGATTCCAACTACAAATATGGACGCTTCGATGCGAGCGCTTTGCATATTGCGCATGCGCTCAAGCAAACTGAAATCCAAAAGGCCTACAATAAGGCGCGCGAGAAGCCAATTGATTTCTACCTGGTAAGTCTGCGATTTAAATAGCCTCCCTCTCCCCCTCTTTATATACATATATATTCTAACTGACTGACAAGTGGCCGCAAATTAAGAAATTATTTAGTGCAGAACATCTAATGAAATTTAACTGCTAGCTCGCTGCTGCTGCTGCTGCTTGCCAGCAATCATTGTTACAGTCGTTTATAGCGGGTTGGCAAACACTCACACACACTGAGGCATGCACAGCTAGTGGTAGACTTTACCCAGTTGTGTCTTGTAAACAAACGGTTGTGCAATGCTCCGTCAGTCGCCGTTTTGCCTTCTTCGTCTCCGTCTCCATCGCCATCGCCATCTTCGTCTCCATCTACGCTTGTTGTGTCCGCCTTGCGTTGATCCGATTCGAGTAGCTAGTTGAGTTGGGGGTATTTAATTAATGCAATGGCAGGCAAAGTCATGATTATGTAGGCTAGTGTGCTATTTGCACTTGTGCAGTCAAGTTTCTTGCCTAAGTCTTTTGTTTTGATGGGCCACTTGAGCAACTAAGAATAGCCAAGATAAAAATGAGTTAGACCACAAACTAGAAAATACAGCAATTAAAACCAGCACAAAGGTGTAGTAATATCTGAATACATATATATTCAAACTATCTACAACAAATGAAAATTCGGATTAGCCGGATATAAAATTGAACTGGCCAGGAGAGTCCGGCTATTAAATGGTCCATTTTCCGTTGGTTTTTCTGTTTTCTCCATCGAATATTAAAATGCATTTTATTTGTGCAAAGTGCATTTAAATGCAGCAACTAGCGCCAAGTTATGCGGCATCTCGATTACAATTTATAGCTATCTGCACCATTTATCGTCGAGTGCAGGCAGCAGTGAGTTGGATATCTATGTGCATATATGTATGATTTTATGTATCTGTAGCAGATCTCTGCCGCATGACTTGCCACTTGTAATTTCTTGACGCTGCAAATCTGGCTAATCTGCATGACGGTGAAAGCATTATAATCGCATTTTACGTAAAATCCGATTTCAAAAAACGAAATTAAAATCGCACAAGATATCTTTCATTTCTTGTTGGTTTTGCGCGCGTGTGTGTGTGTGTGTGTGTGTGTGTGTTGATCTGTTCGGTTGCTGGTGCTAGTATGTAGTATGGCACCAAACAGTTTTTCTTTCACTTTCGAGAATGCCACACGCGAGTGAGCAGCAGCAACAACTCCTAACAGCAGTAGTGGCAGCCGCATATTACTGCAACGCTCAATTTAACAAATTTCGAACAGGTGTTTGATAGCATTGTTGTTGCTACACCGCAAAAGCCACAAAAAAAACACTCACACACACATACACATGACAAGAAAAACGCCGTCTCGTCGTCTAATAGAAAATATGTGAAAAATTGCATGCATGCAATCATTAAAAATTTTGCATGTTTTACAACTGCCACGCACACACTTACACGCACCCACCAATAACAACAACAACAACAACAAGCAGCCACAATTACCAGCGCAAAAAAACAGCAACAAACACTTTGCAAGTTCATTTGAATCAGGTTTAGCACAGCGCACTCAATATTTTGGCCAGCAGTGTGCGGCTATCTGTATCTGTATGTGCTCGGCAGCATAGATTTCCATATACGGATATCTGTGTGCGCCGCCGTCACTTGTTTTTCCGGCTGCACCATAGCGACGTTAACGTCAACGTCGCCGTCGCCGTCGCCGTCGTCGTCGACGCTGCACTGTTTGCTAAATCCAAATTATGCGCACCAGAGTGAAAGTAACGGCAACGTTGCGACGCCTCGAATTTGCTTCATCATTCAGCTGCCAACGACACGGTGGCCGCCGCGCAGTTGGCAGCGTCATTCTTTTGCACTCTCTTTTACGCTCTCTCATTTTGTCTTTCTTACTCTCTCTCTCTCTCTCTCTCTCGCTCTCTCGCTGGCTGTCTGTCTCTTTCATTGTCCCTTATGCAATGCACGCGCTTTTTAAGCGCACCATATAATTGTTGTTATATTATCGCAAACACTTCCTCATGCCGCCTAGCTTTGAGCTTTTTGCGCACTTTTGTTGTTCGACTGCGTCTGTGGCCAAATTTACAGTTGATATGCATGTGAAATTGTTCATACATATTTGTATTTGTACAATTTGGTTTGGCTTTTGGTTTTGTATAAGCAGCTTGCGCAATAATTAATTTCAACGCTTTTGGTTGGACTTTCGATTTCATTTTGGTCATTTCGGTCGCTGCTGTTATTCTTGTTGTTGTTGCTGTTGGTGCTGTTGTTGTTGCTTTTGTCACCGTGGGCGCCATAACCGTTGTTGCTCTCAATTTTGTTTTTTTGCCGCTCTAAGCCGCTCACGCAATTTGTTGTGTCCATTGTCAACGGTGCTATGAACCATTTATTGTTATTGTTGCTACTGCTGCTGCTGCTGTTTATTACTCTTTTTCATGTATATATTTGTTGGTTTTTGTTTTAAAGTTATTGTTTTGAACTTGACATTGAATTTTGGTTTTAATTGCATATTGTTATTGTCCATATGTCGTAGTTATTAATGTGTATTGTTTGCGTGTGTGTGGCGCTAAATGCTTCGAAATTCCCATGCGGAAGCATTAATTAAAGCGGACCACAGCTAATTTGTTTAATGCCGTATTATTTGCCAGACATATGGCCAAGGAAGTGGAATGCAGCATGCAACTGCACTCCACTGTAATTATGAACAAAAGCCAACTAATTGAATATTATGCGGTTTGAAGCAACAGCAACCGAATTTGCTAATTGCGAGGAGACACTAGCCAATTATGTAAAATATTCAAGGGTGATTCTTGAGTAAAAGCGAGTTTTTTTCAATAGTCTAGTTTATTTATTTACTTACTTGGATTAAAAATAGAAATCTTTAAAAAATCCAAATTTTAATTCAAAGTATGAAATTAAAATACAGACAATTCAAAATGGGAATTTAAATTAAAAATTAAAATTGAATAATAAAAATTATGCATTTTCAATATGATTTATTAATATTCTTTAAAAATGTATTGCTCAAGAACGATTCTAATATCTGGATGTCCCACTTTGCGAGCGACTACTATAAAATAATCCATTGATATGAGAATACATTGATTATGGGACGAATAAATCGATTCTTGAGCAGATATATCTTATGAGCTTATAGAAATCACTAGCAAATAATTTGTAAAATTGCGTCTGCTGCTTGAAAATTCAGTGGGGATCTCAAAGATTCGCAAAGATTCCATAAGTCCATAGGCTAGCGGTTCCACTTATCGGGAGGCGAACGCAATGCGTGACCACAGCATAATTTGGGGAGTGGTTTTGGCCTGGGGCTGAGGATGAGTCTGTGGCTAGGGTGTGGGATAGAGCAGAGGAGTGCGGATGTTTTTGGACTGCAGATAATGTCAGATATTTTACCAAGCGTCGCAGCTGAAGCGTGGCATTATAATTAGCCAAGTTAACAAGCCAAGCATTGCAAAAGCCGCAATGAAAATGCAACTGCAACAAAGTTAAATACAACTATAAAACACAGATACAAATTTGAGCGATTTCTCTTTTCTGCTGCTATATTTCATCTATTGTTTTTTCTGACTGTTTGTTACAGGCTCGCGAGGAGCAGGCCCACCTGGAGATGAAGCATCGCAAGGAGGAGGATGATCTGTATCGGAAGTTTGCGCGCAAACGCGAGGAGGAGGATCGCAAAATACAGAACGAGTTCCAAGATGAATGGGAGCGCGAACTGCAGCGGTTGACGCACAAGTTCGAAAAGGAGCTAGCCACATCGCGTCGCAATCGGGACGAGGCAAACGTCCTTACGCTGCGCCACGAGCAGCAGAAGGAGGACCTCGAGAAGAACATGACGCTGCGGCGCAGCAAGAAAAAGGAGAGCATTACACGGAAAATGCTCGAGCACGAGCGCTACGAGACAGCTGCACTTGTGGATCGCCAGTCCAGCGAGATGCTGGAGTTGATCAGCGCCCGTCGTTCCGAGTACATGCAGAGCGAGAGCATCTTTCTGGACGATGAGTTCAGTGAGGGCGCAGTGCCCGTTGAGTATCCACTGAATGCTCCAGTGCCTGCACCGCCGGCGGTCAGCAAGTTTCAAATCTACACGGATCCCATTGAGTTCGAGGATGTCGATCGCATTGCCATCTCGGTGGCGCAGGAGGATCAGAAGACCTTCACCGATCTGGTGCGCCAGCTGGTGGGTCGCTGTACCACCGATATCGAGAAGGCGCGCACCATTTTCCGCTGGATCACGGTCAAGAATTTGAATGCCATGCACTTCGACGATGATCTGCGCGGCGATACGCCCATGGGACTCCTGCGTGGCATCAAATACGGCACGGAGAGCTATCACGTTCTCTTCAAGCGCCTGTGCAGCTATGCAGGTCTCCACTGTGTCGTCATCAAGGGCTACTCGAAGAGCGCCGGCTACCAGCCGGGCGTCAAATTCCAGGACTCGCGTTTCCGCAACTCCTGGAATGCCGTTTACGTGGCTGGTGCCTGGCGCTTCGTTCAGTGCAATTGGGGTGCACGTCATCTTGTCAACGCGAAGGAGGCGCCCAAACAGGGACGCGGCAAGAACGACAGCCTGCGGTAAGTCCAGCAGAGAGCATATCTTGTAACCTCATCAATGCATTTTTAGTTCACCTCCTCTTTTGGAAGCTTATTGAAATTCCCTTACAAATCAGCAAAGCATTTGAATTATCATTTAACTACAAGGCCCCTAATCCCTATGAATATTTCTAGGTATGAGTATGATGATCATTACTTTCTCACCGATCCGCGTGAGTTCATCTACGAGTTCTATCCGCTGCAGGAGGAGTGGCAGCTGCTGAAGCGTCCGATCACGTTGCGTGAATTTGAGAATCTGCCCTTTGTGCGCTCGCTATTCTTTCGCTATGGACTCCACTTTGCGGATGAGGGCTATGGCGCCGTGGTCTTTACGGATGATACGGGCGCTGCGACGGTGCGCATTGCGATGCCAACGGACATGCAGAGCTGCCTGATATTCCACTATAACCTCAAGTTTTACGACAGCGAGGAGGAACTGTCCTACGATGGTGTCTCCTTAAAGCGCTTCGTCATGCAGTCGGTGATTGGCAATATTGTTGCGTTCCGCGTCCATGCACCCTGCTCGGGTGCCTTTCTTCTGGATATATTCGCCAATGCGGTCACTCCACAGGAGTATCTCACGGGCGAGCCCATGAAGTTCAAGTCCGTTTGCAAGTTTAAGGTGAGCCTCAAACCTCAAATCCAATTTTATTCTACTCTTAACTCTTGAGTTGCTTTTAGATCTGTTGCGAGGAACTGCAGACGGTAATGGTGCCGCTGCCGGACTGCGCCAGCGGTGAATGGGGTCCCACCAAGGCCACGCGTTTGTTTGGACTCATACCCATAACACATCAGGTGGGTTAGCTTCAGATTAAATCAGTTGCAGCTCTTAATTCTCTCCCGCTTGCAGGATCCATTGATATTCGCCGGGCGGAGCTTGGATCTACAGTTCCGCATGTCGCGACCGTTAACAGACTTTATGGCCACGCTGCACAAAAACGGAATCGAGGAGAAGAAGCTCGCCAAATATGTTACACACAGCACACTAGATGACATTGTCACATTCATCATTAAGTGAGTGTCTGAGCGATGGCTCCCGATATTGCATCTCGCATTTCGCATTTTGTTTAATCTTCTTTCACCTTTGCAGTTTTCCGGAGGAGGGTCAGTATGGTCTGGATATATATACGCGTGAGCTGGGTGCGCCGCAGCATCATCATAATCACAATAACAACAATAACAATAATAATTCCTCCCCATCATCCGGCGAGAAGCATTTGCTGACGCACTGCTGTAAATATTTAATCAACTCGTCCAAACGCAATTGAGCTCAGCTGCCACTTGAATCTGCGTGTGTTATGAATTTGTTGGCAAACAAAATGCAATATTAATTGATAGTCTAGATGATAAGCAGATACTAAAACATACATAGATATGTGCAGGTGCTAAGGGGTATGCCCTTGAAAAGCACCCACTTACATATATATCTATATATATATATATATACATATATATCATGCTCAATCATTTGTTAATCCACACAGGCTTCTGGCTTCATCATATATATATATATATATCTTTATATACATATATAATCTTATGTTAACAAATTGGCAGCTATTATCGCATCGAATTGAAACATGTAAATACTCTAGACTCTAATCATTAGTCCTTAAATATGCCTAGTAATACCTGAAAAATCCAATTTTAAATACGTGTTGTACTTATTATTAATGCCTAATAATTTATTATGAATGAAACGTACGTCTCTAATACACAAGCTTATATTACATTAAATCTAGTTTTGGACTAGCCGTCCAATTTTTTTTTATAACAATCACCTGTAGTTTAACACTATGATAACGTAAATCAACAAGAGGGTGGTCCTTGCGAGCCTAGCGCACTGTGTTCGTTGAATTGCATATATTTTCAGGATTTCGTCAATTGAACAATGATGCAAAAAAGCATTTGATCCAGTAATTTGCGTCATCCTAAAAGTATGCTTTAGTTTCTAAGATTGCTTCAAACGGTATACCACTGATTTTATTTGCCGCCAAAAAGTATGCTTTTTAATTGGCAAATTTCCGAGTTTGAGCCCAATTTACCATTGAAGTTGCATGCTTTTTGTTGTATCTAAATCGTCCAAAAAGTGCTTTATAGGATAAATCAAATTCAACTTCTCTTCATGAATACATGATTACTAATAAAAAATCCATTTATAAGGATTAATTTAGAAAACTTTTATCCATTCTTAAACTCTCTCTCTGTTAGGGACTCTTTAATGACACATTCAATCTAGTTACTTTTCAAGAACCTTTGATGAACTACTATAATTTAATATAATTAAAAGAATTATTTTATCGGAATTCTGAAACGAATTTATTAGACATTGGGTTTCGGATGAAAGTAAATGCTACTAAAGAGGTATCGATTCCATCATCTTCAATTCATCTACCCAATTTAAATATAATAAAAAGTTTCAGGTTTCGGGTAATTAATTGTCTTCCTCGTCTGTAGCGAGGTCAATGCAGATGGGTGAGATTTGAGGATTTTCTTCAAGCTCTATCTTTGGTATGAAACTGGACTGTGGTTTTACTTCCGCCTTAGGTGTCGATGGCTTAACAATAGGAGTTTTTTCCGGGCTACGAGACGCGATTGGAGTCGAGTGCTTGGCAGTTAGGGTATGTTTTGAGCCACGTTTAGAGATTAGAGTTGATGGCTTAGCAATTGGGGTATGTTTTGAGCCACGCTTAGAGATCGGAGTTGATGGCTTGGCACTTGGTGTATTTTGTGTGCCATGCTTGGAGATCGGAGACGATGATTTGGCACTGGGGGTATTCTTTGGGCCACGTTTGGAGATCGGAGACGATGGCTTGACACTGATGGGATTCCTTAGCGCACGATTGGCTAAAGGCTTCGGTGACTTTGGTGGTGGCTTTTTGCCATGTCGCCTCAAACCCCGCACAGGAACTGTGCCATATCGGTAAAAGATTGAATGATCATTAGCGGCTATGTCGGTGGCACTTTCCTTATCAATGCCAAGGACCAGCAGGGCGCCACCGCCCTGATCTTTGCGGGAGGCCAGCTTCCACAGGTTGGTGTTATATTGATTCTGAGACTTAAGCAAGCTGAGAAGAAACTCGTCAGATTTGTCAGCGCTGCGTGGCAAGAAAATGCTAATAAAAATCTTCTTCCCGGGAGCTTTTACACTGCCCAACTTCGCCTCAACGGGTCGCCCATTGTATGAGTAAAGGCGGGATCCGGCTCGCAGTAGCCAGTCTGCGGCGACCTGGTTGGCGCAGTCCACCTTCAAGAAACCCGGCTTGAAACGGATGTTCGAGAAGCGCAAAGGAGCGCCAGCTTGTGGGCCCGCCTTTACCACCTCCTGGAGAATGGCCTCCTGAAGATCAAATTTCTCTTGATGGGTGAGGCCTTCATTTGGATATCCTAATGGCACAAGGCACACCGTCAGCTCGTTTGGACCCCCAATTCTTTCCCCTTCATTCATGGGCGCCAAATGTTCATTGTTTTGGCTAAATTCATCATCATTGTGATTATCCCTGGATGGCATTGGCTCGCCCATCGGTGCTTCTAGCGCTAGTTTGTAACTAGCAGCTGGTTGAGTGGGCTCTTTGGCCATGCAGAGGGCTTCATCATGAGAAAAGCCCTTTTTTCTATAACGTGTATACCACTTCATGCGTGAGCCGCACAGGCGCCATGAGCCAATGCCAGGTCCAGGTCCAGGGCTTGGACCTCGCCTGTACGGTGGTGAGTCTCTACGCGAGTCTCGCCCCAGAATATTCGGTCTGGATGGATTCAATGGGCTACGGCTACGACTACGACTACGACTACGACGACCTCGAGACCCTCTCTCGGACTGCGACTAAGTTGACTCCGATAGAAGTCGAGGGATCTTTCAGGGCTACGACTCGGTAACCCTTGATTTAACTGGAATTCGCGACCCATTTCCGGGCTGCGATTGAACTGAAAGCCCGGTCCTCTATTCGGGCTGCGATTCGGCGGACCTGGCCGGAGGTTCGACGTTGTCTCCAGGCTATTATTCAACTGGAATCCTCGACCTCTCTCCGGGCTGTTGTCATTCGACGGGAGTCCCCGACATCTCTCCGGACTGTGATATAAGTGAAAGCCCGGTTCTCTATTCGAGCTGCGATTGAATTGAAAGCCCGGTCCCTTAACCGGGCTGCGGTTCAATTTCAATCCCGATACTCTATCCGGACTGCCTTTGAACGGCCCTACACCCGACTGTGCTGTTGGTGCTGCTTCCAATGCACCACGATTGAACGGCCCTTGATTAAAGAGCGGTTCTCCAATCGGCATCAGCAAGCAATTATTCGGGGTTTGAAGCAATGGTCTCGGAGCCCCATTTAGCATGCCTCGACCCTGATCTCGAAGGAACATGGGTTGGTTGTTCAACTGGCGCTGCTGCTGAGGGAACTGCGGCATTGAGCCCCACTTTTGCGCATTCGGCGGTTGCCCTGTAAAATCGTTGTTAATTGGGGGCATATTTCTCATTGTATTAAATTGTCCAGCATTGCCGAGGACATTTAAATTCATTGGCATTTGGTTTTGATTTGATTTGTTTATGTTGTTTGGTTTAAAGTTTCTGATATTCATTTCGATTCCCACGAGCTGCGGAGAAATATGAAAGTCCGCCCGGGCAGAGATCCGCCGTGCCCGGGTAAGGCCAATTACAACAGGCGGTCGCCACTTGCCTGAGTTCACCGTTTGCGACTGAACTATTTGTTGATCCGGGCCTTCAGCCTGGCCGACTCTCGGCACGGTCCGAATAACACCTTAGTCCGGCCCGGAGTGAGATGTGGAACAGGATTGTGTATTAAGTGGTCTGTGGTGGGTGTGCGTGTGTGGGACTTTGCTTTTGCAGGCGGCCCCACAAGCGCCTGGTCAATAAGGCGGTTGGCAGGCAGCCTCCTTATCCGCTGGCTGTCCGGGGCTGCATCTTGCAGCTAACCTTCCCCACGCCCACGTGATGGGGTTGGTGGGGGTTTGGCAGGCCGTTCGCCATCCGCAACCTGCGACCCGTCCGGTGGCCCCAGCTAGGCCCCCGGTCCGAATCATCTCACATAGTTCGGACCAGACCGGAAACGAGATGAATTCCGTGTTTATTTATACTTTATTTGTTCATGCTCCTTATTCATGTAAATATATATGTAGTTTTTTGACAGGCTGGTGGGGGAGGGGGTGAAAAGGGCCACAAGTTTAATATATGTATGTAGCTGGGCATTTTTAAAGGTAGAATTTACTTAAACTTACACAAGAAATATTATATTATTACGTTCTATATATTGGGGGACTCATAATCAGTTGCTTTTGCTTTTTAGTTGTTTCTTTTTGTTTTCTTGTTTAGTAAATTTTAAAGTTAATCGTGAAGGCAGCTTAGCACACCGATGGCTCTTCTTCTGCTCCAGCTTCTCCATCTATTTGTGGTGGTGTGTGGTTGTTGTTGTTGTCACTGCTGCCCACTCAAATGTTTCGTCTGCCATTCTCGTGCACACTGCAAAGTAGAAGGGAAGTGGAAAGCGTTTATGCACAGGCATAATTAATTTAGTTGTCTACTGAGCAGCAGAGAGTCAAAGTCATAAATCAAAAATAAAAACATAATTCAGAAGTCGCTCGTTAAATTTAAAAGTTACGCTTCCAAAGATGAATCGAATATTGGAAATTAAATTTGTTTTTTTTTTTAATAAGTTACAAATTATGTAAATTTAAATCAGGAATTTCTATAGACAAGATCCTTTTAAATGCACAAGTTCTCAATTTAAATGTCCGAGCAAGCTTCTGTATAATAATATGGGAGTAAACTAAAATGATGGACAAACGCGTTGATGGAGGAGGGACTGGGAGAATGAGAGTGGTGGGAGTATGTTGAATGAACCGAGACACGTTTAGTACAAGAGTATATCCAATGTTGTAGGGCTGTTGTTATCATTGTTGTTAGTGGCACCACCGTTAAGAAATAATGAAGAGCACAATGCGCGCCGTTAGGAGACAAGGGATTTATTGTTATTAACAAAGACCAAACAACAAAATCACTAGTCTTCCATACGGAATGCATTTAAACCGATAGTTAGTTTCAGGCATTGATTGATTGATGATGATTTGCAGAAAAGTTTGATTTGACATGCGACAGATACGTTAAACGATTAGCACTTTTGGGTTAAGTTGTGTGTTTAGTTTAATGAGGGATGGGTTTTTTTTTTTTTTTTTTTTGTAAGTCATATGAAAGGAGATTTGTGCATACTTTTAGTCTGTTTGCGACACCAACCTCTGTTGCAGCAGATACTGGGCCATTTGTATTTGCTTGGGTGTGCCCGAGATGGTGATGATTCGGTCATTCGAACCGGGCAGAGGCTCATCAATGGTTATATACGCACTCGACTCGTTTCGAATGCGACGAATACGGCCGCCGCCTTTGCCAATATGGCGCCAGCCAGCTACAAAATCGAAGAATAGAAGAAAGGAAAAAGCAAATGAATAATCATCTTCTAATCATCTAATCAGGTTCTACCTCCATCCTTGGGAATGGTGACTTGTGTGCTGTTGTTGGGATCATGACCCGGGTATGTTGGATGACGCGTTCGTGCTATTATTTGAACCGCTGTTGCCGCCACCGGCATTGAAGCCGCCGGAACCATTGTTAGCACCTAGTCCACCAACGCCGCCATTGTTCACCGAGCCGAGACCGTTGCCCAGGCTATTGTTGCCAGCACCAAATCCAGCGCCCAGACCATTGCCCAAACTGTTGTTGCCGGCTCCGAAGCCAGCGCCGCCGCTGTTGCTGCCCTGGCTCTGTCCAAAGTTGCCCATGACTGGGCAGATTGCTGGTGCCGCCGCCGCCGCCAAGCTGGTTACCGCCTCCAAAATCGTTGGGGCCACCGCCGAAGCCATTATTGCCAAAGTTGCCACCTCCGAATGGGCCACCGCCGCCAAAGTTGCTGCCACCGAAACCGCCGCCATTATTGCCAACGCCGAAGCCGTCTCCGTCGCCACCACCGCCATTGGCCCATGGATTAATGAAGGGATTGTCGCGTGGTCCGCCCATGCCACCGAGGCCGGTGGCACCACCACCTGCGCCACCGCCACCTCCGCGACCGCCACCAAAACGATCATTGCCACGACCACCATTGCCGCCGCCTCCAAACCCACCACCACCACCACCACCACCTCCGCCGCCGCCTCCCCCACCACCACCACCACCAGCACCACCGCCGCTTCCACCTCCTCCGCTGCCACCGCCGCCATTGCCGCGACTGCTGCCACGCTGGCTGGGACGGGTGCTGCCGGTGCCGGTGCCATAGCCGCCATACTCATCCGCATAGACTCGATCGAAGTTCATGGGATCATAGTTGTGTATGGGCCCCTTGATGGGCGTGTCCCTGGTCAGCGTAATCACCTCACGCACAGCATCGATGACCTGCGTCTGCTTGCCAACCGTCTGCACCACGCGATCTGTGCTCTGCGGCGCCACATTTGAGAAGACCTTCAAGAACCGACAGCCAATGCGCTGCAATAAAATTGAGATATTTATGGATTAGATATATCTGAAGTGAAAACTTATGCTAAACAGCGCAGAGATCATGTTGTCTTAATGTTTAAGTTTATTAAAACATATTGTTTTTGCTAGCCAACTTTTGCTGCACTTTTCTTTTCTATAGAAATCTTTTCAGGATTTCACATTTCAATTGATATTTTTTCAACTGATAATTATTCCTCGAGACGAGGCGATATATTTGCCTAGCTATGAATATGCTATTATTTTCGGTTGAATTCCTTTGCACTTCACTTGTTGTTTATTACATTTCTGGGAATCACAAAGCACACAAACGGTCAAAACACCACCAGTTCAAATACCATAAGGGCCACAGTCAACTGTCATGGTTACTCAAGCAGCTAAAATGGCAGGCTGGCTGGCCGACAGAGGCCGTCGGTGGTTAGTCAAAAGCAGCTGCTGCTTTATCCTTTATCCCAACAGTTTAAATCAATTTTGGCCATGGCACTGACCCAGCCAAACGCATAGCAAGCGACGGCTTGTGACACGACCCTATCAAAAGAGACTCGAGAGCAACCTTTTCATAATCATGATTACGATGATGATGATGATGATCATATTCACACAGCGCAGCTGTGCATTGAAAACGCTGCCACTGACAGGATGCAGGCACTTCTTCTCGGCACTGTTTTGCTACCTGCCTGGCGGCACAGTTTTTGAGCAGCTGCTGCTGCTGCTCCCAATTGTGCATATAAAGTAGAGTCCTGTGCCGGAAGTTGGGCCCCGTCGCCGTCTTCACTCTAAATGCGTTGTCATCGTCTGCAGCGGAAGTGTAAATGTGAAATTCGATAGCCACTTAGGAATGCATGCCTCAAGTGAGGGGAGACACAAACACAAACACTCAGATTTTGGTGCCTACGTGCATTGGAGCCTGCTTCCGTTTACCTCCTGCACAAAATTTCCCCCTCGAGTCTTCCTTCATCGTTCAGCTGCACGTTTTCTCTGTGTGTGCGTGTGTGTGTGTGTGTGTCCTGCGGCATGCCTGCTAGGCTAACTGGCTGAATGACTGGTCTGATGATTGCATCATTTCCAACAGCCCAAAATGCTCAGCCACAAGCAAATTGCGTGCTACCCTCCGCTTAACTGTAGCTGTATCTGTACAGTAAGTGTGTGTGTGTGTGTTTGTGAGTGAGTGTGCGTGTGTGTGTGTGTGTTTGTAAATGACCAAGGGCTGCGTCATGCTGCTAACACTCGAGCACCGCTGCTCCCACTTCCCCCTCCCCCTCCTCGCTAAGCACTCTCTCCCTTGGCGACACACAACTCGTTGCGTGCGACCCCCAGACAACAATGGCGACACACCAAAAAAATAAATTGTTAGCTGCTGTAGCTGAAGTGCTCGAGGCGCCCCACGTTGTGCCTTATGAATGGCAGGCGCAAAATTGTTGAGTCACACACACATACACAGTTATAGCTTGTCTCCGTTGAGAGAGGAGTGAGGGGGAGGGGGGCTTCAGCTTTTATGTCACAATATAAAACATCAAAAGGCAGCGAGTGGACTGGACACTCATTGAATTTATTATTTAATTTAAAGCACAACAACAAGCATAAGGCTCGCAGCAGGTCGTGTGTGTGTGTGTGTGTGTGAGGGTGTGCGCGCGAGAGTGTGACACATATACATTTACATATCTGTATACAAAAGTGTAGCATTCTTTTTGGTGGTCGCACAAATAAAATACAAAACTGTTAATGCGAGCAGCAGCAGCAGAAGCAGCAGCAACAGCAAAAAAAAGTTGTATGTATGTGTGCGAGGTGATATACATATACTTATGTGTGTGTGTGTGTGTGTGTCATGTCAGAGCAAGCATTGCACACACAAGCAAAAATTACACTATATATTAATGTTTTTAGCATTTCAGTTAATTGATGGTGTTTTTTTTTGTACCTTTTCACTTTTTGTTTATCTTATGTATATATATATACAGTTTATATATATATATATATACACATATAGTTTCGAGTCACTTGAATAACTGTTTGGTTTAAAATTGTTTATGCGCAAACAACAGGAGCAACTCTGACGCAGAAGGCGCAGGAACGGAGCACGTATAACCGTTCACGACCAGCGCCAATGTCGAACTAATTGGGTTCAACGAATGCCAGTTGCCATGTAAGGAGAAGACGCAGCCAGCCGACAACAGCAGCGAGGAGAGCAGAGAGAACACAAAAAAAACAACAACAACTGAGAGCAGAGAGAGAGGATAGCAGAGCAGAGGACAGCAGCAGCAGCAGCAGCAGTCAGCATGTGCGCGCCTTGCCTTGTAGTTATTCGTTATTCGTGTTGTTGTTGTTGTTGGCGACTGTAGGCAGTCCGTCAGTCAGTCAGACGGCTCAAAAGGATACGCAGGCAGGCAGGCAGTCCAGGCATTGAGGATAACACAGCAACAGAGGCTGCTGCTGCTGTTGTTGTTGAGGCGCAGCTGCTGTAGGAAACCGGTGTATTATTCAGCTTCTTTTGCTCACATTTTCTTCTTTTTTTTGTTACTCTCCCTGTGTGTTGTGTGTGTGTGTGTGCTGTGGGTATTAGCGCATGCGCAGGACCTTTGCAGCAGTTAAATAGGCACACACACACACACACAGCGATATAGATGTAGCCATTTCAAATGAAACGTAATCATTGCTGCCATCTAATTATTAATTTTTATACATTCCGTCTTGCATCTGGTTCTTTAGCTACTTTGATTCCTCTTTATGTTGTTGACTTTGTTACGCAAAAATTCTAAGCGGCTTTTTCTACACACACGCACACTCGCAGAATATGCAAAACTGTGCAAAGGCAGCTGCTGCTGTTGGTGCTCCTTGAAGAGCTGCTCTTATATCCTTAAAGAAGCGGCATTAGATTGCAGCATCACTCGTGCCACAGGCTGTGGCACAAATAATACTCTTTTAATGCAAGCCAGATTGCCTGTAATTGAGTTTTTCCTAGCTCTTTTTTTTTACCCAGTCACTTACACACACTCGCACACACACAGTCTGTGAGCATCCTTAAAATCAAAGAGCATATGCAATTATAAAACTTTTGGCCCCAAAGCAACACAGCACAGCAGCAGAAATGAGCTGTCAGGCTGGGCTGGCTGGCTGGCTGGCAAGCAACACTTGAAACAAAGCGGAAGCAGCGTAACAACATTTAAGTTGATGCCACAAACAAGCGAGAAGTGAACATTAAACCGGATATTGAGAAGAGGCAAAACGCGACAACTAGAGCAAAAGGAGCAAGAGGAGCACGAGGAGGATGAGTAAGGACGAGGGGCAAGGAAGCTGTCAACGACAGCTGGTATGAGTGTGTGTCACAAAATAAGTTTCATAAACATATTAATCAATTGATCAAAGAGACAGCGGAGACCAAGTTGAATTGGCAAAAATGAATACAACAACGAACGAACTTTACTTATAACAACTATTACATACATTACATATAATTACTATTATTAATGTGTAAGTTGTAATTGTTGCTGGGATTATCTTTGCAAACAAAAATGGTTTCGATGCAAGAGATTTTCTAACCAATATATTTATGACAGATGTCACACAACTTTTAACAAAGGTAGGTATATTGAATCGGTTATTAAATATATAAAGTTCCTCTTCAGTACCGAATTATAATATGCTCTGCACACCCGTAACAAGAAGTAGAGCAACAATTTGAGCAGCTTGTAAGTAAATGCCAACGAACAGATGCCAATGCTTAAGAAGTTGTTGTGCAAGTCTCAGCTGCCGATATGCGCGTATGTGTGTGTGTGTGTGTTGTGTGTGTGCTTGTAGCACCTGTTAGACATTCATTAAGTGCTGCCATCAGGCTGCCACAGCAACAAGAACAACAACCGATACCTAAGCGCAGCAACAATTGTAAGCCGCAGGCAAACAGCCGCCTCCGGGACAAGGGGAGAGGCGAACAAAAGCCATTGGCACGCTGCTCAATTCAGAATGCTCAATGCTCGTTGCGGGTATATAGACATTAGGATTTAGTGGATGGATCAGATGAGCAGCAGCAGCTGCTGCTCATTATTAGCGGCTGGCAGATGCCACCGTCGCCGACGCCGCCGCCGACGCTGCAGCAGCAGCAGCAGCAGCAAAACTCATCAGATGTGGCACAGGACAAAATTTAATGGGCAACAGCTTGAGGAGAAATGACGAGACCGCTGTTCCCTGCCTTCAAAATGGATATATTCCTTTGGATATATGTATGTATTTTTAGGCACACACAGATATGTTGAGACAAATGCGACGGCTGGAAGTGACAAATTTGGCGCTTAACCAAAAATGTGACAAGCAGTGAAGCAGGACGCGTAAAAATTGAGGTATGAGTTTCAAGAAAACTCGCAATTGCTTTGGCAAATGCTGCTCACTTAACGAGCATAAAAATACTCATAAACTAATATAAAATAGGTTCAATATCGTAACTTCAAAAGAGCTAAACTGGAATCTAGCCAAGCACAAATTGTAGTTAAAAATCATGTTAAAATTCGAACATTTTATCTTCAAACATCAAATTAGCTAATTTCTTACTCTAGAATTTCGTAAAGATCTTTATTGCTATATTAAGCCAGGATAATAAAAGGCTTTGTGAAAACTAGGTGGCAACAATGTCCAAACTACATATGCGATATTAGATGCGCTCGTATCCTTCTACGCTTCGAGGCAAATTCTGTTATAACCTTTTTGCAAGGGCATACGAAAAACACGAAAAACTGAATAACCGGCTGGGAAAGCCAAAAACATAAAGTCAAAATGAGCACCAGAAACACGCAAACAGGCAGCCACAAAAAATAAAAGGAAAACAAGAAACGTGAAGCAAGCGAAATAAGGTAAGACAGAAGGATAAGCAGGACAAGAGAGGCAAGACGCAAATACCTTTTGAAAGAAATGAAAACAGCTGCTTGCCGGGCCAGTTGGGCTGAACACAATGAAATAGGGACGAGATAAGACTACCCATTCCAAGAGGCACAATATATATTCATGTGCCGACAAACAGAAATAAAACACATGCTGTGGCTGTGAGACAATGCCTGCTGCTGCTGCTGTTGCTCCTCCACTGGTGATGATCATCTGCGCTGACAACAGACACAGAGACACAGACAGTTAACTATGGGCGACGGCAGCTGCAAGGATGCCACCAGGATGTGCCAGATATGCGCGACAAAGCAGAGCCCGGCTGAAGGATGCTGCGAAGCGGGTGAGGACTACAACTATGACTACGACAACTACAAACAATTTCCAGCAAATGCAAGGCTATGAAATGCAAAAAGAGACATAATGAAATGTGAATGAAAATAAATAAGTAAACGTAACGTTTTCAGTTACTGCAAAGGGACCAAGACGCAGTACGCTAAAGCTGGATGTGTCCTTTTGTTGTCTTGGACTTGTTGACCTCCATGGAGCACTCAAACAACGAGAAGCAAAATGAAGGTTTACCCTCTAAATAGTTGCAACTTATAGTGGATATTTTAAGTTTTATACGACTATTTTAAGCGAACGTATTGAATCAGAATATAAAGCAATTGAGAGTTAAAGAAAAAATATATATTCTTATGTAAAAATTGTAGTTTCTTAAATATAGCATAGAAGTGTATCACACAAGGATCAAAGAGAACGTTTTTATCGACAACTCTTAAAAACCCGCTCTTGCAATCGCATGGCCAGCTAAGACTTTAGCATCAGTCCAGCTAAAGATGAATATGCTTTACAGGGTATAGCTGCGAATAAGCACGAGGAAATGGGAACAGGCAGCACACAAAGCAAATACGACTGGCAGACATTTTTTGCGTGCGCTCGAAAGTATGCAATAATAAATTCACGCGCACCTTTTGTGGGACAGGAAAAAGGAACGGATGGGACGGTAAGTATATTTGTATGTATGTATGCATGGAGGTGTGAGTCAGTAGTTACTGTGGCGCACACACACACACACATTGCTGGGGGGCTGGCAGAGAGTGAAGACAGCACGCTAAAACAAAGATATTCCAATTAAAATGCAGCCACTTGACAGCAACTACTCATTATCAATTAATAAGAGAGACAAGCCAAACACATTTAATGAAAATAGTAGAGAAAAATGAGGCAAAACTTCTAATTGATTTCTTTACCTGACCAAGCGCAGCTTATATAAGTGTGTATACTTATATGTGGATATATATATATATATATATGTGTGTGTGTGTGTGCTACAATTGTGCAACTGAAAATCGCTTGACATGTGTACACATACATACATTCAGACACACCAAGCGTTGCCTGGCTGCCTGCAATTGAACGTGGCGTTGATGGCGACAATTGCGTTATGAGAGAGTTCTGACAGAAAAATGTCGCTTTAGCCAGACGCAGATCCTGTGCACTCAAGTGTGTGTGTCTGTGTAGTCAACCGAGAGCCGCTGCTGTTGACAACTAACTGTAACTCCACACACACACACAAGCACACATATGGATAATATGACTAGTAGTGGCTATCGATTGCCCGCCTGCCTGCGAACTGTGGAGTTGTGGCCCGAGTGAGTAGCCACTTAACGTGTCTGCTGAAGCAGCAATCGAAAACGCAGCCAAACTGACTGTAATTAGCCATTAAACTGTACACCCGTAGTGCTCTATGGCAATTAATTGCATAACAATTTGCCGATATGCATGGCTAGCTAGTGCAGGACATGTTTACCCCCGCCACATAATTATATGGATATGGATAGTTGATTAAAATTGTACTCACATCGCGTATCTCTTTGATCTTTTGGCCACCCTTGCCAATGACACAACCGGCCAAGCTCTGATGGATTAACAAGCGCACATCGAATTCATCATCGCGCTGCAAAAAAAAAAAGACATAACAATAAGATAAGCAATATATATAATACATAGAAAACAAAACTCATTAAAGTTCAAATTACACTCACCTCTTCAAAATATTTCAGCATTTCGGTGATGATCTCCAGCGTGGAGTCGATATCCGCCGATATTTGTATGGTGCTGTTGGTGTGCATTGAGATTTTCGATAGATAAAGCGACAAAGGAACAGAGAGAGAGAGAGAGAGAGAAGGAGGGAGAAATGTATGCATAGAAATATATTAATAATACAAAAAAATACATTTATAAGTTCAACTTAAGCGCTAGGCCTGTATTTTAAAATATATTTAAGAACTAGACATTATATAGATATAGATAGGACACAAATTATGGAGAGATTTACGAGATATTCTGAGATTAACGACATGGACTCATTGTTGTTATACTTGTTGTTGTAACCCACATACCACACACATTGAAGGACACACAAGACGCTTGCTGGGCGGGCGGGCAGGAGGAGAATATATAAGGGCAAAATATGATATCTAAATATTCCTATGGAATTTATTGGGTTCTTTTCGGATTGGTTGCGGTTAGTTTTTCCTTTTGGGAATGGAGCTTGAGCCAGTGCTGGTTTTTATTTTTTGCTTTTAGTATGTACGAATGATGTTAATGCCGTGCATTGGTTTTTTGTTTGGTTTTTGGCGGTGCAACGATTAGTAGCAAATATTAATATATATTTGTAGAATAAATATAGATCGAAAACGAAAGAGACGCTGTCTGGGAGTAGGTAATGGATTTCGTTAGATATATATGCACAAGACATGTATAAGACGTCACACCTTCAAACAAACACATTCGGTAAGGACTCTAGCACATACAAAAACAACAAATACAGAGCGAGAGCGAGAGAGAGAGAGAGAGAGAGAGAGAGAGAGAGAGAGATAGAGAACGAGCGAGCGAGCGATTGAGAGACACGCGTCCAGCAGGTACAAGTGTGTGTTCTGTTGATTTTGAAAGGAATATACATGTATGTATTTCTAAGAACTATGGAAAAATGAATATATAAATGATAAGGTTAACTAACAGACCTAACGCTAAGGCTATATGCTACTAAGGCTAATATGGTTTGTTTCACTGTAAGTAGAGATATTTGGTAAGCTTAAACAAGATGAAATATTTGGTATAGTTTTAGATTTTGATGTGGTTTACCGTTCGGGGCCTTGGGAATCGTCCACAGACACAGTGGCTTTATACTGCGCGTTACACATTTGATGGTTGTGGACAACAGACGGGCGGATCGGGCGGGCGATTGAGCGGGCGGGCGGGCGGTCGGTCGGGCGGGCGTACGATTTGTTCAGTTGGGCGCATGGACGATTTTCGATATCGTTTGGTTGATTGGTTTGCCATATGTATGTTTTTTGTTTTTTGGTTTTACATATATATATGTATATATATATATATTATTTTGCATTGTTGTTGTTGCAGTTTGCAGTTGTTGTTTGAGCAGGGAGGAAGAAGAGAGAGAGAGAGAGCGAGAGAGAGAGAGAGAGAGAGATACACACAAAAACACACGCACGCACACACAGCAGGCACAACCACGCGCAGCAACGCACAACAATGGGAGGGACACGATGGTGGGCCCAGCACGGAATTATATACAATTCATTATATATATAGATGTATATATATATATATATATATATGTACATATATGTATGTTGAGAATTATACAGGTTTTATGCATATTATATATATATGGCATATTTTTGGCGACACGAGGGCGTTCAGACGGGCGGGCGATTGTTTGATTTTGGTGCATCGTTCGACATCGGTTTTTGATTTTGGTATTTAGATGTAAGATTAAAGAATCGTTTGCGATATCGACACATTTCGATTCATATTTAGCAGTGGTTTCATCGGGCCAGTTTCAAAGATTCAGATTTCAGAGCAGTGGCAGGTGACGAAGCGAGACCCAGACCCATACCCGGCAGGGGGAGGAGACGCCATTGTGTGCGGGACAGACCAGAGTAGACCAGACCAAGTGGTGCGGGCGGTCAGGTGGTCGATTGGTCGGTCGGTCAATCGATTGATCGATTTGGTTGATTATTTTGGTCGGTTTACAAGATTCGATATATTTGGTTTTTTCGTTTCGTTTCGTATCGTTTTTTTTTTTTTTTTTTTTTTTATGTATGGGTCGTACGTAAGAAGTGGAAGAAGAGAGAGAGAGAGAGAGAAAATTGTTCATTTAGTTAAAAAGGTTAAAAGCGTGTAAATTGTTGGTTTTTTTTTTTTTAATATTATACAACAAAAAAAGTGGCAATTTTCTTGTTCATTGTCGGTAAATAAAGCGCCTAAATATTATATTTAATTTCAAAACTTAGAGAATGGGTCAGAGGCGAGAGACGTTCAGATCGAGAGAGAAAGAGATATAAAGGCAAAAGTGTCTGTTAGCCGAGAGAAAAAATAGAGAGAGAGCGAGACACATAGAGGTAAAGAGTGAGAGTTAGTTAGAAGCGTGTCGTTTAGGTTGAGAGTTTGTTATTAAACAGATCATTAATTGCTTGGTGGTAATAACACGCTGAAGGGGATCTGAGAATAAAAGACGGGAGCTGCAATTGCGGGTCCAGAACGGCACAAGAGACTTGAATTTGGACTTGGCATTGGAAATATATATATTATATATACACAGCCAATGAGAGAGTGTGTGAAAGAGTCAGTGAATAGGAGCGACACACAAAATAAAGACAGAAGTTTGGAGTTTACTTTTCGGTTGCTTTTTGTCTTGGCACAAGCGAGCACAGAAATAAATGGTTAATAAATAATACTAGACGCTTCAAATGTTTTCGATACTCTTTCTTTTTTGATGATTGTTGTCGAGTGTTTAAGATAATTAATAGTTAATCTGGTTTTATAGTACCTGAGTGCGCATCTTCTGTATGTGTTGGCCTCCCTTGCCGATGACAGCGCCAGCAATCTGCAATGACATCAATCGAAACAAAAATCACATTAAGCTCTGCTCACGATTTAGTTGCAATTTGCGTACACTCAGAAAAAAAAAATTCGCACTGAGATCTAAAAAAATGTTTACTTTGTTTCATATTCAGTTCATTTAATTTATTACATTTAATTTGAATAAATTTCCAACGACATCATTCGAATGCCTTCGTTTGCATTTATACTTTTTAGAAATACTTTTCTCAATATACAAAATATTAAATTTAAAAAAAATTTATTTGGGATTGTTAAATTTGGGTTAGTGTTTTAAATTGTAGGAATTTTTGTTCGGCATATTTAGAAATTACTTCTTTCTGTGCGATTCTCTAAATTTCAATTAGATTTTTGCTGTGAAGCCGTCGGGGCTGGGTGATGATTTTGTGGGCATACTTACACTGCTCGGTATTAGTATACGGACCATGTCCTCGTTCCGTCTGTTGCGCTTCTGGTCCTGTGGTCCATCGCCGTCATTGCTCTCTCGCTTCATTTTCATTCTCTCTGCAAATGGCAAGAGCATAAGGCAGACACGCGTTTTAATCAGTCAACTCTTGAAACTGGGATATGTTTGCACCAGATTACACATTGGCCGAGTGCGCCAGTTCAAAATCAACTGAACCGACGGACGTTTGGTTAAATCAACAAGTCTGAAAAGTTCAACGTACAAATACTGCTTGCGCTGTAGCCGACAGCTTCTTGCTCTATTTTGACTTTATTATACAGAGTAACTACTTTTTACTCTGCAATATACTTGCCAACATATGTAAATGTGAATGTCTTTGTGACGGCACACGAACATATTTTAAAGTGTACGTGACTTCAACGCACTTTTACAGACATTTCTCCCACTTACATAACGTGTGCACGCACTTCCTTTTGCTCTTGTTCTTCTATTCAAATTGCCTTTTTATATTAATTTAGATAAATAACATTTCTTTTTTACAGTATGCACTTGCTTTGCTCTTGAATATTTCAATATTTATTTTACAGTGTGCACTTATTTTTGCTCTTGAATAAAAAGGTTACATTTTCTATTTTTTGAAAACACACTTTAGAAATATTTTTATTTTTTTTTATATTAGCTCAGCAGAGAAACGAACTGTACGACAAACTTTCTTGCAATGAAAAATCATTTGCAAATCATTTAGTATTACAAATGTCGAAATTAAATGCAGGCATGTATTTTCGATATTTTGTTTGTCAATACTAGAAATGGATTTGACATTTCAAAAGAAGATTCTAGAATTCTGTTTATTGTTTAAGAACACTGTATCTTAGCAATTTGCAAGTCGCAGCTCAGGCTGCAGAGCTTTCATGTGACAAACCCGAAGAATTAGTTGTTATACCCTCGGCGTTGTTGATTTATAAAAATATAATGTGCCAAATGGCAGCGCATTGTGGGTTGGAATTTGAGTTTGCCAGGCGCAATTAAACAACAATTCAATTTGCCTCATATCGAATTCATTGAAGTTGGAATGATTTGCCGACTGTCTGACTGACTGTTTGACTGTTTTTAAGACTGTGTTGGTGTTTCGGAATCGTGCAGCTGCCACCGTTTTAACAAAAGGCGTACGTCAAGGCACCTGAGAAACTGTGTTTTGATGCATCTACTGTAACAATCTATATATTTAACTAGCTTGCTATATGAGTATATCTAATATTTAGCTGCAACGCCCTATGCCCAACGTAAAGCTGTTCAAGCGGAAATGCCAGACTGCCAACGCTCAGACGATGCTCTATATATGATATACATATTTCATATGTATCACATACATCATATATATCAGTGTCTATATTATGTATGCACAATTTAATGCAATTTAGACAACAGAGCGAGCACAAGCAAAATGCATTAACAAAATATAACAATTTTCAATTTCATAATTTATGAAATGCTGCCAAATAACTGCCCTATATGCAAGTACATACACAACTATATATATATATAAATAATATATGTAGATGTAACGTTTATATAGCTGACTCAAAATCTGAGCACTTGGCGAGTGCAACAACAATTGAGAGGCTTTGTTGAATGCCGCCCACATTCCCACAGATGAGGTGTGTGTTGCTTTGTTTTATTTTTGTTGTCGTTTTTTATTTTCGGTTTTCGGTCTTGTTTTCCTTTTCTAGCTGAAGTGCGCACAACTCTCGGCTCAGATGTCAAAACATCAATTGTCCGAGCTGTTAAGTTGTCAAAAATATGTCCGATACAAAGGTAAACAGCAGCTGTCTCGTAAATGGGCTTTGCTCACAGTTGAGCCGCTAAGCTCTCCACAAATGATCAAACGGCAATTACAGTCATACGTACATATGTTGTACATTTCGATATCCAATCGCATTACTAGTGCTAGTATGTGGGCAGCACAGCTTGCTCACCAAAGGGTTACCAGCCCAGCACCTTGAACAGCCGCTCTTGCCGCCTTATCTGAACAGGTCTTTTGTGTACTTATTGACCAGTTGGCTAACTGCTACAGGCACTGTGCGCAGCAGGCCGTAAAGCCAGCTCTCAACACTTACTGCTGCTGCTCACTCGAGTAGTAACTCAAAAACAAATACTATTTGTTCTAGCATTAAGCTACGAAATGCTTCATTAGCTTATCAAGGTATATGTACAGTTGTGTTCTCGAAATAAATAAATACACTTGGTCTAATTTCTGTAAACTTCAGCTGTCGAACTAATCTAGTTTCAGAGATCTGATTAAGAACATGAGGCCAGATATGTCTGCCTCTGCTTTCAACACACATATGGACAACTTGAATATAACCATTATAACAATTCTAATAAGTACATGTACAGTTGTGTTTAGAATATACTAAACATATTGAATGGGTCTATGTGTATGAATACATACTCACAAAGTATCCAAAAGTCTATCGTCTTACTCGAAGCAGACCTATTGAGAATCTATATTGAATTATGACCAATTTCTGTCTATTTCATGTTATGTAATATTGATATACTATCAGATGGGTTCTAAGATAAGGATTAAATAGAGTGTTGGAATATATATTTGGGAAAATAAATTAACTAAATGATTTCCAATATTCAATTGTATAAAATTTGTAATTAAGCAGAAGAAAGTTCGACGATTTTGATTATGTCACATGATAAGTTAAAGAAATATTCCAAAGATTTTCAGTAATATATCTTTTGTAAATTACCTTTTTCTCAGACAATATCACAGTTTCTCAATTTCACAATAATTGTTGAACAAATTTACAGCCAATTGGTGTATTCACATTCTTTTCATCACTAACTAAGATTTGTAATTTTTCCACACAAGTTACATAACGTCTGATGATTTAGACGGTGGATGGGGACCAGTTGAGAGAAGTAGCAGCAGGTGCTGTCCTGTTGCAAGTGCGGTTGGAAAACTAATGAAAATAATTTCCAGTAATCGAGTTATTTATAGGCAAATCTTCGACACCAGCCAAAAAGGCTGCTGACCAATCAGAACCAAAGATCGGATATGGATAGCTACGGAAACGGAAATCGTTGACCAATAGAAATCGTACAAATGTTCAAGTGACAATACCTAAAAAAAAAGGGGAAATATTGTCCAGTTATGGATTCCCGATGCTAGGCAACGAAACTAATTGTCCCTGACTGCGCTGGCCATAACAACACTAAAGCTAGAAACTAGAAACTAACTGACCCTATACTAACAGATAAGTAAGACAGACAGACAACTACGACAAAAGCGAGAAAGCATACCAGATATATCAGCTATATATATATATATATATGAAGGTATGTACAGGACAGCAGTTGGTCAAAAGTGCATTGCTATATCTATGATTGATAGATCTACACATATGTATGTGGGGGTGTTGAATAAGGACAACCCTATGATATTATGTACAAATATAAATAATATATATATATATATATATGTATATGTGGCATATATAGACAAATTACATATTGGCTCTTATATAGTAATTGGCTTTGGGGCCACCTAATGAAACCAAAGTGCCACCGCAATATAGACTAATAACTGAACTGGCTTTTAAGAGGGTATGGGAAAAACTGCAGCTCTATGAATTTTAGATCTACGTGACTCTTCAGCTGATATTTTCACATTATGCATTTTTAAAATGCGCTGTCCAAGACAACAAACGTTTAAGTATTGAATATCTGAGTGGGGGGCACAAAGAGGAGTTTTAATTTGAGGATAAATGCTTGGGAAATGCAACAAATTGCAATTCTGTGGGGTGGAAAGTATCATTACAGAGAAGGAGGCTGACGTGGCCATTAGCAGTCATTATGATATATCATATATATGAATATAGACATATACCTTGCGAAAATTGTCATAAGGACGCGACTTTGTGCATTATTCATGTAATTAGGGCAATTTGTGGCCCATTTGGCTAATATTGAAGTATCGACTTTGAAGTGCCCTTTGATGCACCACTTGCAACAAACAATCTAAAGGACATTTGCCAGCGGGAGTGGCGGCATTTTTAATTAAGCACTGAGAGTTTCAACAGCCGTTGGCCCCGATACTTTCCAAAAGGGTTAATTGCTTTGACGCAAAGAAAAGCCACAGAGTAGCTGTAGCAGCAGCACCACCCCCTCCAGCCGCTCTTAGTAGCATATTCATTGAAGCAACCGCAGCTTCTTAATCAAATATTTCCCACGGTTACGGAGGGCTTACTGGGGTAAGTGGAGTTAGCGGAAGTTTAACAATTTATAGAGCTAAGCAAGTGGCCTGAATGTGGCATAAATGACAGGTAGCAATTATGTGAAAATCATTTGATTGTCGCACACACACACACACACACCCATACACACGAACCCACACGCACACAAAGACTCACGCATCGACATCCTGTTCAAATAGCTTTTGACATCACACACGCGCCTAACCAAGACAAGCAAGACAACGCCCACAACCCCTCACTCACACACACTACACACTAAACATAAGAAAAGTGTTTTAGTAGAGAGTGTCCGACTCTGAGTTTCTCTGCACCCCATCAAAATTCAAATAAAGCCAATATATTTCTCACATCTTTATAAATTGCCATTATATACTAGGGATCACACATCGATGTTAATCGATATGATGTTCTTAATGTGAGTTGTAGAAACAAATAAATATACATGGCCTCTTCTCTCCAAACTTCAGCTGTCGAACAAATATACTTCCCGAGATCTGAATTAAGAATGTGGGGCCAATTATGTCTCCCTTGGTAATACCTATTATAACAATTTTAATGAGTACAGGGTATCAAAAGAAAAATAAGTTAACATAAGAGCAGGGTGGGAAGTTGGCAACATTTTTTCATGTGTCCGCATACAACATACACACACACACACAAACACACAAACACAGAAACACAGGTACACACGCACAGGTGTCTGTGTGTATGCTGACCAAATGTATGAGCCACCGGCAGTGGGCAGAAGGCGGGACGAGCAAAACGAACAACGGGCAATGGGACTCAGCAGGAAACGGTTATGTGCTCGCTCAGA
Source organism: Drosophila silvestris (assembly GCA_035043445.1). NCBI lineage: Eukaryota > Metazoa > Arthropoda > Insecta > Diptera > Drosophilidae > Drosophila > Drosophila silvestris. Next base: position 2,208,675 of record JAWNMZ010000027.1, read on the forward strand.
GCATGCTGTTATTTTATGCAGGACAAAAGCTGGAGCAAACTTTTTTACCGCTGCCGTGTCAGTCCCCTCCACTCCCCTCCCTCCATGTGTGCCCCCAGCCAACTTAATTGGACGCTGTCCATAGCTGTTGCTGCGGCTGTAGCGGGACATATGCGTTCACCAGCCACTCTATAATTTAGCGGAAAAACAGCTAATGGACGCCATGTTCAAAGCGGCCGCCACGCAACAACAATACGACTGAGACGAGGGGGTGCGGTGGGCGGAAATGCCCACAATTGACAATTCTCATCGTCCAACTTTTAGGAGGGAAGGTTGAAAAAAATAACCATAGTAGATAGCCCCTCTCTAGTCTGATTCTCTCTCTTTCTCTCTCGATGTCTATGTCTGTCGCACGTCAAGGCTCTTATGGACATGTCAGCATGCTTAGCGAACCCACAATGGTGGCGACCAGTTTGGTCATCGCGTGTCTAACCACCCCTACAACCCCTGACCATCCACCCTACCTACCGCTAATAACTAATGTCCTTATGGCGTGTGCTGCCCCCGCCCGTGTTTGAGGTACAGTAAAACTTTCGTCCAGTGTCTTGTCTGTGTTTGTCCGTTTTGGCTGTGCTCCGTTAAGCATTCGATTTGAATTATTAAGAGGCTTCGATTGAAAACTAGTTGCCCCCATCCCCCAGCCACCACCACCAACTCCTCCACAGCTAACCGCAAAAGAGCAAAAAGCAATACACAAGCATTATAAATCAGCTATAAATTTATATCCAATTGAGATCCATTCGATGGCTAATGCATCTCGCTGCGTACTAAGCTGATTAAAACTAAGTGAACAATTAGCTAACATAAAATACTAAGCCATTTTTTGTTTTGGATTAATTCAGAAAAGACTTTTGGGAGTCGAATTCTGTATTCTCTTAGTTAATTACTTAATATAATTGATTAATAATATTAAACTAAAAATCAATAACGATTGGAAACAATTTAATCCGAACAGTTATATTACTTTTTCCTATAACATATATTTTTATGGAACAATGCTAATGCCTCAGATCCTTATCCTTATCGTGACAAATCATTAACCTAGCAGTTGCAACTAATTTGAGTTGCAGAAACTGCTTAGCTAACAACTGAAAACCTTTATTTTATTATTCTTTAATTTCAAATTGTAATTTTAAATATAAATGAAAATTTTTATTTTTTAGAACCTTTTTGACCACATTAAAATAAAATAAATAAATAATAGGTAAATACTTATTAAAACATAAATTTAGAAGATGAAATTCGTTATGAAGAAGCAGAGCAGATATAAAAATGCTTAATGTTCTCTTTAGTATGACATACATTCAAAGAGAGTTTCGAAACAGACTAGAAATCTATTGATAGGTAATATTTATAATTCCATAAATCCGCAATTCCCTCCCGCGTCTTTATCTTTTTTTATTCAATGGAGAGCTCTTCACTCAAAAAGAGGGCACAAAAGAATTTATAGGTCGCTATTTACAAACTGACAAATCAGACTTGCAAATTCTGTTCGTGTCTAGAGGCTTTTCAGAATATTTGCCTATTTTATACTTTCACTCAACACACCGGATTTACAAATTGAATAGGTAAACTAACATCTCTCGGGGAACGCCAGTGAATGAATTATGGCTACAAATTGTTTTTATTATGTAAACTATCTTTTACATTCCCAGCATAAAAGGCCGCAAGAAAAGCTGCAGTTAATTAAAGAAATATGTACATATATTTTTGGGCGAGTGTAATTGCCATTGCTCATAGAAAGATTTTCGCACACAAATTTGCTTGTGTGTCGAGTCATTGCAAGTGACAAAGTGAAGAAGATGACGTTGGCGATGATTGTTGTTTAATAAACACAAACATATATTTCCATAGAGGTTTGCAACAATACGGGTGTCATGGGAAAACAAGAAACGCTGCAAGGCAGCTCAAGGCTTCGTCTGTCTACTGGAAACGTGTTTTCAACATTTGAGCATTAGCATATAACGACAACAACCACAACAACAACAGCAACAACGATAGCATAAATACTGCTTGCTTGGTGCCATTCAATAAGACAAAAGCTATCAAAATACTTGAACGAAACATGTTTTGCAGGGGGTGGCAGACGGAGCAGAGCTAAGCGAAAAGAGGAATGACGATAATAAGTAGCACACAAAACGAGAAAGGAAATTAACGACTGTTAAGAGTTGTCGTGACGTCACATTACCACATCAATCTCCGCAGATGAGCTTTCCAGTGAGACAGTTTGCCACAACAATTGACCCGCATTTGAAACACATATAGCATTCAAGACTTGCAAATGCGGGCAACATATGATATTTTCAAAATGCTTATATTTATGTGTTTACGTTTTCACATAGTTATGCATAAGTAGATATACACAAATGTGAGCCACAGACAGATTCAGTGTGCAGTCTTTGGGCCTATGGGGAAATCAGGAAACGAAACTCCGCATTTAGGCAGAGAGGGAGCCGAGAGTAATGTTTTTGCTGCTAGTTTGCCAAATGATAAAAAAAAAACAAAAAAAAATCACAACAACAACAACAGAAATACAAAATAAGTTGAGCTGATTGCATTTGCAGCAGTTGGAAAAAGTGCATGAATATTCCATGATATGGCCTGCACAAACATCATGAATAAATAAGCCAAACTGTTGTATAAAGTCAACTAAAGACCAACAAATAGCAAGTGAAAGAATAAAAAGGCTTGTCATTTCGGTTGTAGGCTGGCTGTATGTTATGAGTAAATAGGCCGAAAACAAACACCCCCATAATACATAAGAGAAATTCAATTTAATCAAAAATCGAATCAACTTTTTGTTGCTTAACATATTTTTTGGTCAACGAATTTGAAACGTGTTTTTATTCGCCTTGTTGACTGAAAAGTACAACAACAAATTCTTATTCGACATGTTTTCAATTTATATGTGTTAACAACAAGAACGAATAGCAATAGTAAAAATCTCAAGTAATAGAAGAAAATTACAAGAGAAGCACATTATTCTCATGCAAACAAAAAAATGTATTCGGCCAATAAAATACAAATTGATTAGCAAGAAAACAGCAACAAAAACATTCCGCTCAATGTCAATGAACGCGACACACACACACAAAAGCAAGCGGCCTATAGACAGAACACGGGAGAATGAAAGAGAGAGCCACAAATAGAGATTTGGAGATATAGTATATAAAGCAGAGAGAGCAATCTATGTGTTTCGTGCACTTGGCGTAGATTGCCTCATTGCCAAAACATGCAAAAGGAACACAAACACGCACACACACACGTACGCGCGCGCACACACACACACACACACACACATACACATGCCAAAAATCAACAACTAAACACGCTATACAAATTAGCAATGTCGAAGCTTTAGCATCCCAAAGAGCCCCGCCCCTCCACATCACCAAACTTGGTAAATAAAAGTGAGCGCTAAACTGGAATTTGCAGGAACAAAAGCAAAAGTCCATTTTTTTTGAAGAGTTCGTTACCGGCTCTGCTGTAGCTTGCTTGGTTGTCAGCTTTAAGCCAAGATGGCAACGAAGCGTCTTCAAAAAGGTGTCAAACTCATTTGTCTTGTTTGCTCTGTGTGAGGAATTCATCATACTCGGCACAATGTGGTTTCGTTGGTGATTACAATGGGCTTTTTTATTAACCTGAAAAATTTTAAGGCCAACAAGCTCTCAGGCAACAAAAATTTTGTTTGTTTTTGGTTCAGAAGATGTTTGTCTTGACTGCTTTTAAAGAATGCATTTGTAAATTAATACATAAATATAAATCATAAATTTATTTACGGTCAAGAGAGTTTTCTAGATTATAATTATTTGAGAATTAGAATAACTTTAATAAATCGGAATTATATGTGGAAAAAATAGGATGGAATCTGCTGTTGAAACTAGTTTTGTTGAATTTTATTATGATAGAATATGTATACCATTAGAACTTTAATTACTGACTACTAAGTTTTGTATGTACTGTAAAAGAGGAATATTTCCAAAGGTTCAGAGAACAGTTCACAGAAAGTCAAGTGTTGGGAATTGAAATTTAATGCTTTTTTACTTTTCATTTCATTCTCTTCAGTGATGGAGTTGTTATAACGGCAAATAGTATGCTTAAAATATAGGTTAGATTGTTGTTTGTCGTTTTTGCCATATTGGTCGGAGCACGTTGAACTCGGCGTTGTTGTGGCTTAGCCAAGCGTGGGAGTTACTATTTCGAGTAAATATTTTGTTTTTATTTTAATCTTGATTTTTTAACAACAAAGCCGACATCAACAAAACTAAATTACACTATAATAAAGCTTTTCACATCTCACTGCGTGCATGTGTGTGTGTGCCGGCACACGCGCTAGCTGCGAAGCGGTCGTTGTATGGCGGCTAAAAGGCGCGGGGGAAAGAAGAAACCAAAACAGACTAAAAAAGCAGACAACAAAAACAGCAACAACAACAACAACAGTAATTACTAAACGCGGAAAGAAGCCGGTGCGCGCCAGGTTGGCTGCGACACGTGAGTGCAAGCGAGAGGGCATGTAACGGAACCAAAAATACGAAGCAAAACCGACGCTTTAGAATTTTTGTTCCAAGCACTTTTTGGCATGGTGTCGTAAGTGTATGTGTGTGTGTGTGTCTGAATGGGAAAACCAACAAGAAGCAAGAAACACTGGGAACAGACAACACAAGGGCTGCAATTGGCAATGTGCCTGCAAAGAAACTTGGAACGAGCGCAGTGAAAAAGCCAATATACAAAATTCATACATACGACGAATATTGGCAATATAATACGCACACACACACACACACAGGCACACACACGCACTGCAAATGTAATGCGAAAATTGTGTTATTGCAATTTCTTTGTCACAAGTTCTTTATGGTTGATTGTTTTTTTCTTTCCTTTTTTTCTCTATACATCGCGCGTCGCTTTCCAACTTACCCTCACTCGCTTCCCTCGTTTGACGCTTTGGCTCTGTCGTTTTGCAAACACTATCTTAACAGCTACCAAATAGTCTGGGTGATAAATTTCACCAAATTGTCTATATACAATCACACAAAACACGAGCAATTAATAACCGAGAGTTAAAATGACTGTACGTCTTTCGAGTACTTATTTTTGCATTTTTTGTACAAACTGGTGGTGGTCGACTATCGATAAGCTGCCAATTACTGTAATCGTTAACAATGCTTGTTTAGCAAGTTAGCATGCCACTGCTAAATAACATATTTGCTCCACATTGAACGAAGCGACTCCACATATAACGAAATCCTAGATAATGTTGCATACTCCCAAGCGCTGCAAAAAGTCGATTATTATTCGGTGTGCTCAAAAGTATGCGACACTTGAGCGTTGCTCGCTTGCATCAGGTGTTTTTACGAGCGACGAGTGACCAGCTGTTGCGAGCGCAGAGTGACCAATTAATGCTGATTAGGTGTCGTTTAGCACATTTCTATATGAAACGCGTTATTCTAACAGTAGCCAAATTAAACAACAAAGAAGACGAAATATTCATTAATACCTATATACTCGATATACTTGAAGCACAGCACAGTGATATAAAAATAAGCAAACACTTGACCTTGGGGCCTGCTGCGTCATGGCAAGCCCAAATATCAACTATCGCTCCCTCGCCGAGGAGACTGCGAATCCATTTCGCGACGCACAAACGCCAGCAACAAGAACAACAACAGCAGCAGCGAAAACAACAATAACAAAATCGGACGACGCAAAATTATTTACAGCTGCTGCGCATTTAGGTGATGATGTTGTTGGCCATGACGAGGAGCACTTGGTGCTGGAGCACGAGAACGAGGACACGCCACGGGACATGATGATCCACATTGTGCCGGAGATGGGCAAGGAATCGCATCGCTGGAATCACATCGAGGATCTGGATTCGTTCTTCTCCCGCATGTACAACTATCAGCAGAAGCATGGATTTCGCGTCATCGTTTTGGGCGAGGTGTTTCAGGTGCTGGAATTTGGGTTCGTTGTCTGGCTGTTCATCTTTGTGACGCACTGCATCCGGCACGATGTGCTCTTTGGCAATGCGCCGCCGGAACAGAATTCGACTCGAACGAAAACAACGATCAGCGATGTGATTATCCCTCGGGGCGAATGCATCACAAATATCGGCTTCTTCACCTACCTAATCATCTTCATGGCGGCCATCTATTTGGGCATACGTCTGCTGAAGATGATCTATCACATTACACAGTATGCGGACATTAGGCGCTTCTACAATCAGGCGTTGCGCATCGAGGACAGCGATCTGGACAACATCACCTGGCACGATGTCCAGCAGCGGACAAGGAAGGTGCAGGCGGAGCAGCATATGTGCATTGACAAGGAGCTGCTCACCGAACTGGACATCTACCATCGGGTGCTCCGCTTCAAGAATTATCTCGTGGCTCTCATGAACAAACAGCTGCTCCCAGTGCGCTTCCATCTGCCCCTGGTTGGCGAGGTCGTCTCCCTCAGCCGTGGCATGTTGTTCAACATCGATTTCATACTCTTTCGGGGACCGGGTTCACCGTTCCAGAACAATTGGCAGCTGCGCGACGAGTTCGCCGTGCGCAGCAATCAAACGGAACTCGCCCAGCGCCTGTCCAAGCTGATATTGGGCGTGGCACTAGTGAATCTGCTGCTGGCGCCGGTCATCTTTCTGTGGCAGCTGATCTACTTTAGTTTCTCCTATGCAAACATTTTGCGCAAGGAGCCAAGTGCCTTGGGGCTGCGCACCTGGTCCAACTATGGACGTCTCTATTTGCGCCACTTCAATGAGCTCGACCACGAGCTGGATGCCCGACTGAATCGTGCCTACGAGTATGCGGATCGCTATCTGAGTTCCTTCTCCTCACCGCTGGCGGCGGTCATTGCCCGCAATTTGCTGTTCGTCAGTGGTGGTGTACTGCTCCTAATCCTGGCATTTGGCATCTATGACGAGCATGTTTTCCAAGTGGAGCATGTGCTGACCATCATTGCGGTGCTGACCGTTATCGGCGTCATCTGTCGCACCCTCATCCCCGACGAGAACCTCATTTGGTGTCCCGAGCAACTGATGACCGCCATTCTTGCCCACGTCCACTATCTGCCCACAGAGTGGAAGCAACGGGCACACACCGCCCATGTCCGCAACGAGTTCGGCAATTTCTTCCAGTTCAGGGCGGGCTATTTGCTCAGCGAGATCTTCAGCCCCTTCGTCACACCCTTTGTGCTCATCTTTGTCTTCCGGCCCAAGGCCATGGAGATTGTCAAGTTCTTCCGCAGCTTCACCGGTAAGTTACGCATCTAGAATTATTATCTCGAATTGACATTTTTGTTTAACTTATTTAATTTTCATTTATTATTCTTTAAAATTGATATTCTGATTTTAGTCAAGTTTTCCCAGTTTGTTTCCTCCTTTTAATAATTGCTGTACATAAAAATTACTCATCTAATATAATTGTTTATAGGATTTGCTTTTGTTTCACTTAAATTATAGTATTTTGTACAAAAAATCGAACTAATTATTTATTGAAATTAAAATTATAGTTTTTAAAATAGGTTAATTTCTGTTTCTTCTGCTTTTAAGCACTTCATCCATTTAAAATCGTCAGTATAATTCATTAAATATAGTATTAGATAATAGAGACTTTAAAATTAGGTTATAAATTAATTTGTTCCTATTTATTTTAAACATTTTCATCATAATTAAGTAATTAATTAACTCAGAAGGAGAAATATGAATTGAAAATTTCTTTTATTTTAGTATCTGTGCGTGGCGTTGGCAATGTGTGCTCCTTTGCCCAAATGGATGTGCGCAAACATGGCAATCCGGACTGGCAGATCAACAACAGTGGCTTCATGGATGTGGCAGGCTTGATACCCGAACAGCAGCACGCAGCAGCAGACGCAGCAGAGCATGGTTGGCGGCAAGACAGAAATGTCGCTGGTGCGTTTCACGCTTAATAATCCCGAGTGGCAGATGCCAAAGGAGGCTTCACAGTTCATCAAGGGCATACGAGAGCATGCCATTGATGAGCTGGTCCAGGCGAAGACCGCGCCACAGGCGGCTGCACGCGACAATCCGCTCACGCACAGCCTGATCTCATTCGGCAATATTGGCGAGGAGTATTGCTCCATTGCCAATTCGGTGCTCGCCGCCGAACTGAGTCCCGAGCAGCTGCAGCTCTCCCAATCGATGGCAGCAAGTCGTAGCGGCAATGCAGATGTCTCTGGTGCCGCTGCTTCCGTCGCTGCTGGCGTCGGCAGCGATTTCCGGCATATGCTGCAGCAGAATCTGGGCGAGCCGATGAGCAGCACCAGCTTTCGGCGCATGTCCAGCAGCATGGGTCCGGCGGACAGCATGCGCCGACTGCGCCTCAGCAAGGCCGAGGGTCGAATTGAGGGGCCAGCGGACACACTGCTCTATAGTCTGTATGGTGTGGAGCCGCGTCTCGCCAAGAATCCGATTGGCGTCACCGTCGCCGATATGTGCCTTAGTGCCCTCTACCTGCACGAGCTGAGCCAGCAGAAGCGAATGGCGCGCCAGTCGCGCATCGATGAGGCCGAGGAGCTGCCCGGTCCGAGCAATAGGCCGCCACGCCCACAGGACCCCACTGGATCTAGAATGGGGTCTGGATCTGGATCTGGAACTGGTTCTGGATCTGGATCGATGTCTGGGTCGCGCCATACCGTGATTACCTCAAAGGCTGCCGAGAGCACGCCGCTGCTGGGCAACATACGTTCATAGCAGCGACCCGTTTGGATCTAATAATCCTAGAGCTTAAGGACAACAAAAACAACAACAACAACAACAAGAAGAAGAAGAAGAAGAAAAACAACAAATTATATACATATTAACTACAACTCTGCTATTAGTTTTTAAGTTGTAAAGTGTGTGTTTCTGTGAATCAGACGACGATGTCTAGTTATATCTAGCTATATCTAATACGAAAAGCAATAAATCAACTGCGTCAACGAATCAACTTTTTTCACATTTCGCATTGTGTAATTGCCATAAGATCTTCAAGATAGAAGAGTATTTAATAAATGGCAGATCATTAAAGGAAAGCGACAGTAAGAGATATAGAAAGGGAATTCAGTAAGAGTTCTAAGGAAAGTAAGAAGAAATGAAATATCTTCTTAGGCACGCCGAAGATTTCATAGCCTTGTAGACCGAATTCTGGTTCGAAGTTTGAAAATTACTTTAATTATGAATATTTGCCTTAGACAATCGGTCTATCTTGATTTTTCTGTTCTTTCTTTCCGATTGTGCCTATGTCAGCTATTTGATATAGTGGCCCGATCCGGCCTTCAGCAAAAATATGAATAAATATAAAATTTCATAAGCCAAGTGTTAAGATCAAGGAGCGATCCTATTATATGGACTTAATATGCTATATTATGTATGATTATAAAACAGAAAGAGAATTGTTGCTATTGGGGCTTCATGCAATCAAGTTAGATCTCTTCTTCATTCTGAGCCTACAGATCCTCCATCAATCATCATCTGCCTGCCGAGCCTAAGAAATGTTTCCATCGAATACTGCAATCAAAGTGCATCAAAATATTTCAAGCTGTGTAAAAAGTATTTAGTTTTAGATGATTTATTTTTTCTTTTCTCAATTACTGCCCAATTTATTTATTTATTTATACAACACTCAGGCAGCAGACAATCCATTTATAAGCTGATTTCAAAAGTCACCAAGAACATTTGTAAGTACGAAATTTACAGGTTTTTTAGTGTTGGATGATTTATTTGTTAATCAATCTTCAGGCCTCCATTTCGAGGCATTTTTGATACACCACAAAGTTGGGCCAGTTTTCGAAGAGTGGGCATAGAGGGTGCAGCCTGGGGGGCGGGGTGGGGGGTGTGGTTGGAGTCGGCACATCCAGCTGTGCTGCAGCGCCTCGTATGTCAATGGCCACACACGAACGTCATTTGGCGATGGGTGTTGATGGCATATGCAAGAGTTGCTGAGATGCCGCAGAAAAAGTAGCCGAGCTGCAGTTGCCAGGTTGGCCGCCAGGTGCCAGGTGCCAGGTGCGTGCATTTATGCATCTCCAGTTATTAGCTCCCAGCTGCAGTGCAGCAAACGCATGCAATCTCAGTGGGGAATGGGAAATGGTAAGCTTATGAATTATGAGCGTGTCGTTTGAGATTGAGTTGGAGTTCGAGTTGAGGACGGAGCCCGGCGAAACAGAACACGTTGTCTCATTTTTACGCTGCACGCCACTTTTGGGTTCCATTGCTAAACATTAACTAGCAGCCATTTGTTAGAGATGCCCGTTTTGGGGCGCTATCTGAAAGCCATCTGCCACGCAGCAAAAAAAGATAGAGAGAGCGGAGCAGTATGCAGCGTAGTTGCATGTTGCACTAATTGTAGCGCTCATGTAGCCAGTCATGTTATCCGATCCGGCATTGGGCCTAGGTACATGACGACACTCCACTGTGGACGCAAGACTCTAGACTCCGTTTGCTGGTTCTGGCCAAATGTGAACGGCTTTTGCCTTCCATAAATGCCATAAATGCCAGATGCAGTTGAAAAGCGCGTCAGTCGCCAAAATGGATATAGTACAGTCGAACTTCTCTAAATCAAACTTCTCAAACACAAAATCAATCCAAATTGAGTCGTAATTGCGTTTTGCGTTCAAAAATGCTCTGCAATTTTGATTGCATAACTCAAACCAAAAATTCAGAAATAGAATTTTTAGCCGAAAACGTTGAATGAATTTGGTGTTTTGCTTAAAATTGAATTGTCCGAAATTGGTTAAAGTAGTTGTTGTCCACAAAGGAAATCATTTTTCGATTCGTTCTTGAATAAAAATTAAATTTATAATAAATGGCCAATTTCCAATTAAGTTTTCTGATTTGATTTAACTCAATGGTTCTTAATGAATTAATGTATTCAGCTTAACTTATGACGAAACAGTTTCGTTCAATCATTTAATAAAAATAGTTGTTCTCTGATTTGGAATCTAGCAGGTATTGGTATAGTAATCCGAACCCGTCGACTGCGACATATGTAGATAATATTAATGTGCTCGATTTTTTCCATTTGTTTTCGCATTTTTTTTTTTTGTGACAGCTTGTGGTTCGAGCTGGAGAAGTTCGACTGTACCACGATTTGCACGAAGCTTGTCAAACAATCGGTTTTAATTTATGATTTCCTGCGGCAATTGGACACACTGACACCGAATGCTGCCGGCTGCCAAAAGTCAAGAAACAAATTCACAACGAGTAATGACACTGCATGTGGCTATGGCCCAGAGATCATATGATCGATATGCACAGCAGGGCCCAAAAGAGTTGTCGAGAATTGGAAAGGGGACGCCTTGCATACATCTATATATATAAATATATAAATATACATATATATATACATATACTTATGTATATATAGATAGAGAACGTATTGACAGCCGGGACCCACCGCGTGGTTGGTTAACCAGTTCAAGATCAGGCGTCACTTTACCCAATGCTGACAGTCGCCACTTGGAGTTATAGAGTCGCCCCATATCCAGATCTATTGCAGCGGCAGCAGCTGCCATTCTGCAATTAGAGTAGCTATCCTCAGTTGGGGCACATCGGCGCGTTTCAAACGTGTCTGTATGTCCAGGCCAGGCAGCTGGCAGCGACTAATGATGATAGTCACACAGTGCTCGAAGATCTGCAGGTCTCCTTGTCGAGTGTGAAGCATCTGCGTCGCATTTGATTGACAACTGATCAGCGAACGTGCAACGTGCAACCTGCAACGCGAAACGTGCAACGTGCCGACTGTCACTCTTTTGCCTGGGCTCATTTGGCACACAGACCGTTGGCCTCTCTTTGCAGGCCTCATTTTAGCCACGTACGCCACTTGATAAGCTATCGACAGAGCTTATTTTTATACACCCTATTATCATACAAATGTATTTCATAGGGTATCATTAAGTTGTAAAAATAGATGGGGCGGGCAGGAGAAAATATTTATGACTTCATATTTTTGATTGGCACTAAATCGATTTTTCTGAATACGAATTTTAAGTCTGTGTACAGAGTATCTTTTAGTCGCTCACTCACAGCTGGAGCAGTTCATATTTTTTATTTTTTTGGTTCGTCATATATTTCTTATAATTAAAAAACCCGTTCTTGCCACAGAGCCGCAACAAATAGGCCTCTCATATGCGTTCAGATAGTTTAGTCAAATTGGAGCCGCTTCCCGATCCGTTGCAGATACCAGAATATCTCCTCCTGCTCCCAGTGCGCCCAGATCATTTCTGGCTGCATTTGCATTGCAAATTAGAAACGGCAGCTGGACCCGATTTCCCCATTTCCCCGTTCCCCCATGATTCCACTCGGGTTGTAATCGAGCGTCGATTCAATAAAACATTTAAACATTAAACTGCTTTTATGCAAATTGCCAGCGTGCGCTTAATTTTCCAATCCAGCCAGAGAGCTAGATTGTATACTGCCTCAAACACAAACACATTTCCAAACCGAAACCCAAATCCAATGCCAAGACATCAGACCCCAACGGGCATCCGGCAAGAGATTCGCTTAAATTATCTGCAGATCGCATGCATGTAACACCTAACCAGCAAATTCCCATTCCCAGCACCTGTCCCCTTGGCTGTTAGCTGATAACATCTAGAGTGGATCTTCTACAATTTTTTACTTAACTGTTTGCTGCCTCGTTCCACTCTCCCACTCCACCACCCCGCCACTCTGCATCTCCCCTAATCTCCCACTCTCCCAATCTCGTCCTCTCTTTTAATGGCAGTGGCTGCATTGCTAATCAATAGCTTATCGCTATTAATCTCGGGCTTCGATTTACCTTTGGCAGCAATGTTGCTACTCGTTTTGTAGTAGACAGCCAGAGAACGGAGCAACGGAGCAGCGGAGCCAAAAGATGCTTCCCCGTCTGCTTCTGGCCTGGCCAATTCATTAAACATCCAATTGCTGTCGCCTGTTTGTAAATGTTTGCTGCTTAAAATCTCTTACACGGCCATTAACTTAATTGGCAGCGTGGGTCAATTTAACTGATTCGTTTGGGTCAACTTCTTAAGAGCAAATTGCAAACAAGGAATTTGACTAAAGTGCAGGCTTTTAAGTAAAGTGCATCAGGTGTCAACAATGGTTATTATGTATTAAAAAGAATACTGGCAATGAATTCACATAGGCTTTATATTAAAAAATAGGTTCTTCTGATTCTTGAGCCCCCACATATTATCATCTTTTAATGTTAGCAACTTACTTTAGAGCTACATGATTACTTTCTATAATATGCATATCATCATTTAAATATAGATATATACTCCCTTAAATATTCTCAATAAATTGCCGATTGCTGGAAAAAAGTGAAGTTTTCTTAACTGTCACTCAAATTGCACTCAATATATATTTAACACTCTTTTTGCAGATATATTTTCTGAAGGAACATTTCATGAAGTACTTGCCAAGGTTGAACATTTTATATTTCAGAAGGAAACCAGCAAAACACATTAAATTCGTCATTATAAAATAAAGCTGAATCAAAATTCTGTATTTATTCAGTAGAACTATATAATCAAAAATTCTCTATATATTCAGTACAACAAACTAAATTTAATCTGCTATTCCAATTTTTTTTTTCCTTAAGATAAATAAAGTTTTCATTCCTTTACTTTTTTCTCTGATCCGCTTTGACTAAAATGGAGCTCACTGCAGCTTTAAAGATTGCAAATATATAAGTAGAAAATGTAAATCTTTATTTTCTTCTAGTGGAAAATAAATTTCCCTTTGAGATTGTAATTGAGAACAGGATGCTCGCATTTAATGTGAATGAGCCTCGCCTTTTTTTGTTGTGAACATGTTGCTTGTAATTGATATGCAGATAAACTGGAGAATTTACTAGCCTGAGACAGGGCAGTTGACATGACTCCAAACAGTTGAATATTGGGTACTCTATACTCTATACTGATCTAGTGATGGTCATCAATTTGCGCAATGTATGCGCCCTGTAGGTCAAGTGATCTCGTGCGATTGCAACGGTAAAAATGCTAGACATATTTATGAGGCCGCCGCGCCCAGAACCAGATGCAGCCAGTAAGATGGAGACGGGATGGGAGGTACAGTGGGCAAGTGGGTTTCTAGCAGAGTTAACATGAGCCTGCCGGGCGGCAATCGCATCGTCGTCTGCGTCGACGTCGTCGCCAGCGGTTGGCGCGTGGGCAGCGCTGTCGCCTGAAGTGGATTTTCTGTTCAACAAGTAGTTTATGATGTTTTTGTCAATTCATGGCAAAATTAATGACGCTGCAGAAACACAGCACGCACATCGGAGTTGGACCTGTAGCCGGAGTCGATAAGCAGAAGGGGATCTGAGCCTGAGCCTCTGCCTGAGCCTGTGCCTGTGCTCCAGCCTGGGTTAGGCGTTAAAAATTGTTGCCTATAAAGCGTTATCGAACTGCAAAGGAGGACTTGCCGACTGCAACCTCCACCCCACTTCTGCCAACCTCCCTTTCCATCCCCTGATACGGATGCTGTCTAGCTGAGGCTGCATTTAAAAAATACCATTAGTCACATTTGTGGGGCACAGTCGCAGTTGCCGCAGTCGCTTGTTGCCATGACTTGTAATTATACTCTGACATCCACAAAACGGAAAAGATTATCCACTTTTGTATTATCTATTTGAGCTAGAAGTTCAAAACTTGCAATTAAATTAAAATCAATTAAATTAAATGTATCTTTTCAGACAATTTTACAAGATTTTTCCGCTACTCATCATGTCATTCTATGATCATAAATGACTTACACATCTTTTAGTTACACTGATGGACTTATACAATTTGAAAGGAGATCTGTTATAAATTACCATAAACTAAAAATTGCGCACAGTCTTTAGAAAGATAAATTATTAATAATCTTTCTTAAATCATGCGAAAGTTCATTGTCATCTAGCCACAGTTCTAGAGGCATAATCTTATAATAAATACGACACTTTTCGATCAGAACTGTGCTGTTTTTAAGCTGCTAACAGAGTATTGCACAGTCGCCTACAGGGGCAACTGCAATGTTCTTTCTTACTTGTTTTTTTTCTAGTTGGTCGAGAGGTAACTGCAACTTGTTTAAGAGGCCCGCGGGGCGGCCATGTATTTGGCTGTGTGGCAAACACAAATATTTCTATTGCCGTTAATGGCGTTAATAATTTTGCGCTGCAACGAGGGGCAGCAATTGACTGAAGAGTGCAGATTGTTGCAGGTAGCAAGTGGCTGGTACTTAGCTGCAGCTGCTCCTCCTTGAAGCCCCAACTCGGGTAGGTGGGGATTAGCAACGCCTGTCATGTTGGAGATGACGTTACATAGCTGCGAGTGACAGGCGGCAAAAAGCATCAACGACATAAATATGAAAATGCAAATGTGAAATTAATTGAAAAAAATAAATGAGGCAGAAAAATGCAAGTGGGCTGCCGCAAAACTCGAGTGCAACTGGAGCACTGTGCAATATAGTGGGACAGCTGCTCTACAAGAGCGCCAGCAGCAAATGCTGTATCCGATTTCGGCCTGGTAGCCGGTCGCTTGTCAGTGCAGGTAATACGATGCCACCAGTGGCAGCCAAAGTCACCAAGTCACCAAGACCAGTCAGGCAGAGGCGGCTATAAGCACATGTTCAACAAGAGATCTAACAGAATCCCAAATGCTGACGACGCACCTGAGCAGCGGAGAACTTGAGATAGGGGATTATCACTAGCTGTTGGCAGCATCCTCAAGCAACTGAAAACCCGATCCCAAATCCCATGAAATCTAAGCACTTGTTCAACTCACTTACAGATACAGTTAGAAGATTATTTCTGCGTCGAGAAGCACTAAAAGGAAAATTCCGTAAATATAGTGATTTTGATGAATGCCATTTAAGTGTAGGATATTATTATGGAAAGTTTATATTGTCGGGATTGTTTTTAGTCATGGAAAGAGTTGTGTTTGGACATACAAAACCTGTTGCCTTTTTTGCTTTGGCAATATGCTTAGAGTCGAGAGCCACTCAGCAGAAAAATTCTATAAAAATCGATATCAATTGGAATAGATAATTGCAATCATTGATGTAAGTCTCTTTTCAATATTGCTTTAAGTCAATCTGAAGGACAGAAAAGAGATTGCCTTAAAGGCAGAAAAGCGGAAAAAAATAAAAGTATTCACTTTGGCATTTGAGCAGAGTTTCGCCTTTTTTCGATATTCATTTCTGATATTAACAAACACAATACACAAAAATATAAAAAGAGATTATCACGGCAAAAACGAGATCTTGAATGGATTTTTTACTATTTCCAAATGTGTCTATCTCAATTTGTTTTGCAGTTGTACGCCGGCACTCTTCAAATCTATTACTCTAACTAAGAGTATCTATCAACATCCATCTTCGCACAATTTTATTTGTGAGCAGCATTCGTAAACGTTTTTCATCGGCTCGCAAAAACGCGCAACTTGTCGTTAATTTCGCAGCAGCATTTGGCTTTTATATGTACGCCATTTTGAAGCGGCTTTTGCGACAGCAACTGCCTCTAATAAACACGCCCACTCTGTCAACTGACACCTGTGCGTGTGTATGCCACTGTGCGTGTGTGTGTGTGTGTTTTTGTGTGTTGTGGTTGTAATGTACAATTATAAAATTGGAAAAAAATACCAAAAACGAGAATCAAAATAAAATCACGCATACGCAAAGTTGGCCCCCGAAGCGAGAGAGTGAGGCAGCTAAATTGAAGCTGCTGTGTGTGCGAGTGTGTGTGCCAGTATGTGTGTGTGTGTGTGTGTGTGTGTGTATGTGAATGCGTAGTGAATGGCTGAGCAAGCACACTTGTTGTTGTATTTGATTTCAGTTTTGATTTTTGCTTTTTATTTTGTATGTTTAAGTCGCGTAATCGCAATCACAAAATGCCAGACTCGTTTTTGACAAACGCTGACAAATTCGGCAAATGGCAAACTACAAACTGCTCAAACCTGCCAAAGGGGTAGCCAACAACACAACAGAGCAGATTAGGGGGAGGACGGGGTTGCCGCATGCCTACAGGCTCTATTGCCACAATTTATTTGCACATAAAAAATGCAGCGTGTAAACTCCAATTAGACGCTAATTTTAGCATACACATAGCATTTAAATAAAATGCAAATGTGCGTGCAGGAAACCGCTGTGAATGTGTGCATAAACCTGTGATTGTGTGCGTGTGTGTGTGTGTGTGTGTGTGTTTGGGGCACATTCACTTAGGCTGAGGCTAAGGCTGAGTGAGGCGTGCAAAGTGAACGGCTGCGCCTATTAAAGCAATCAATAAATGGCTGACATGCCCATAGCCAAAAGCCAAAAGCTATGCCACAAGCCACAACCAATGCGTGCAACTGCCCCCGCAGGCCTTGGATTCGTGGCGTAAGATTAGGATGCTGGCAAAGCACACATCGAGACACTCCAAGCCCAGCTGGGCAAGCAATCCTTTCTCATAACTGTAGACCACAAACTTGTAAGTCATACGTAACCGATTGCCTAATACTCTGTGTCAAGTAGCGAGTCGAAAGAGCCTTCTTGATTATGTTGTAAGTGATTTATATATATATATATATATATAGATATAATACGAAACTAATACCCGACCTTTGGAGGAGGTGACAAGTGATCTACACTCAAAGTTTGACTACTTTAGCAGTGCGCTCTAATCTGGAGTCCGAAAATAATACAAATCTCTATTCCCAAATCTCAATTCTAGCAGCAAATTACGAAATTCATTAGAACCAGAATGTGTTGTTAAAAATAGGAATGATAATGAGAAGAAATATATAATAATATGATATATATAATATAATCTTGAAGCTATGTTGCTTTTCTCTCTGAATTATATGAATAGATTTGATTGACTTAATCGATGGAAAACATACAACAAATGATTGACGCAGCTATATACAAATATATATTACCAGTTATAAAACAGACAATAAAAACAAAAAACAACAATAGAGAATATTTTTAAATTTTGGTTGGGGGGGGACAACCCGCAGGGTTTGCGTGCCGTAGGCACAAATATCATTTGGCAATTATATGCGAGATATATAGTCGTACTCCCAGCAGGCTCTACAAACGCGCCCACTACCATTTGGTAACGGTAATTGGCAATTATGCGACGAATCAAAGCAGCCAAATTTGGCCAAAAGAAAATCAAAATAAACTCAGCGTTTTTATTGCAATTTTGCGAGAGTTTTGCCCCAAGCTAATGTTGTTGTCGCTGTTGCTGTTGTTGTTGCCGCTTTAGCCGTTGTTGTAATGAAGTCATTATAAAATATTGCGTCCAATGCACGCACCAGGTTGATCAGCCAACAACAATTCCGACCAGGCTGAACCAGCCTCTGGCTTGCGCGGCATTGGCCATAAATTCTCATTCGCTCGCTTCGTGCCCGCCGCTCAGTTCCAACCTGTCACGACAGCTGGGCCACGTCTAATCTAATCCAATTGCATTTTTTTATTCGTCTTTCTGCGTGTGCGTGTGTGTGTGTGTGTGTGTGTGTGTGTGTGTGTGTGTGTGTGTGTGTGTGTGAAACTGTGGCAACTGCGACTCCTACTCTATGCCTATACTCTGGCCCCTTGCTCCTTGGGTGCCTTTTTTATTAATGCTAGAAACTCATTAAGCTGACGTTGGGCAGCCCATAAATCCACCTACTTCACCATACCCAATCCCGAAATTTCCGTTGCCCGTTCACCAGTTACCAGTTACCAGTTGCCAGTTGCCACTCAGCTGACTGATCGAGGTGTCAGCGTCAAGCCTCTGTGCCAGCCACCGATCATAGTCCCGAAGCTTTATGACTGCACCTGACTCCAACTGACACACACTTTGTTTCAGCTGTCGTCTGGGCGGTCCCCTGTACATGTCCATGCATTTCAATTCGGTCGATTTCCATGGTGGCAACTGCTACAACTGCTACCGTTCCCAAGGGCTTAATTTGGCCAAAGTATCGCGCTGTGCGCCCAATTTTTAATCAGCAGCGACAACTGCTCCAAAATGATTAATGATTCGAATAACGTTCAAAAGAAGGCGGTTTCAAGAACTGTGCCAAGCATTGCAAATTATTGAAAAGCACATATTTGTGTAATATATAAATAAATCAAATTTTAGAACAGAATAAATTTAGCATAGCATTTAACATTTAGCACGCAACAAGTCAAAAGTCTCATTTACAAAAGATTATATTTAATTGAATTATGATGAATCATTTCAAAGTAAATTACTTGGTTAGAATCAGTAATTGAATTTCTGCTAAAACACGCGTTTCTGTAATCAAAACTAAATGTGGAATTATCTAAAGGCTAAAATATTTTAAAATGTTATTCCGTATGAAAATCGGATCAGTTTTTACCAAGCTATGAATTCTAGAAGTCCAAAGAAAAATTTTCTCAATTGCCACAATTTGCGCTTCCCACGAAGCAATTTTTAATATTCTGCCCCTTGCTTCAAAGATGTGTCACTATTTGCTATAAGGGACTGAGTGGGAAGCAACACAATGAAAGGAATGTCTGCCAAATTTGGAAAGGAGTTGAATGCCAGCTGTGGGAATGAGAAGGTTGGGTTAGGTTGGGGCGGTTGTCGGCAGAGCGGAAGAAAACCCCTTCCCACCGAACGACTTGGGCCATGATTGGCACTTTGTGCCACTTTGTTCATCCCTTTTCGGCATCTCCTCTGCATAACTAGTGTTGAGGATTGGATTAACTTTTGCCTTGATTGAGAGACCTCCGAGATTTCAAATTCAAGCTTCAAATTTCTAGCAACTGCCCGTTGGACAATTGGACAGCCTACGCAGCTGATAATAAAGTAGGCGGCTCTAATGTCCGGCAGATAAAGAATAGCTGTCATACTAAGGCTATTTAATTGTAGAGAGTGTATTGGATCGGCTAATGGCCTCCTAGAATCCAAATCGGTAAGTCTTTGCATTTATATTAATATGATCTTTTCTCCTTTGCAGTTTTCGCCTTCTTCATGAATTGAACATTCGCCCAGCTCTGTCTTCAAATATTCGACTTAATTATAGTTTGAGCCAGTTCAATCCCTGCCTAAACCTTCCCTTCTGCGAATAGCTACACGGCCTGGAATTAATGGCTGTTGTCAACGGTGCGTATGTATAATATGGCAATAACTATGCTGAGCCAATTATCTTTTTATGCTCTTAACCCATTTGGAAAATTGATGCAGAAAACTCTAAACCGAAAGGACAAAAATGTTTTCTGATTAGACGAAGAATCTTATTCGACTTAGCAGTAGACAGTCTATATTTCTATGCTAGTTATATTCGAAGTAGGAATTCTGTTAGGCACAACTATAGTAAATAATCTATTCATAACATTCATCCTTCGTTACGATCGATACAAAATACATTTCTTTTAACAACCAGTTTATTGTTTTTGCATATAAAATACATATACAAAGTAAATATATAAATCGTTTCACTATAGCATAAAGCTATATAGTAATCTTGACGAAGCTGAACAAACAAACAAACACGAACTTAATTATTGGTATATCTACTGGATATATTTAAGCTTGATATAAGTAATAAAATAAATTCGTTAACTTTAATTGGCTGCAAGGGTATTTGGGCTTCTGCAAGCCCAATGAGAAATCTTTTTTGTTGTTCAATATAATTACATACATTGGATACTCCTACAGCAGGCTCTTTAGCTGGGCGAAGTCTGATCCACACGCCTGCCACTAAACAGGCAGAATCTGTAAACAGTTCACGTAGCTCATTGAGGCGACTTTTTGTGCAGCTGCTGAAGTTGAAGCTGAAGCTGGCTAACCAGATAGCCAATGGGCGGCACTTGCACACGCACACAACCACACACACAGAGTATATGTATATATACATATATATATACATATAGACCTGTAGTATATATAGATCTAGAGTATGCACTTTTTGCGCGCCTCAAAAAATGTTATTGCACATTTAAAGGCGTCATTATTAGCGCTACATGGAGGCACTAATAATTTTTTTGCATTTAAAATAGAAGCGCCTCACTAATTGGGCCTAGAATTGGGTCTTAAAGCAGTTGTTGTTGTCTGTTTGTCGTTGTCGTTGTTGGGGCAAAGCTTTTGGAGTTTTGTTATCACATAAATTGTGCGCACAAATCTTGATCTGCAAATCATTTTCGACAACTTTACGAGTGCGTGAATATCGTGAATAAATGCGCCCGAAGTAAATCTCTGAATGACCATACACACATATACAAATGTCTGTTAGTTTTTTTGGTTCGTTATCTGTTGCTTAGATCTGCGTCCATGTTGCAGCCGCACATTTCCTGTCTTGGCTTTTATTTTTTATTTTTGTTTTTTTGGGCCAGCTTTTAAGCATGGCATCACTTTAGCAGCACCTACAAAATATTGAATTATTTACGCAGCCAACTAAAGCTGACATTTAATTTAAGTGCCAACACCAGGACCAGACTCTGAGAGCACCAAGTGCGCTTTGCTCAAGAACTGTCTATGTATCAAAATTTATACCCGCCGCTGGCAGCTAATGAAATTTATGCATTTATGCCAACTTGCTTAATGCTGAGATGCGGAGATGCCGTCACCGTCGCCGTCGCCGCCGACGCTATGATCCATGTTAATGTCCATCAAGTAATGTTGGCCCGGCCTGACTAGCCTGGCTGTCAATTCGATTGTTGGACATGTCCATGTTGTGGCATTAGCTGCTGCATTGGACTGCATTGCGTTGAGATCAATTTGCAATTAGCCGCACTCGCAACGGATATGGTTAGCGAATGAAGGCGAATGGGATGTATGAGATGAACGAACGGTTCGATTCGGTTCGATTTGGTTCAGTTCGGTTCCTGTGGATGCCCTGCGCGCTATCGCGACACTTGCCAGCTGCGTTGCCAGCCGTTTCCCGTGAGAAATTTCAATTATTTTAATTAGCGTTGCAATCCGCGCGGCTGCTTTATTAGGCGACGACGACGACAACAACAACAACAACAACAACTACAACTTGGATGATGACAACGACAACGACAACGTTGAAGGCGATGTTAGCGCGTCTGCGTCTGCGCAGAGTCTGAGTCTTGTTGCCGTTGTTGCTGCGCGGCTAAGCGCCTTTGAGCCAATTTCCGCTGCGCCGCACGCAGCGTCGCAGTCGACGTCGCTGCTCGCTTGGAATGCGAATGTTGGTTGATAGCAGTGTCAGAACAGGATTCTGGAAAATAGTCGTCGTTGTCGTCGTCATCGTCATCGTCATCGTCGTCGTTGCCGCCGCCGTCTAATGACATGTTTTGGATAATGATGACGGCAACGATTGTGGCAAGTCTGCCAGTGCCAGGCATGTGGCGATGATAAAGTCTCGAACTTAATTTAAATTGATGACACTGCGCACTCAGCACACTCAGCTCAGGCCATTTGGAAAATTGTTTCTTAACTTGGCGAGCAAATCAATCTGCATGCCAAGGCAGTTAGAGTCGAGTGCTATCTGTGTCAAGACAACTGGACCACCCGGTAGATACCGAGATACCTTGAATTAAAATGTATGTATGTATATACAGTGAAAACATAACTAATGCACAGCTTTCTTGGTTAAATATAGTGTTGTATAGTTGTATAGTTGATCAATATTTTATAGTACCACTTTGATTATTTACTTTTCCGCAGAAAATTAACTTTATTAAGAGGATGCTTCGGAAGCGAACAAAATACTACTTAAAATTATTTCTTGAGCGGACCAATACGTTGTTCGATTTAAAAATTATACATATATTCTAAAGGTATATAATATATCAGACAAAGTTGAGCACCATTTTTGATTCCTTCAACATTTTTCTCAGGCTGCAAAATAATAAAGTGAAACCTTGGGAGTCCGCTCAAGGGAGCTTACACTGTATAATCCTGTGTGTGTGTGTGTAGCTGGCAAAACAATTCCAGGTGCTCTATAATTGGTCGCTGTGGTGTCAATTGCAGCATCAGCGCCGGAGCTCAATTACAGACTGCCTACGCCGCCTGATGCCTGCCGTCTGCCGCAGCTGTGCAGCAGTAGCAGTGGCAGTGGCAGCCGCTCTTCAGCTTTGGGACACAGCTCCCCTGGGGGCCGACAATGTGACTTGCTGCAGTGCAGCCCCCGCTGTGCGCGGGAATGCCAATTTCAGCAATTAACAACAATGGCCATAAATGCGTGAAACGCATAAGCTGTCAGAGAGGGAGAGGGAGTGGGGAGAAATAGAGAGCATAACAGAGAGCGGATGCAGCTGCTGATGAAAAGCTTCAGATAGAGAGGCTTACACATTCAGCAAGCGGATTATTAAACGCCAAACAGCAACTGGTGTTCGGGACAGGCTTAACTGCTGACACGATCTTGAATTTGAATCTGGGCCCATGCTCAATTCCAACGCCGCCATTTTGTGGCGGTTACAAAAAGTAAGCGGTAGCTACTACATAAATATATATATATATATATATATATACTCATATACATATACATATAAATATACATGTACTAGTACAATTCGCAGATTGTACCGCGACCAGTAACCGAGGCAAAGGCCAATGGCTCACATTAATCAACATATCATATTGGCCACTGTTTGTGTAAAGGCACCGTATAATTATTAGGGTAAATAAATAATGATCATTATTGACATAAACAGCTCAACTATGCAATGCCCCACGTAATTTGTAGTATGAAAAAAAATAAATTGTTTACTTATTGAAGAAATATTTAAACTGTTTTATTCCAAAATTAAACCAACATTTAAAATATTTCCCAATGAAATTAGCATAGCGTGTGTTCTTCGGCATAGGCTTATTAAAGCCTAAATTAATTTCTTTCAAATGAAGTTTCTTCATAGTCGAATTTAGCCAAGTCTTGATTAAAAACCTGATACAGTTATCAACAATTTAAACATGCTAACAGATGTAATATCACGCCGTTATCTGTATAAATTTAATTTACATTCCAATTGATAACAGTACCACAAAGAGATGTTTGATGATATCAGTTCCCTATTATTTTCCCAGTTCCTCAATAAGATCCAAATGAGCATGCAAAATAAGTATTAATTTATTATGGCTTTCAATTTTATCCAATACTAATTACGTTTTCGGATAAAGATGTTTCTGTTTCTCATTATACAATATCTGTGTGCTTAATGTGTGTTGAATTGGCTGACGTGGAAATGCTATATACCCTATGTGACAAAAAAACAATAACTGGGTATAGTCAGCCACAAATTGCTCCACAAATCTTTTTCTGTTTGCCCTTTGGCTAAAAGTGAAACTGAGACTATATTTTTGGCTTCTACTTCACGTTTATTCAAGGCACTGCAATCGAGATTCAAGTTCAATGACTCGATACAAAATATTAAAATAACAATGCTGAAACATTGTTAAAAGTATCTAAAAAAGAAAAAAATAGTTGTGAATGGTAACTGATATAAAGGTGTATGATCTGATAATTTGGCCTTGATTGAGATTGAGTTTGGCCCAAGCTTGGGCAAATGAACTATTTAACACTATTTTAATTTTAGCTGTCAGTGGATTGATTGGCTTGAAGTGAGCTATGTGCGTTTGATAAGACCGAAAACAACGGCAATAACAACGGTCAGCAAGCCAGTCATTTCCTGGCCAGCGTCTCGACCCGCTGGCATTGGCCCTGCATAAGACCTATGTGTGTACAATACTGTTGTACCACATAGACAAGAGTCAAACAAAGAGCAGTAGCAAAAAAATAAAGTACAATTTGATTGAGATCCAAGCATTTCGTGAAAATGTGTTACAAATGCAGTCAGAGCAGAATTCGGAAAGAGACACGTTCGGCACAAATACAAGTTTAATTATTACACAACACGGGAATTGAAATTAAAAAATTGAAGATGTACGGAAAGCGCTGCTCTGCACCTGAAGAGCACAAGAATAAGAACAACAGACAGACAGACTCGATTTACCTGCACCTTATCAAATAAAATACACAAAACGGCGCATGAATCGCACAAATTAGAATATCTATCACGCAGTCAGGCTTGATGAATCACAAAAAGTCCAGATCTGCCAACGGATCGAAATATGCCTGAAAATGATATGGCCGTTGGTGTATTTGTATACATTTATTTATGACAGCATTTAAGATTCCATTCTGGCTACTAATTCAAAATCTTCGAAATTAAAGCGATTTTAGCACGTCGAAAACTCAACCAAAACGCGTTCCAAGCCAGATCCCCACAACAACATGAACAGCAACAACAACAACAACAACAACAAAAACAGTGCGAAGCCGAGCCGAGGGCCGCCGCACGTCGCGTCGCATTGGGGGCTGCGACTCGTGTTGCGGGCTTTCGCTTTCAGTTGCTGCTCGTTGCTGCGTCCGATTGGTGTTGCCTTAGTTCGCTGTCCGCTGTTCGCCGTTCGATTGTTCGCCGTTCGCCGTTCGCTTGTTCGCCGCGTCGTTCCTCTTTGTGCCCTGCTGTTAACGGTTAACGTTCTGTTCTGTTCTGTTCGTTGCATTCGCCAAAAGCCAACGGTAAAACGCTAAATCGTATATCGATAAATCGATAAAGTGCAACAGTTGTGAAAAATGTGTCAATAATTGTGTCTGTCTCTATGTCTGCCAGTCTGTGAGTGCTTGGCGCCAAAATCAAAATGGATAACGATTCGCATGCGCAAGACAATCATCGTGGCTCTGTGTCCTCCAGCAAATCACTGGAAATACCCGTAACACCCTCGCGCTCACCCAAAAAGGTTTCCTTCTCCGACGAGTTACCCAGCAGCAGCAGAAGCAGCAGCAGCGCCAGCATCAGCGTCGTCCAAACGGAACCGAGCGGCGTCAGTCAAGTGCTCCATCAGGCCGTTCAATATCTGGAGCGTTTGCACGGTGCACGCAACTATGCCAAGGAGGAAGCACCAATTATCGAGCAGCTGCCACCTGCCGCTGTGCTTGATCTGGATAATGAATCCTTTGTGCAGCTAGAGCCGCAACAGACGCTGAGCACGGTCGCCACCTCGCCGAGCATTCTGATAGCTGAACCAAGTGACGTTGGTTACGTCAAGCAGGAAGTGCCATATGAGCCGCCGCAATCGAATTTGTACATGGAGCGATACAAGCTTAATTTAGATAAAAACTGCAGCTCCATGGAGCTGGAGGCGCGACGGGAGAAACAGCGCTGGCTACTGATATCTGAATGCAGTGCCCGCTTCGGTGAGGGGAAACACACACGTGAGGCATTTCGCAAGCTATTTCTAGACGAGGTAGGAGAAGATTACAATGCAGCAGCTGCATTAATTACCACAATATACGATATAACAAATGAACTTAAGTATACAACATGAACCGAGAGTGACATCGGGAATGAAACTCTCCAACGACTGCAACCTATATACAGTATATATATATATATATATATGTATGTATGGGTTGACCTTGTACTACATATTTTGTGGTCCTTTACCTGATGCCAAAATAATAAACTGGTTTTTTTTATTTAAGTTTTTTTTTGGTTTCTTGATTTATACTGTTTGTTGTTTTTGTGGTGCTCCCCCCTCTTTCACTCTCTCGATCGCTTTTGCGTTGAGTTTTGAATATCGTTTTTGTTTTTCGCTTTACGGGCACCAAGAAAGCTGTCCAACCAGTCGATGGCCCAAGCTTACATGCTCATCCATTAAATATGCACATTTTTCATCGGGCTGGGCGGCACCTATCTCGTCCGATCCCATCTGCTAGTTCATCGACTGAGACCAATGCAAACAAGAAAGATAAAGAGGCAAACAACAAAGAGATGCTTCTATGTGCAGACAATATCGTGAGATTGAATGTCATTAAGATATTAATAAGCATTTAATTAATGCAAGAAAAAAAAACTGCAGATTGGCTAACACCAAATGGGAATCAATTAGCTTTGATAATGTTGTTGTTGTTGACGATGTTGATGTTGTTATTGTTGTTGTTGTTGTTCTCTCTTCCCACTGCTGCGTATAAATCTTCCAGCTGTGTTTAGCGTACTGTAAACAAATGTTTAAATAAACACTGGTTGTACTGATCAGTGTAGTAATAAATTAATTGGCGCACATATAAATTGTATTTCCTTTAAACTTGTTCATTTAATTACAGGAATTTCAGCAGAAACTTTTTCAGCTCTTCGATCTTGAGAGAAATGGATACTTGTTGCAAGATCGCTGGATCGAGCATCTTAAGGGGCGACTCACGTAAGTAAAGGATAGACATTGTGTGTACAGTAGGTACTCGGTGAAAGTTATATGGTATTTTTGTTATTTGTAAGACATAATTTCTAATTACTTATTGTTATTAAACATTTTGTATTACATTCAGTGGTCATTGGAAAACCGCAATTAGTAGTTTTAAAATGTATTTGACTCGTAAAATATAAACATTTTTTAAACATATTTTCTTATTATTTTAACTTCCTTGAACATGAACATGAGCAAAAAAAACTTTATTTTAACTTAGCAATTATTTTAAATTTGAATTATAAAACTTGGAAAGAATATATTTCTTCACAATGATTTCATTTATATTTTAAAATTGAGGCATAATTCTTATTTTCGCTTCCTTATTAATTATTTTTATTATTTCTAAAAAATGGATTGTTTATAACGAGTAACCACTGTATTTACACGTACATTTATGAAGCTTCAGCTTTTTTTGCTCTCGTTTTTTTGCCGTCTCTTCATTTGCCTTTTTAAAGCGGTGCCAAAACAATTAGCCCGCTGCCAGTAAAAAAGCTGTCTCAGTCTCCAAACCGATCCCAAGTTCGCACTCTCTCCCTGTTTCACACACACAGCACACACACACAACACACACACACACACACCACAAGCACGCACACCCAGTTAGCAGTGCCCTGTTCCAGGCTCTGTGGCATTCCAGCTGCGCCAGTTGCGCGGCTACCAAGCAGCGAATGCCAGCGCTGCACTTTGCACGCCAACGGCGATGCCATCGCCAAATGGTGATGCTATCTGTGTTGTATGTTAACATATACAACAGCTAACATAGTCTGTATGCCCCTCTGCCCGCTGGCCCGACACTCTGGCAGCGACTGTCACTGGCCGCCTGTCGTAATGAAGTCATTCAAATACAAATATAGCGTGTCGGGCGCGGGAGGCTGGAGCTGCAACTGCAGCTGTAGCTGTAGCTGTTGCTGTTGCTGAAGCTGGAGCAGTGCTTACCACGACTGGTGGTGCATTGTGGTGCTTGTTACCGGTAATGGCAATCGTAATGTTAATACTCTTAGCTCTTGGTCTTTTCTTTTTCTTGGCTTCAACCTTTTTTTGTTGCAGCGACGATCGCCAAATGGATTTTGCCGAGCAAATCGAATCGGTGGCCTATGTCATCTGTGGCGAAAAGAGCCAAGTGAGCTTTAAGAATTTCCGCGATATCTGGCATACGCGAGGCGTAAGTAACTAAACCCAATTTTTAAGGGGACATTGGATTATATATCAAGCTATTCGCAGATTTTGGATAAGCTTTATCGTTTAATTGACATCGATGGCACCAATCTAATCTCAACGAATCAGGTCATGGAATTTATATCGCATCTAACCAACTCTAGGTAAGTTTGAACTTTTCCTATACGCTATATATTTGCTAAAGTGTATTTGTTCTGATATTGTCACAGATATTAGGTGTTATACGAGTTAGAGTTCTTAAATTCAAGAGCCTTTTAAATGAATACCAAAATATCATCCAACTTTGATAAGTTTCAGATCTTAGAGCAACAACATTCTAATTTCGAGGTGAACCAACCCAATAATCTTTCTTTTAAATTGTAGACCTCGCACGGGCTTTGACAAGAGCTCCCTGGCTCGCTTGGAGCAGCTATTCCGCAACACTGTGGGCAACGAGCAGGAGATACGACGCGAGGAGTTCCAAAAAATTGTGACCTCCAAGAATGTAGGACATCTAATCAATTCAATTGCCAACATAATATATTTAGTAGTTTCTTTATCACTTGGCAGCCATTCTTTACGGAGCGTGTATTTCAAATATTCGACAAGGATAATTCAGGCTCAATATCGCTGCAGGAGTTTATCGATGCCATACATCAGTTCTCAGGACAATCGGCTGATGATAAGATACGTTTTCTGTTCAAGGTCTACGATATTGATGGTGCGTCCTCATCCCTCCGGAATATCCCTTACTAATTTAATACTTATTCCCCAGGGGATGGTCTTATACAGCACAAGGAGCTGCACGATGTGATATATCATTGCATTAAGGAGAACGGCATGGAGTTCTCCGAGGATCAGATTGAGGATCTAACCAGCGCAATGTTCGAGGACGCCGATCCGCACAACAGCGGCGAGATCACCTATGAAGCCCTCAAGAATCAGCTGCACAAGCACGGCGGTCTGCTCGAGAATTTAAGCATTACGTGGGTGATCGTGAAGAGGTTATTATTATTGGAATGCTCTTAATAGATTTATTTACACAGCATTGATCGCTGGCTGGTGCCCATTTCGGAGGAGCCATCGGCAAGCCACAAAAAGTCGAGACTGTGGAACACTATACCTCACCAGCTGACGCTGGCCTACATGAAGAACAACCAGGTCTTTGTCACATATCTGTTCTTCTACATTGCCGTCAATCTGTGCCTCTTCATCTCCCGTGCCATACAATATCGCGCCAGCAATGGTTTCGTGATTATTGCCAGAGCCTGCGGTGAGTACTCAACGAATGCCTCTGCAACATTTAAATATATAAATTTAAATTAACATTTAAATAACAATTCTGCTGTTATCACCAAGCAGTGCGTACAAATTCTACAAATAATTCCATTACAAGTCTTCCTTAAGATTTTCGAACTATTTCAATCATCTTAAAACTATATTTTTAATAGCTTCGGAAGTATTCCTTAAAAATACTATTTTTTTTAGTACATCCGCCTTCCCTTTAGATGCTTAACTTCATCAATATATTGAAATAAAATGAAATTAACATCTAAAAATAAGTAAAAATCCATGCAAAATCTTGTAAAAACTTCTCCTTTCATCTTTCTAATTTCAGGACAATGTCTGAACTTTAATTGTGCCTGGGTGCTGGTTTTGATGCTTCGTCACTCACTGACTTATTTACGCTCGAGAGGCTTATCCTCCTTTCTGCCCCTGGATCATCATGTCTATCTGCACAAGCTGACGGGCATCACCATTTCCGTATTTAGTTTGGTTCACACGATCATGCATCTTTTTAACTTTTCGATAATTGTGATCAACGATCCGAAGATCAATGCGGGCCACTTCACCATTGGCGAGTGGCTGCTAACGGATCGGCCGGGTTTGTTTGGACTGATACCGGGCTGTGCGAATCCTACGGGAGTTGCTCTTCTAGCCATTTTGATGGTGATGTTCATCTGCTCGCAACCGTTTGTGCGGCGCAAGGGCAGCTTCGAGGTCTTCTACTGGACACATCTGCTCTATGTGCCCTTCTGGATACTCACACTGTTCCACGGGCCCAACTTCTGGAAGTGGTTCATGTTGCCGGGTCTGGTGTACATTGTGGAGCGTGTCCTGCGCTTCGTTTGGATGCGCGGTGAGCATGGCAAGACGTATATTAGCTCCGGCCTGCTGCTGCCCTCCAAGGTCATCCATCTGGTGATCAAGCGACCCTTTAACTTTAACTTTCGTCCCGGCGACTATGTTTTTGTGAACATACCAGCGATAGCCAACTACGAGTGGCATCCATTCACCATCAGCTCGGCACCTGAGCAGGAGGATTACATGTGGCTCCACATACGCACCGTGGGCGAATGGACGAATCGACTATATCGCTACTTTGAGCGTGAGCAGCAGAAGCTGCACAAGGGCGACGTGAATCAGCACATGCATGCCATTCCAACGCCCAGTTTTATGCTGTTGAATGAGGCACGCAATCCGGCGCTGGCCGAGATGTCCCGTCTCTCGCCAACGGTCGAGACGACGCCCCAAACAGACTTCCTGGCACGCAACATGACCAGCCCAATCGAACAGACGCCACCGGAACGACCTCCCCGACATCATCGCAAACTGGTGGCGACTGCCAACACGGATGCGCCCACGTCGACGACGGGCGTGAATCGCATCCGCAGCATTAAGAAAACGTTGCAGCGCACCTTTTCCCGCAAGGAGGCCGTCGAGCCGAAGAGCAAGCTCAGTCGCCAGCCCATGGGCATGGCCAATGGCGCCTTTGTGGCGGATAACGAGCGCGACATCTTAAGGCTTGGAGCCACACAGAGGCCGCTGGAGAAGAGCATCTCGCTGCCGGACATCAGCATAAAGAGCAAGAAGCACAGTCGTCTCAAGGCGTAAGTATTTCTGTGTGAATTAAGTTGATAAAGTAAGGAGATATTAATATTGATATTGATCAGCAGCAATAGATAATTATAAATTTATTTATATTTTATTCATTCTCTGTTTTCTTTGCAGTCTTCGCGCTTTGGGTCGCTCCGAGTCGGAACGCGCCTTTGATGAGAAACGGATGCGTCGTGCTCGGAACAGCAGCGTGGGCTTGGCCTATCTGAGTCCGCAGAACAAGTCGCTGGCGCAGAGTTTCCGCTATATGCGCAACAAGCCAACCATTATTGCCTTCAAAACGCCCAGCTTGGAGCTGAGCGAGTCGCAACTGCTGACGACGACGACGGCGGCGCCGGGGGCGGCGGGGTCGGAGAGTAACGGTGGCGCCTATGAAGTCAGCCCTGTGGAGCAGGGGCGTCTGGCCCGCGCGGAGAGTGGAGCAGATCGGTTGCAGCTGACACGTCTCAGTGTGACCACAGATGATAAGCCGCTGGAGGTATAGCATTTAGAAACTAATGAACTAACCTTAACTTAACTTAAGTTGAAGTCTAAGTCTAATCCAAATACTCCTAATACATTGTTCCCCAAGGATAATACACACACGGGCACGGGCAGCAGAAAGTCACGATTGCGTCGTCCCACATTTCTGCGCACGTTGTCCACATCCCTAACAAATCGGGGCACGGGCGGCGGCGGTGGCGGTGGCAGCTCCACAACTAATAGCAGTAGCAAGGTCACACTCGATGCGGGCGTTATGGAGGTCAGGGTTACACCAACACACATACAAAGTTCTCCATTCCAATCCCAACTAACAGTCCAGACTAATGAAATCTTTGTGTACAGATCTTCATCGATGGTCCGTATGGTGCACCATCGAGCCACATCTTTGGCGCTCAGCATGCGGTGCTCATTGGCACTGGGATTGGAGTGACGCCCTTTGCCTCCATATTGCAGTCGATCATGCATCGGTATTGGAAGGCAAGGCACAGCTGCCCGCGGTGCCAGTTTGAGTGGTCCAGCGAGATACCCAAGTCTGTGATGAATCTGCGCAAGGTGGACTTTTTCTGGATCAATCGTGATCAGCGCTCCTTTGAGTGGTTTGTCAATCTGCTCTCACAGCTCGAGATCGAGCAGGCGGAACTGGGCGGCGCCATGGAGCGGTAAGTTGAAGCACAAAATATCTGGGCCCAACTAATGAACTCTGTTTCCTCCTTATGCAGTTTTCTGGACATGCACATGTACATTACAAGCGCACTGCAGCGCACCGATATGAAGGCAGTGGGCCTCCAATTGGCGCTGGATCTGCTGCACGAGAAGGTAATGAAAGCATTCACAGACTAGTTAAGAATCCACGGAATATATCCATTGTTTCCAACAGGGCAAACGTGATCTAATCACTGGCCTCAAGACCCGCACCAATGCGGGTAGACCAAACTGGGACAAGGTCTTCAAGCAGCTGCAGGCACAGCAGAAGGGCAAGGTGACCGTCTTCTATTGTGGACCACCGCAGCTGGCCAAGACGCTGCGGGTCAAGTGCGATCAGTATGGATTCGCCTTTCGTAAGGAGTGCTTCTGAGTTAGCCATTCTCATGCTCATTCTCATACTATATATTTGTATCCATCTAAAGTCCTCTCATTCATGTCAATCAAATAGGTTTTGGGTTTTTTGTTTAAATAAGTTTTCGATTGCTATTTATTCGTCATGTGTTTTGTTGCCTCATTTGCTATGCGTGTTTCGCCAAGCTTGTAAATATCAATACGTATATGCATTATAATAAAAATTGTTACTCTATCTGTGGTTCTGGTTTCGTACAACTGGCTATTAATGTGCCTCATGTGATGTGTCTTGGGTAAAGACAACTGAATGCTTTTTAAGGTTTGGCAAAGAAAAAATAGTGTTTTATTCTAAATATCCTTGCAGGCATAGATCTAAAAACTTTAACTTAATTCTATGGCTATAAAATATAGTAAGTAGACCAAAGTAGACCTTTTACCGACCAGTTAGTAATAGGCTATTAAGATATCTTGAAAAATGTTTTCTTCATGCAAAACTGTAATTTTAATCGATCGGTTATAAAACAGCTAAATGATAA
Source organism: Drosophila silvestris (assembly GCA_035043445.1). Lineage (NCBI taxonomy): Eukaryota > Metazoa > Arthropoda > Insecta > Diptera > Drosophilidae > Drosophila > Drosophila silvestris. The sequence continues at coordinate 2,242,009 of JAWNMZ010000027.1, forward strand.
AGTAGTCCGATTTTGTCAAGCCTCTGTGAATTTGCCCAAAATTATTTTGAAACAACAGTTTTTCATATAGCAGCATATTTTTTTTTGATATAGGCATCTTAAACGGACAATTCTAACTTATTATTATTATTATTAGCCTCTGCAAAGAACAGGATGCTGATGTTCTGTTCTCGCTAATGTGCCGTCCAATCAATATTTATTTCCAGTCATGAATTTTGAATTCTTAATGCACCCTTGCAGGTGGCTCCGAGTTTTACATCTGATGCGATTTCTAAGCGCCTGGCGACGTCACGTCCTGATTTTGGTATTGACATAAGTTACAAATACTAACACACTCTCACACACAGAAACACACACACACACACACACACACACAGAGACAGACGGACATAAATAAATGTAATAGCAAGAATTGGTTTCACGTAATCTCAATGCTTTAACCAGGTGCTAAAGTTCATATTGCTTGGCCTCGACTTGCGCTCAATGGTGACTGTCTCGTCGTCAATGTTGTCCACGTTGTAGAATTCGCGCAGCTCCGCAATGGCCGTCTCCTCGATTTGGGTGTGCACCAGCGACTTGTTGCGCATGCGCTCGTAGGTCTCGCGTTGACGCCGCTCATCGGCCAGGATCTTGGAGAAGCTGTTGGCCTGATCGGCGCTAGTGGCTACCGTCGCCTGTGCCTGCGTCTGTCCACGCATCATATTGGCAAAAGAGGTGGGATCCGAGATGCTGCCGGTGGCAGGCGGTGAGCTAAAAGGCTCCGCATATGTTGTGGGCGAACTGTGGGCTGTCACGCCCCAAGCATTGGGCACTACCAGGGGCGTGCTGTTCAGCTCCAGCGGTGCGGAGTTATTGGCGCGCCAACTCTGCGACTCGGAGGAGAGACGTTTGCGCTGCTTCTGCGAGAGCTTCTGTGACTGCGGCACAAGAGTGCTTAAATCTAAATTGTAGCTTTTGCCTAGTGGTGTGCTGCACTCGGTGGGACTGGTTGGTGGCCGCCAGAGTATCCGCTGGGCATTAACGGCAATCACCTGACAGCCTGC
>JAWNMZ010000029.1:0-15000 GCA_035043445.1 Drosophila silvestris
GGGTATAACAAGAACAGCAAGCATTGATTTAAAGTTGTTTTTATATTGTTTCATAGAGAGAACATTGACCACTTGTCATTTGGGAATTTGCAAGTCCCCATTGTTTTGTTATCCTTGTCACTGAGGGCATATCAAGATGCTGGTTGTGTCTATATATATATACATATATATATATATAATATGCATTTAGAGATCAATGGATTAACACACCACACAAATACACAGGCATTCCCACACATTTGTCTGACTGATATATACCTTTCCATGTCTGTTCCTGTCCACACCATTATTTGATTTATGTTTGTCACAAAATGAGCTGACAATTTGCCGTCTTTTGCCTCACATTCTACCTTAAATATATACGCACACCTAATGGGAGAGATGGGGAACATATATTACAGACATGCCACGCCTCAAGTAAGGCATGCAGTGTTTTGTTTAAAATGAATTCCATTCGCATGCATAAAACTCAACAGATAATTCCAAAAAAAAAAAGGGGAAGCGAATGGGGAATTGAGCGGCAAAAGCGAGTTGTAATTTATTTTTACGTTGCGAAAATGAGCAGAGAAACAGCAGCAGCAGAAGCAGCAGCAGCAGCAGCAGAATCAGCAGCAGAAACAGCTGCCACAAAAGATGGGATAGAAAAATTCTTGTAAATAATAAAAATATTTCACTTTATTTGCTTTGTCTACTTAAAGGACACGACTATCTGCCAGACAGACTGCGAGAGAAGATACATATAGAGTGGAATGAAATAAAATAGAATAGGTTGGTTGGTAGCATATTTCACTTGTCCACACACACACACACACACACACACACACACACACACACACACGAAAAATATACCACTACCAGAAGAATTATTAGGTTTTGGTTGGGTTTACCCGATGGCATCAGTCGCCGCGTTGGATTAGACTAGGGGATAAGTGGCTGGGGCTGGTTGGTTACTGAAGTCGTAGTAAACCATGTACCAGGAATTGTAAGTAATTCAGACATACAACGACGAAGCTTTAGAAGTGGCCCACAGCAACAGGCAGCAAATTTAAGTTCCAAGTAAGCTGTAAACCCAAGAAGCGAGAAGAGCAAAGAAGTTACAAACAGTATAAAGAATACTATTCTATATCTATATCTTATGAAACACAGACGGATTTGGCTAAATCGATTTGCACATATTTAAAAAAATACAAAGTATATATGTATATATATATATATATATATAGGTCGCTTCAATTTATTTTTTTTGTGACAAAAGTACGGAGCGATCACCTTGAAATCAGTTATTAATCGCAGATTACATGGCTGATGAATAATTTAATTTGATGAATCCAGCGAAATATTTCGCAGAAGCAGGAAAGGTTGCCAAGGATGTGACAAATTACTGACAGTCACTCAAGGGTTTTAGGAGATCTTAACATAGGCTGGTTCACGAAACACGCACAGACGTCACAGACAGAAGGAGAATTGAATGCTCCTTTAACGACCTCAATCACCACAGAATCAATCACTCTCAATAGGAATGATATGCCCCAAATAGATACAAACAGATATATTTTTATAGCTGTAACAATCAAAATAAAACTGGCTGACAATTAATTTACTGAACAGTTCAATATCCAATTTGGAATGAGCCTGATGCCAGTTGAGAGTTGAGTTGGGCGCATCGCAAGTCAAGTGCGTAAAAAAATGCACGTATTTCCTTGTTGCATTAATTAATTATGCAAGAGTGCAATTGTAGTTGGCATTTTGCATTGTGTATTTTGTACATCGTATTTTGCAGTTCGCATTTTGCATATTGCATATCCATTAACATTTGTTTTTCATGCTGCGATTTTTAACATGCTTTCTGGGACAGGCCCAGGGAATGATGCAGTCATTTTGTAAAAACCGCGTGTTATGCGGGCAGCAACAATTGAGGGAGTCGCAGTCGGTGGGTGGCAATGCCTCGACCTTTGAAATTGATTTATTTTATTGTGGAGCTGGTTGTTGTCAACCATTTCAGAATAACAAAAACTTATTGGAGGATGAGCAATAACTTTCAAAGGCCATAACTTTGTCGAAAGTTAACAAAATGTGCAATTATGATTTCGCCTCTAGATTGGCAGTACGTTCAAAGTTGAAAACGCCCTCAAAAAGTGCTTTAATGTTGGGGTCAAGACTTGCTAAAGTGATCAAAGTCTTAAGTCATGGCTTGACCAGTAGTTTAATACCAGATTCAAATTTGGAAACGTCATTGAGCTGCAATGGGAGAATAAAGTGGAGAAACACGGGCAAGTAACGAGAACAAGTAACGAGTAACGAGAGACATCTAGTACAATGTACAATGGAATACGGTAAGACCCACAAACGTTGGCGTGCCAAAGACCAACTGACAATAACTTGGCCACTGGCACTATGCCACGCCCCTCACACATCCACCCCTTAACAAAATAACAGTAAGAATAATAGGCTGTAGCAAAAGAATGGGAGAGATAAAGAAGGAGGAAAGTTGGAGAGACGGACCTGAAAGCACTTTGCAAAGCATAAATTGATAAAATTGATAATATAAATTAACCAATTCGATGTGTGCATGTGTGCGTGTGTGTGTGTGTGTGTGTGTGTGCGTGTGTATATGTTGTGCGTGTGTGTAGCAACAAAAAGCAAATGAAAAAAGTGGGCGGCAAGCGCAAATGTGGCGAGCTGGCCAAAACCATTAACGAATTCGATGACGATGAGAATGAGAGGATGGCAGGTGATTCTGTTCTACTGTCCCCTCCCTCCTCCCCTGTGTGTGTGTGTGTGTGTGTGTGTGTATGTTTATGTGTGTGTGTGTGTGGCTTTAGTCCTTGGCTTCCTTTTTCGTATGCCATGCAACACACTTTGATGTTATATGATGTTATTATGCTCGTAAAAATGCTTGTACACACACACACACACACACACACACACACACACACACAGCACACACGTATGCTTGTTGCCACAGTGTCCTTCTAAGGGCGGGGAAAGGGTGGCCAGATATATACGTAAACTACTTGCCATGAGCTATTATTGCTGCGACCACACAGTCAGTTTAAACAAGCAAACCACAAAAGTGCTAGAAACCTGCAATGGGTAGGCACGACTAAAATATACTCTATATGTTATATAAATGCCATTAGTGATTCTCACAAAAAAGATAGATTGATAAAATGTTCGTTTAATCAAGCTTAAAGTAAGTCAATCGTGTCTAAAGTAATTAATAATTGTTCATATCGAAAATGATCGTTGGAAAATAACCCCATTTAAAGCAGACTAAAGTCACTTAAAGACAGATTTTAAAATACCGGTAGATACTCTGTATTTAATTTACAAGGTATGGCAAGCATAATAAGCCAGCAAACCTAAGCTAAACTGATTTTAAAGAATATTAAAAATTATTTTGAAATTATGTTCCTAATAATTAAGTGTGTTCTTGAGATGAAAATATGCTTAAAAATAGAAGAAAAAATATAATAAATAGAAGAGTAAATGCCTCTATTTTTTTGGTGTACATATGGCATAATATACCCATATCACTAACTGTGGACAGAGGGTGTACAAATGGAGCTTGCATCCCAGCCACAAATTACTTAGTCTACGCATGCAGGAAATGTCAGCTGACAGGAGCATGCAAATATGAATATGATATATATATATATATATATATATAAGAGATACATACATATATATATATATATATATATATGTTTATGAACACGGCCTGTCATGTAGCTTAATAAGCTGGCGCTGATTTTGCAACCACAAGAGACACATTGTCCACGCCGCCGCGTGCGACAATGAACACTGCGACAAATGACCACAAGCCACAAGCGAATAACCCAATTTTGCAACCACTTTACCACCCACGCGTTGCACCACCACCGCTGCAAATGCAACACGCATTCATATATGCAGCCGCAACTTTAATGTTCAAGTTGAAGTTCTTTTGCAAAGCATTTCGATTAATTGCAACTAAAACAACAATCGCAATGCAAATGCCGAATTCGATTAAAACTCAATCAGCGAACAATTTAATAAAATACACAAAAAAAAATAAGAAACATTTGAATTTCTATTGAGCTTTAATAGAAGTAAATTGCATTCCTCCCAAGACGATTACTGCTTAAGAAGATTAATCGAAAGCCCAACTGGGGATTTAAAGCAACTCACTCGACTCGAAATGAGTAATTGAATATGTAATCATAGCAATATGCCCCAGGCTATCTATATACTTATTTTAAGATACGAGTTATTAATTGCAATTGAATTAGCATTAAGCCAGCCAATTAAAATAATTAACTTGATTATATAAATCCGACAAATGTAAGTTTTGCCCAACCACTTGAAATCAAATATAAAACCCAAAAAAAAAAGAAGAGGGGAGCGAGGAGAAAGGGAGAGTGTCGAGAGAGAGAGAGAGAGAGAGAGAGCATTCAAAATTGTTGAAATGCCATCGAAAAATTTAAAACTTTATTCGAGCATAGTTAAATGACATCATTGTTGTGTTGGGATAGGGCAGTTTGAGGTAGGTTTAGGGATTCTCAGATAGACCCGTGAATGTTTAGCTGACTGTGGGTGGCACCAGTTGTTGTTCTGTGCACAATCAACCATTGTTCAAATACTCAATTTCCATATGGGTTTTTTCTTGTTTTTTTTGTGTGTGTTTATCAGGGCAGGGTAGTTGTGTCGCATAAAATATGTAAATGAACATATTTTATTTGATGTAGGCTATTATATTTAATTGGATTTTAATGCGCGAACGACATGGACACGTTACAATTACAAATTACAAATTTGAATGCGCGAAAATTCGTGAAAAAACACGAAAATTGGCATTTTATGAGCCTTAGCTCATTATTAGCTGGCATAAATTTGACTCGATTTTGCAGGTGACGTCTCCGTGTGCTAATTACTAAATCAAGTCAAACAAACTGAACATGGTCACAAGCCGTGGGGTAAGAAACGACAATTAAATTATGTGCTCGGCACGTGGCTCAATCCCCGCGTCAACCCTAACCAAACTGAGAGCCACACTCGACTAGGTTGACTGACTTTATGTGCCCCTCCATTCACCCGCTACCCTTAGCTATGTCCTTTCATTTTTTTTTTTTTTTTATATTTTACCGGTCCCTTTTGCTTGACATGTGCTCTGGCTTGTTGTTACAACTCATTAGTTTCATGTAGCGACCAGAGCAGCGCTAAGGTTGGGTCTATGGTTGGGGGTAGGGTTAGCTAGTCGGGACACGGGCTGCTCCTACTTCTACTGCTACTGCTACTGCTACTGCTACTGCTACTGCTACTGTTACTGTTACTGTTGTTGTAGTTTCGCACAAATGTCAGCTTTTGCTGTCGAAATCCTTTGATGCAGTCGTAAACTTTACTGCTCTCTCAAGAGTCTGCCATGCACTAGGTGTGTGTGTGTGTGTGTGTGTGTGAGAGGAGGGTGGGGGGGTGGGCTGTTGGAGTAAGATATATCGTGTGTTGTTGTGGCAGTTGTCGCTGACTGTGGCTGCAACGTGCTCTTGACGAGCACCGTCTGACTGGCCCAACAGCTCCAAAAGGAAAACAAGTCAAGGGTCGACGCTAGACGTGCAAAAGTCACGCCCCGACGAAGTGCTGGGGATGGGGGTCTTGGAGTCCACCCATACACAGCAGCAAGGACACCCACACACACACACACACACACACACACACAGCACAGCTGCTGTTGTGTGACATTACCTTAACCCGAAATTCTCGCTCTCGCTCGGTTTGTCATCGCCGTTGGGCTCTGCGACCCCTCCCATACCATATACTATACCTTACCTACTACCATCTACCACCTGCCACTCACCGTTCCTTGAATTTGTAGTTGGTAGAACGCTTAGACAACCCATTTAGCATCGCCCCCTTTGCCAGCTAGTGAAGTTATATTGTACATATTTAATGATCCTCGCCGCAGTCAGTGCTACAATGTGGACCCCCCCCCCAACCCCCCTAAAAGCGAATAATATACAAGCCCCAGCCACCTCTCCTCCCACACACACACACACACACACACACACCATCTCTCCAGATATTTGCACTTAAGGCAGCCAGTGTTGTGGGCGCCGTTTGTCAAGGGCTTTCCTTGTCATTTCCTGGTGGGTTTTGCTCTTCTTCCTGCCGTGAATCACAATTACCTGATTTAAGCTTGAGAGCTTTAATGAACTTTAAAGCTCTACGCATTGAGTTGATGTTGAGAGAGTAATGCTGTTGTAGCTTCTTTAATTAGCTATCAAAATGAGGTAGTTGCATTTACAAATTGGAATCGAAGCTACAGCTTCACTGTGCACCTTCTTTCTTTCAGTCTCGTCTTAAAGTTCAACTAAATGCGCTTAAAGCTTGGTTGGGTATAAAAATCATTAAATTCAGATAAATACCAAGCTTTGGGCTTAAGGTTTTTCTTTAAATCATAGCTTAGATCAGATCTAAACTACTACAGATTTAAGCTACTTTTTTTATATTTATTCTATTTGGATTTTTGGTGAACTTAAGCGTATAACTCCCAAAACGTTAAGGATCAAAGTTGATGGGCATGCAATGAAGGATGTGCGGCCAAAACGAAGATATAATATCGCTATAAGCTATAAGCGTAACTGGATATAATTTATGGCATGTCACACGCCATTCGATACACTTTCGGAGATATGCGTGGCATTTTGGATTCCATTAGGCCATCTGCCAGCTAACTGTGATCTATGTGTTTTTTTGTATTTTATTTTTTAGATCCAGTGTTTCCATATGCCATCCTTTCCCCCAACAAGCTAATCCTGGGTCCACAAATTGTTTCGCTCAGGTATTGTGCGAAACTTTGTGGCAAAAAACAACCACAAGTACGAAAGGGGAGAAAGCGAACGGGTTTGATGTGTGCGGGGATGGGCGGTGGCGAAGGGGTGTCGCAGAGGTTTTGGGGTTACGATAAAAGTAGAGAGGAAGCGGTAACAATTTTGTTAGACACTTTACGAGGCAATCGACACATGTGGCAGCTCTACCTGCTGCCAAAATCAAATAACTTCACTAAAAATGTAAGCTGCTCCTTGGGGAGCAGCAAGTGGAGCCAGTGAAGGAAGAGGGGGAAGCTGGAGGGTATGGTTAAGGATTGAGCGATAAGACGGCGAATGGCGTTAATGGCAATGGTTCACCTGTAGCAAGCCAATAAAAATGCTGGACAACAATAACATATTACAGCATGCGGACAATAACAATGTAATACACCCGAACCCTCCAACCATCCACACACACACACACACACAACACACACAGACTGTAAGGAAATGCCGGACAATACGTGAAAATGTCAATAAAAATAGGCGAAAATGCAGTAATAAAAACTCACATGCTAATAGCAAGTCGAAGCCCAAGGCAAATAAGAATGTAATAAGCGAGAGTGCTCGACGCAATGTTGTCCTGTAGACAGTTTAGTTCCAGCTATATGTACTACATATATATATAGAAGCAGCAAACTGGTCTTAGGAAGATTCACACATTCACGATACACATTGGCCTGTTTGTGCTTATTGATAATGAAGTTAAACTTATGTTTTATTACGCTTCATGCCTCAGATCAGAACAGATATCGACACTTTACTGAGTCGATAACTTGCTCTCAATAGTATCAGAGGCTATAGAACATTGTTGCTTTAAAAAACTAAATTGGAGCACAAATATATATGGATATATACATATATAGATAAAGTATGTGTGGATATGAGAAGTATAAGATATTTACAACTGCACTGGCTTAAATATGTCTTCACACTCAGAAGAAAAAAAGAAACTTGTGGATAATATTTATTTAGGCTAGGGTATTACAATTGAGAAAATGGCAAAAGAAAGGAAGCAAAGCGGCTACCTACTAAATTGTGGACACCTGTGCATAGAGCCTGAGACAGGACTAAAATTGAGTATGTGTGTGTGTGTGTGTGTGTGAGTGTGTGTGAGTGTGTGTGGTTTGTGTGTGCTTTGTGACTGGGCTCAGCGTTGGCGTTTGTTTTATTTATTGCTTTTTTCACTAATTGACAGCAATTTACCAGCTGAAGAAGTGTTGGGCCAAACACCAGCCATCGCCCACTCCACTGCCCACTCTCGGCTAGATGGAACGTGTAATAGGCCAAACAACAATAATAATAAGAAGAGGCAGGCAGTGGCAAGAATATGGCATAATATTATATGTGTAAGACATCGCGTGCTGTGTGGCAACATCTTCCTTTAACTCCCTCACACCTCCCCACCCCCTCCCCAACCCGTCACGCCCCGCGGCGCTTGACCGCCCTCTCTGCTAAATCGGTTGCCTTGGTCATGCTTTGTGTACTATTTTATTTTTTTTTTTTGCTATGCTTCTGGTTTTAGTCATTTTCTGGGGACTTACTTCATAATTGACAGCTAATTTTGCGTCGTTTATTGCCTTTTGGCACCTACACCGACAACACCTCCACGCACAGCTCCATCAGCGAATTGTAGCTGTGCTGTAATTCACATAATTTATTAATATTTATTTGAGCCATTGTTTACTTTAAATGTCAAAACTAATAAGCCAATCGACAGCCACGCAAGCTTCCTTTAATTATAGCACAGCTGAAGGAATTCCTTTCTTTTCCTTCGCTTTTACCTTTTACCTATTCCATTTTTATATTTTTTTGCTTTCTTCTTTTGTTTCGTAGACAGGTCGTCCTTGCTATTCGTGTCCTGCTTTCCTGTCTAGTGTAAACAACAAACTGACATTGACTTTCAGAGACAGCCGTTTCCGCCTGTGAACTAATTTTACTTGGTGTTTGGGGAGGAGATCTGACTGGATATGGCGGGGGTGGAGGGAGGGGCAGGAGAGAAGGGGGAGAAACTTACGTTTTGGATACTAAATAGTAGTTAGTTTTTACAAATAAATAGGCAGGCTTTTCCATTTTATTTTAATTATAGTCATTCACAGCATGTAAAACAAGCAAGAAGAGCTCGACTAACGAATACCCTATACCCAGACCAATGTGGATGAAATTGTTACAGATTATCAAAATTATGCCAAGGTATAAGATATAGATGGGTATTGGAGCTGTTTCCTGCTGCCTGTTACATACCCTCAACTACCTTCATGATACCCTTTTCATCCATTTTGAATGGGTTCAGCGTATTATAAATATTGACCCAAATAATTAATGTAAATGGGTGCAGCCCTGACCAAGTTATGGGTTCTGAATGGCTTGTAAAGAAATTTGTCGGCAAACTTTGTCATTTGCTTTTGATTAAAATTCAACAAAAAAAAAATATGTAATTATATTTGTAGGTAAAATTAATAAATGATATAAAGAAGAAAAATATGTAATTTACCAAATGTAATTAATTTCAATGGCAAGCAATTGTTTCCGAATTGTTCCCCGAACTCGATTAGGTTCTGTGGAGGAGTCTAGCGAAATAACCATTAAGTGTAATATTATTGCAGTTGGCTTAACTTTTGGCCCAGTGATGGATGTGTTGGGGATCTGGGAATTTTTGACGAGATTAAAAGTGAAGGCAGAACACAAGTCAAATCAATGACAAATGAAAGTTATGAGCACAGCTCGTTAAATACATTCGCTATTTCCGGCAATGCCTTCAAATGCTAATTGATAAGACCAACCGCATGGGGGCTGATCCTTCTAGGATGGAGGGATCGAAGAAGGGGTCTCCCAACTGTCATCAATTGGCTGATTGAAGTGGGCTTATTGGGCTTTTGTGCGTAATAAATGATTGACATATAATAAAATCAACTCGAGTTGCCCAAAGTAAAATAATAATATCGCAGATAGAAGAGGGGTATTTACGATATTGGTGGGTATGTGGGGATAATGGGGGATAGCAGAGGTAGAAGTGGAAGGAGCAGTGGCAGTCAAGTCAGCCACGACAGCAACGAAATTTTATGTAATGATTTTATTATGGCTTTACTCAAAGCTAGCTTCACAATAAATATGTATAAATATATTATATATATATATATATATATCATATATATATATATGTATGTACGTATTATGTATGTAGGTTTGTAGGTTTTTGTATTGGCTTCCTGTGGCCGTTCAGCCCAGCATAAATGACAAATGTAAATTGCTTTCAAAGCCTATAAATTATAGAAATTCCTGGGGCCATTTCTACGGCTGCGATTGCTGGCGACAGACATAACTCAAGGAGCAAATAGAAAAAGGGGGGGGCGCCCAAAATGAGCGAGGGGTGGAGGGTTGGCCAGCCAGCTAGTTGCCTGTCAGAGTCGAAAGTCGATGTCAATGTGGAATGGTCGATGTCGATGTCGATGTCGATGTCGTTGCTGTTGATGATGATGATGACGAGAAAACATTGAGAAACATTCAGGAATTTCCTTTTCACCAAGTGCTACCCTGTAAGAATGGCGACTGTGTAACAAAGAATATGCACGACTACTGCCCAAGCATGTAACACTAAATATTCGTTAATTGATATCTGATTTATCATTTGAGACAAAGTATTGAAGAATTGATTAATTTCAATATTATATAAAATTCGAAACTGCAACCGAAATGTCAAATTATTTTAAAAGAACCCAACTGAATACCTATAGAATTGTTGAACCAATTTATAGGCTTAGTCGGAAGCTTTATACTTTATCGGAACCGGAAAAACTACAAAATTTGAATATAATCAATAATCAATATTTTTGGAGCCAATTGATAACCTTTGCATGAACCGAATTGCTCTTCATTTTGGTATATTATGACTATTGTCGAATTAAATTTTGCATTCCTATAAACAAAGCAGGGAAGAGCTTATATACAGGGTAAGCGGAGGTCGAGCCTACCGCTGGCTAAGCAGTCAGCCCAATCGACAATCAACTCGAAGCGTGGAGTTTAATGGAGTACGTTGGGTGAAAGGATGTGTGTGGGGGAGGGGGAAGGGGAGGGGGTGCGTGGTAAGAGGCCAACTTGAAATGACATTTGCAAAAATTTTAACGACATGACAAGATTAATCAAAACGAAGGCCAACCTGGAACTGTCTGCGCACACACCCCTTAACCCCAGCAACAGCACCCCATGCTCCCTCCAAAAGCAGAGGGGGGGAGGGGGAGGAGGGAGACGGGGGGCAGGGGGCGGGTTACACTTTGTTTTTTCTGCTGACAGAACATAAAAAATTTGCTTGTAGGCAGCTCCAGCGTAAAATGTGAAACACGCACGCATACCAAATTTTTCGGCTAGTGTCCAGTTTGCTGCTGCTGCTGCTGCTGCTGCCTGTGGAGTGGTTGAAGTGGGGTAAGGTTGGAGGTTGGGATTGGGTGGACAGAGCTCCCCTTGGCAGTTGCCACCCTGGCTCAGGATACGTGGGCGACACGTTGCAATCCAAGTGGCGAGCGACAAGCGACAAGTGAGAAACGACAAATGACGAGCAAGCTATCAAATTTTTTCCATCTATCCTCCGTCTCTCTCTTACGCATGCTTGTGCTCTCTCTCTCTCTCTCTCTCTCACTCTCTCACGCTCTTTGTGTATTACTGCCTTTGTTTAAAGCCATGATTGAGCACAATTTTAGGCAAATAATAGTTTGATATATATATATATATATATATATATATATATATGTATAGAGAGTAGTTCCACTTGCATAGTAAGTGCTTTTTAAGGAGGTTTTCCATTAACCAACCACCCATCCACTCCAAATGCTATTAATTTCATTGTTTACGGCATCTTGGTCATATTCTTTCAATTGGCAATTTACTGACCTGCAAAGATAAATGGAAAATAATCGAGAATTAGTTGAATGTGGCATTTTCATTATTTCATTTTTTATATCGTGCATTTCTATTGTTCAATTTGTTTTTTTGACAAAGCGGATATCAGCTTGAAATCATTTTAGGCAAATAACAAAATAAATACCCTCAAAGTCATTTATTATCTGTCTATCTTGTCAGCTAACTTGAAAAGAGCTAAGCCTTAGCTGAGCAAAATGTGAGGACAATTTAAAGGATTATACTGAAGTTTTCGCTTCAGCTAATTACAAGTCACCGAGAGCCATACATCATATTTCCTTAGCCCTTATCAAATCCTGCATGAGAGTAAAACAAATATGGAAAAAAGAATTTAAAAAAACGTACGACAAAAAATGGTTAGATTTTTCTCCAATTTCTGCGTCTTTTGTTCTGTTTCTCATTCATCGCACTGGTTTTACTTTTTCTTTCTTTTTATACCCTGAAGCCATTCAAAATGGGTCAAAACGGTTTAATGGTTTTGTTCAAATGCATGTAACAGGCAGAAGGAAGCATCTCCGATCCCATAAAGTGTACATAATATTGATCAGGATCAGCAGCCGAGTCGATATAGCCATGTCCGTCTGTCCGTCAGAGACTATAAGAGCTAGAGACTTCAAGTTTGGAATATGGGTTCTCGTTTGCTTTACTTTATCGATAACTGCCTCCGTTTATCGATACATTTCGAGTTCCAACGGCAATAAATGCCAGAATTACAATACATAATATGCATATGCATATTATTGATGAACTGCCTAAGTTGCATCAAGATCGGATAAGGATCAGCCAAGTTATGGTCGAAAATATATTCCCATATTGATCTCACTTGCATAATTCTTGCCAGCCAGTTCGGATCAGTTCGGACTTCTGGCTAAAAATATGCGATGCCTTGTTTTTTTTTTACTCTGCAGCCTCTGAGTGCATTTGCAGATTTGCTCACATTTGGGTGCAAAACTTGAACAGCTGATTTCAGGGTATTTCGTAGTCGAGCTCACTCGACTACAGCATTCTTACTTGTGTTGTTGTTGTTGTTATGGATTGCATGCAAATATTTTGTGTTCACTTTTGAGGTTAACCCAAAACACAGTTTCCTTCATTTTCCTTCATTTTCCTGCTTTTCTTGTTATGCTTCTTGTTGTTAATCTTTCTGCTGCTTCTGTTCTTTGTTCTCGCAACACTTTTCATTGTGGTCCATTGTGCGTCTCGCTGCTCCCCACTTTTGACTGGGTGACACCAACTGAACTTTGATTAGGCGACTTTTCGCATTTCCTTTTGTCTCTTCAACTTTTTTCGCATAGTTTTTGCACTTTAAGCTGTTGATAATGTTTGCAGCAGCAACAATGGCAAAACTCATTCGTCAAAGTGCTGCCAGCGCCGTGAAATATTAGCTAGAGAGTGAAGAGAGGGGGTGGGGAGGGAAATTGTGATGGGGGATGGCGGAAAGTACCTCTTAAGCAAGTGCAAAATGTTTCGTGAATTATGCACTTCAGCGTGCGTTTTGTAATGAACACTTCGCTCCAACTAACTATTCACACTCGCTTGCTGTCTCGCTCTCTCCGCAACTCACCAGTCTGGCGCATTCCACAACAAATAGCTGCTTGGACCGCTCTGTGGTCAATTTGCAAAGCGTTATGTTGAAACGAAACACGAAACAAAGCACTTCAACAACAAGAACAAATGCCACATTTTACGGGTGGCATTTTGGGTGGGGCAGCACTGAATTTAGTAGAAATGAACGCGTGCTCTTGAACTTAATTTGTATACCCTGCACGCCCATTAAAAGTAGCTTAAGAGCGTATATTAATTAGTGCAATTTAATAAAAGTAAAAGCAAAAGGAAAAGGAAAAGGTACAAAGAGATAAAAGTCGTGTTAAAAATCGATTCGATTATGTGTCACGCAGTTGAGTACGCTCTTCTCGCCCTGAGTTAAGCTCTTTAGGCCCGAACAATAAAGTGGGAAGAACACAAAAAGCAAAAAGAGCTGAACCCGTTGACAGCGCTCTTGACTGATAATCAACAACATTGGCTGCTTCGCCTCTTAATGATTATGACGATGACGATGACGAGGATGATGATGATGATGATGATGATGATGATGATGATGACGCAACAAATAAAAAGCGAAAAGAAAAGAGAAAAAGATAAAAAGAAAGGAAACGAGTCATTTGATGCCAGATTTCGTTGCTGGCCTGCTTCCCATTTGCGCTCCGTTTGTCTTATGAGGGAGAAAAATGCGACACTCGCATGACCTGCACTTTGTCATCTTGATCTTTGTCACGGCACTGGACAACCTCAACCTCAAACCCCCCCCTCGTTCGCCCATCACATCAGTGACCGGCTTTTGGGAGCATTTTTCATCTGCGAGCCAAGGGACAACAATGAAAACAAATGCATTTCGAACCGAGCGCAGAGAGCCACAGAGAGATATGAAATAACTTTTTATTAGTTCGCCAGAGCCAACAGAGCAAACCAAACAACAAAAAAAAAAAAAGAGGGCGGTGAATATGAATCGCCTGCCTGGCTGCACACCTTACCCCACCCCACCCCACCCCACACACACACTGCGGCAGGCAGTCGAGCAAAAGAAATGAAATGAAATGAAATGGAAGCGAGCTGCTTGTTAGTGCAACAAATTACTCAGAAGAAGCGCAAAAAAAACAAGTAAAAATACAACAAATTGAGGGAACAAACCAACAACAACAACAACAACAACAGCAACAATAACCAGAAAGCGAGTGCTGACCAAATCCTAACCCTCACCCTAACCTAAAAAAATGTCATTCTTGCACACTTTGTTGTACCGCAGACATCCATCCCCCTCCATCCCCCTACATCTCCTCCCTCTCTCTCTCTCTCTCTCTCTCTCTTTTTCTCTACAAACCCTTCGTTGACCAAATGACTAAGAAAATTGCTTAGTCAAGCACTTTGCAGGCGTCGCTTTTATGTTTTATGACATTTTTCTGCTGCTGTTGAACCCCTCCCCACCCGCCCACCCGCTACCATTGTGCTTCTTCTTATTGTTAGTGTTATCACTGTCATAGCTCTTCTTCTTCTGGCTGCCTCACATTCTACTGTTGCTCCTTGTGCAGCAAATTTAAAGGACGCACAAACTACGATTTTCATATTCTTTTCTTTTTTTCTTCGTTTTGTTGCTTTTGCATTTCAAACTCACTTGACATAAAAAGCTCAAAAAAATGTTGCGTAAAACTACAAAACTAATTCAATTGCTAATAGCAAGCTCAACGCT